>NSJW01000151.1:0-604977 GCA_019955255.1 Castanospermum australe
TTTTTGCACTTGATAAGTTTAGGTCATATTGCTAGATACTGGGTGATTGTCTTTTCTGACATGCAGCCTTGAGTTTCTTTGAAAAGGCAGATGCTAAGCCTCGACTTATCGGTGGATGTTGTTGCTCCAAGAATTCGCATTGAGTTAAGGATAGAAGTGAGCAGAGAACTGGGTAGCTGATCACTTAGTCGGATCACTCACATCCTTCTGATCTCTCCCATTCGGGATGATTTCCGATGAGCAGCTTTTACAGCGCAAGGAAGCTTCCATGGTATGCTGACTTGGTAAATTATTTGTTGCTGGTGTTTTACCTGCTGTTCCACTAGGCGACTCTGAATTGAAAATGATCTAATACTATGTTTGGGATGACCCTTATTTGTGGAGATTCTGTAATGACCAATAATTAGGAGATGTGTGCCTGATAATGAGTTTCATTCCATTTTACATTTTTGCCATGCTCTGCCTGTGGTGGTCACTTTGGACCCCAAAGAACTGCTAGGAAAGTGTTAGATTCTGGTTTATTTTGGCCTTCCTTGTTTCATGATTCATATATGTTTTGCAAGTCATGTGAGAACTGTCAGAGGGCAGGGAGTATTTCCCGTAGGCATGAGATGCCCAGCAACCTATACTGTTTTGTGAAATTTTTGATGTTTGGGGTATGATTTTATGGTCCATTTCCTGTTCCCATGGTTTTACTTACATATTGCTGGCTGTTGATTATGTCTCAAAATGGGTTGAGGCGAAAGCCACCCAGACTGATGATTCTACTGTGGTTGTAGATTTTGTCAGGTCTCACATTTTTCTGCAGGTTTGGTGTTCCTAGAGCTATTATCAGTGACCAAGCTCTCATTTTGTAACCGAAGCATGGATGGCTTTATACGGAAGTATGGAGTGATTCACAAGGTTGCCACAGCATACACCCACAGACCAATGGCCCAAGCTGAAATCTCGAACAGAGAGACTAAGCAAATCCTTCAAAAGACTGTTAACTCTAACCGGAAAGATTGGAGCAAGAGGCTAGATGACGCTTTGTGGGCATATCGGACTGCCTACAAGACTCCGATTGGGATGTCTCCCTATCGGCTTGTCTTTGGTAAGGCATGTCATCTTCCGGTAGAGTTGGAGCATCAGGCATATTGGGCCATTAAGCAGTGCAACATGGATTTGGCCCAGTCGGGGGTGGAGAGGAAGCTGCAATTGCAAGAACTGGAAGAGCTTAGATTGGATGCCTATGAGAGTTCACGTTTATACAAGGAAAAGACAAAGGCATTCCATGATAAGTAAATCCTGAGAAAAGAGTTTGTTGTGGGCCAGAAAGTCCTCTTATTTAACTCCCGTCTTCAAATTTATGCCTGGTAAACTTAGATCTAGATGGGATGGTCTTTTGTGATTACTAATGTTTTTCCTTTTGGTGCAGTGGAACTGTGTGATGAGCGGACCAGGAGTACTTTTACAGTGAATGGACATCGCCTTAAGCATTTTTTATGAGGGACCCAGCAGCAGCCAAGTGGAGGCAGAGATTAGGCTCACTGATGCCACGTACCCTCCCTCAGGAGGATAGGGAGTCTTCTTCTTCTTTTCTCTATTTTTCTTTTCTTTGCATTTTTAATTTCAACTTTGATTGTTAATAACAGGATTTTGTGAATAATACAGTCTGAACCCTCCTTGTGATAATTGCTGAGATGTACATAGTTTTCAACTTGAATATTTTGTTTTTGATGGATCATTCTGGTTGGACTGAATTTCTCAACTCTTAGATTATCTGACTTGGTAGTTGATTTTGTGATGTTGATTGCGTGCTGGTATTGACCCTTGTCAGATTTGGGCCTGTGTGAATGGAATTTATTTTCTGCCATTCTTTCTTTCTTGTGTGCTTCTGCTCATGATTTTGTTCTCTAGAACTTGCCCTTTTTCTTTTTGAAACTGCATTTTCCACTGGCATGCATAAATATGATAGAGGCCTTCTTTCTTTTATTTACCACTTTGGCCAGATAGCCATCCCTTGCATTATATTCCCGTTGGTTAGCCCCTTCGTGCCTTTTTGTATCATCCTTGTCTTAGCCACATTACAAGCCTAAGCGTAAAACCATTTTATTCCGCACCTTGGAAATTTATTAAGCATTGGTTTCACCTTAGTGTTGTGTTTAAGTGTAGGAGTTGCCCTGGGCGTGTAACATTTTAAGTGTGGGGGAGGTATCCGATGCTAATTGTCATTTGGCATTAGTTTGGTCATTATGCTCATGTAAGTAATTGTGGGAGGTATCCGATGCTAATTGTATTTGGCATTAGTTTGGTCATTGTGCTTGTGTAATAATTGTGGAATTTTTCTCAAAAAAAAAAGAAAGATAAAAAAAAGAAAAAAAAAGAAAAAAAATCTGAAAAAAATATATATATAAAAAAAAGTCAATTGAGAAAAATTTGGTGTAATAATGAGTTTTGGGGAAAGAAAAGAGTTTTATTGAAAAAGGCAACCTGTTTATAAAGTGCATTTCATTTAGTTGGTTTTGAGCAAACCTTATGTTTCTTGACTAATGCTCTTTTAAATTTCTTGGTGCTTAGCCTTTCATTCCAAACTTGTCCATGCCTTCACCATAGCCCCATTAAACCATGAATAATAAGTCCTCTTGATTTGTGCATGCACGTGTTTTGAGTAGTGGAGAAGTAGAATTTGAGCCAAGCTTATAGTAGGGTAATTTCTTGAGTAGAATTTGAGTGATACACTTGCTACCCTATATACTTGAGAGATTGATTTGAGAGCATACCTTGAGCCATTTTGCATGATTAGCATCATCAATTGAGATTCTCATGTTTTTAATTTGAGATGAAGAAATTTCTGTCATGATTGGTTGATCTTTTGAATTTGTGTTCTTTGTTCAAGTTTTGCATTCTTGACAATTGTTAGAAAAGGTTATCTTTTAGTCTTTTTTCTTGTTTTATCATTCTTTAGTTTTGTTTTGAGTTTTTAATTTTGCCCAGAGTGCAAAAGAAAGTGTGGGCCTTTGATAATTAAATTTTATCACACTTAAATTTTTGCATTTGATTAATGATTTTTGGTCTAAATTGGGCTTTGGCTTTTAATTGGATTTAATTCATTTTCGTGCTATTTTTCCAAATTTACACTGTTCCAGTTTTTGATCATAACTTTGTTATAGTATCCGATTAATCATTCTTATTTTGTTTTGCAGATAACTCAAAGAGCTACAAATTATTAGAGGCTTGAGGCCAAATTCGACAAGAAGGTAGTCAAAATTGAGCCAAATCAATCACGAAATTCTGGAGCTATGTTTAGTTAATTGGGCTTAACTTTGTAATTAGGAGTCCAAATTACATGGGACCAAAGCCATTAGTTATGTTTTTTTAATTTGGTCCAGTTTTGGAGCCCTGACCCTGTTTAGTTTTAGGTTTAAATAGCATATTAGGGCAACATAAACAGCAGCTTTTGATTTTTGGATAAATTTCAGATCTACATCTCTTCTCTTTTCTCTCATCTTGTTCATCTTTTTCTTCTTTTTCTTTCCTTTTCGTTTTCTGTTTTTCCCAGCCATGGTAGGTTAACTTTCCATTCAATCAACCATGAGTTGAGATTTTTGCTGTTGAATCCAGAGGACCCGTGCTCTTTATGAACTGAATCCGTTTTTCGTCCCCCTTTACTCTAATTGAGCAACACGTTGTGTACGTTGAATCCGAGCGGATGAGGTTGTCCATGAGATTTGTTTATGATTTCTGTATTTTGATCATCCACGGGGAAGAGATTAAATGTTAGATTTAATATTAGGTGATTAACCCAAGGGACTTAAAATCAAAATAAGTTGAAGTGAACATTGTGCGATGGCATGAGTGAACACGCTAAGAGTTTGATTAAATGCTAGGTGATTGTCTAGTAGAAAGGGTTCCTATATAAATGCAGGGATTCAGATTTATTTAGGGTCAACCACGAGATTCAGTAATTTTTGTCCAGTGACGGATGTCTTTGAAACCTCAATTCTGGGTTAGTTGATTGTTTTAAATTGTTAATTTCGTTTATCTCTTGCTTTAATTTTCTCTTGCTTTAATTTTAATCGAATTAAAACCCCCCTGTTTATTGTTTTGTGTTCAATTGAGTGATTTAGTCCTATGCAAAAATTCCTTGGGAGACGATTCAGGTTGTCCTATATTACAAATTTCTTTATAAGCCTAGTTAATTTGAGTGAGTTCGACAGTTCACGTCAGTGGTTCCCTTTTATTTCTTTGTACATGGTTCCAATTTGTCTTTATTGATTCATCTCTCTTCCCTATGTTCTGTTCCTTTCCTTGTTATGCTTATGCTTAGGCTCTTTTGCTTTTTCTTTGAGGGTTGGTGGAAGGCGTGGGCAAAGCCCACGACAAACTATACCTGTCCTCCATTCTTTCTCTGTGTTGTTTTTTTCAAATTTATTATGCATTCTCTTCCTTCAACCTGACTTTGCACCCTCTTTTTCCAACTTGTTTAGGCCATTTTTTTATTTTTATTTATTCATTTGTTTACTTTTTTTTATTATTTTTTGTCTCATTCTCTTAATGTCTTTTATTTGTTATTATATGAATGCATATTATTATATTATTATTACTTTTTGTCATTTTTTATTTTTAATTCTTTTCAGCATTTTTAATTTTCTTTCTTTTTCCAATTATTAAAAACACATGAAGAAAAATAAAATAAAAAGAATAGGACAAAATGGGTGTTTACAATAGCATTCCATAATAAAACAAAAGAAATGAGCATTCCCTAACTATTCCTATTCCAATTCCTACTTCCATTTCATTCTCATTCATATTTCTATTTCATTTATTTGCTTTCCATCATAACAAATGTGCCCTACGGGTGTTGTCTAAAGGTAACAGCTGCCTAGATTATCCAACATCTAGAAAAAGGAAATAAGGTGGTCGATGGTAGCCTTGATTAGGTGGGGGGAATTGGTTTTGGATATCTAAAGGTTGACCACCTATGTTACCTCGAGAATGATTTTGTTTCCACGAGAAATTAGCATGGCTTTGCCAATTAGGATTATATATTTCTATATATCAATTAGCAAAAGGCATCCTTAAGTTATTTATTTCATATTCTTGTTTGTAAAACACTCACTACATGATGATGATGAAGGGCACACAGAAATATCATTTATAGGACTTGAACAAAATGCAAAAATCTCATTTTGGACTAATAACTCACTCCTCTATTTATTGCTAGGGACTTAACCTCACATGTTAGATTATCTAACCTAGACCTTACCAAAATGTTTACCTATATCATACAAACCTCCTTTTCTTGTTGACTTTATAAGTTTTTCATTAGCTAAATTTAGGAACTCTCCATCATTCATAAACTCTACCATACTTTTATTTGAGAGTGTCAAACCATTAGAAAAATATTGCAATAAATGCCAAGTTTCAAACCCATGGTGAGGACACTTTAACAACAAATTTTTATCTTGTCTCAACTCTCAAAAGAATTCGTGTTCTTCCTAGTAAAAATATACTATTTCCTTTCTTAAAGAACTTGTTTTTGACATTAAAAAAATTTGGAAAAACAATTTTGAATTAAAAGTTTACAAGATGTAATAGATCTGGAAGGTAAACCTTCAGTGAAAAAAGAAAAAGATGTAACCGTATCAAAAAATTTTAAAATTTACAAATTTATCAAAAAAAATTTATAATTTTCATGTAACACAAATTTCTTTTAAAAAAAATGTAAAATGCAAGTATGGGTTTTCCCTATCTAGACCATGAAAATTAAGAAGATTAATAATGTGTGGTTTAAGTTCAAAATCTGTTACTATAGTAGCATACAAAATAATGCATAAAGGCGAATTTATGAAACTAAAGGAAAATAACTCTCAAGAGATTTGGTTTCTTCCCCCTATTGAGGCATTGTGATTTAGAATCTCACTATTTATCAATCTCTGCGAGCGATCATATGTCTAAACTCTAAATAGTAAAAGAAAAATGTCACATAAACCTAAAAGCTTTCTACTGGTCCCAAATAATAATGCTAAAAATTTATTGTGGCTTTTATATTCAATTTTAAAATTACTTGTAAGTGTACAAATTCATTTATAATATATTAATTCTAAAGCAAAGCATCTACCATGTCAGCATTTTTACTTTCTAATTAACTTTCACATCATCTCTTTATTTTTTCTTTATCACCACATCATTTGAATTTCGTAGTTGGCACACTACTAAAAAGAGCGTATTTGACGGCAGTTTTTTAGTGGCGGTTTTTCAAAAACCGCCACTAATAAGTCTTTTAATGTTGGTTTCAAGAATCACCAGCAAGAAAAATATGTTAGGGCAATTTTTATATTTGGCGGCAATTATTACAACCGCTGTTATATAGCAGCATTTTTTGAGTTACATGACGGTGGTTTAAATAACTTAAAAAAACCACCACAGCCTTGCCCTTCGTGCATTTGTCCCTTAACACTTTTGCCTTATTGCCATTTATGCCTTCTGCACTCCTTGAAACCCTTCCCCCATTTTAGTATTTCTATCTTCATTTCCTGACCTAATCCCATTTCGGCATTTTGGCAGCCATTTTGCCATTCCCATTTTGGCATTTTGGCAAACCATGCGCATGTCTGCTCGTCTGCATTTTGGCATTTTGGTAATTGTCTAATCCCTTATTTTTCTTTTTTTTTCTCTCCATGTGTTTAGAGCTGATTGAGAGAGGGATTGAAACTGAAAATTTTTCTCTCTTTGTGTTTGGAGTAGTTTAAGAGATGCAACCAACAACCAATAAATTGGAGTAGCTCAGGTTTGGTTTTTTTATTTTTTTTTTAAATTTAATTTTCTCTAAAAAAACCATACTTGGAACTGTGCATTTTATATCTTTTTTTCATTTTTTTAACTTTCTTGAATGCATTTTAAACTGAATTTTGGACTTAATTTTTTAACTATGCATGATTTAGACTTAATTTTTAAATACTCTATGGACTTGGAATAGTCTCTAAATTGAGAATAAGGCTTGTTGTCTCTTTTCAATTGTTGGTATAACTTGTATTGTCTGAACTTGTAAGATTGATTTCTGTATAGGAAAAACTAAAACTTGGTTGCTTATGTAATGATAGGCCCTCGTTAGTGACTACGGTATACCGTGGGGAAAAGGGAATGGCAACAAGGAATGGGGGAGGTGTGTGGGCAGGTGGGAAAGGTGTGGCAGCAGGGAATGAGTGACGTGTGTGGGCAAGTGGTAAAGGTGCGTGCAGTTGTGGATTTGCCTTGTAACAAACTTGCACTTGTGGTAAGTGGGACCACAGAGCAGTTTTAGTGGGAATGGGGGATAAATGGGAAAGGACGAAAAGGAGAGGGGAAACAATCATTCAGGTAAGAAATTAGGGCCTTTTCGTTGGTGAGGTGCAGACCCTCGAAGTCTATGGTTTTATCTTCTTCCTTTTTGGGTGTTTTTCTTAGTTTTCTGCGAGTGTGAGAGCCTGAACACTTACTATAACAAGGATTATTCCCAATCTTCAGTGATCAAGTATTTGGTTCCTATTAATTTGGTATCAGAGCTCCCTATCCAAGAGTTGTGGTTACAGAACGATGGTGCCAGAATTTGAAGGAGAGAATGCCTATTGGTGGTTGATATGCACTGAGCAATACTTCGGCCAAAAGGGGACACCAGAGGATGAGAAGTTGCCAGAGGCGGTGAAGGCTTTGAAAGGACGAGGTTTAAACTGGTGGTATAGGTGGAATCGGGGCAACCCCAATGCCACTTGGATAGCCTTCGTGAAGGCCTTGATCAAGAGATTCCAGCCAGAATTTGATTTGGACTATCCAGTCTTCATTCTAGATGAGAAAACTACTTAGAAGTCAGACCCAACAAAGAGAAAGAAAGTGAATAAGGAAGAGGTAGTGGCAAAAGATGAGGATCTAGTCGGAAACCAGGAGCAAAATATTCTGGATTTTGGGTTTGAGAAGCTGGAATTAGAGACACTGGAAGAAATTTCAGAGGTACTAGAGGAAGTGAGGATGCATGAAGAAGTGGAGAAGACAGAGGTGGAGAATGGTGGGGAACTCCAAAAGAAGGAAGAAATGCAGAGATTCGCTCTGGTCAGATCCAGTCCCAAAGAAGGAAGGGCAAAATGAGTGATTGCACAAGAGGAAAGGGGGAAAACGAGGATGAAATGCCACCTTGAGGGACATGCGATGAAGGGGCAGGGAGAAGAAGAGCTTGCGATGGCCATAGAGCTACGTGTCTAGAGCGGGCCGACCAAACCACCACCACTAGAGCCACCGGACGCCGACCTATGGCATTGTACAGTTCAAGCGCCCATGCGAGGAGGCTGCTTTCTAGTCTGGGATGGAGGGACAGTCCCGAAACCACTAGACCCATGTTTGGTGAAGGAAGAGAAGAATATGGAAGCTGGTCCATGGTGGCGTGCGAACGAAGAGTCCCTGCAAGCTTTATTCACGATGTAGATGTAGCTGTGGGAGGGAGAAGGGATAGAATGAGAATTTTCAAAATTCTATTCATTAATTGGCCTAATGGGCTTAGCCTAATTCTGTGAGATAAAGGAATGGACTTTTAAAAAAGAAGAAGATGGCCAGTTGCAAGGATTAGGCTTCTTTTCTAAGTTATTAGGACAAGCCCAATTCATAGAGAAGAAAGACGTCTTAGGTTAAGGAAGCATAAGGGCCCAAAAGGAGGAACCCAACTAAAGGATGTCCCAAGCCATGGGAAACACTGCATCAGACCTTGGACTACGACTTAGCAGCATGGTTGAGATTGGATAGGGTGGCTCAATAACATATACCATTGATTTTCATTACCGTGCTTCAAGGACTGCGATGGAGGGGCCACTGGCAAAAAGTGCAGGAAGTAACTCTATTTTCCTTAGAACCCAAAAAAAACTTGATAAGTTACAAAAGCATTTGAAAATGGGGTTCACGGCAAACAAACCCAGTTTTAGAGGTTTTATAATCTTCAACATGGAAACAAGCACCACTACTTCATCCGCCCTAAAGTTCACATTTTACACCATTGTTATTGGAAGACTGGGAGTTATAGGTTTATCCAGCAATGAACTCACATTTTACAACAACAACTTGAAATTGAGAGAGAGATTCGAGGCCAACTCGTGGGATTATGATGTGCTAAAGACGGCCAAGACGAAGGAGGAAATACTTGATCTGGTTTTGGTTCACAAAAACACCTTTAAGTTTTTCCTTAGCCACCAACGACACCAATTATAGTTCCAAGAAAGAAACAGAATTGGTAAAAGGAACTTGCACTAGTGAGCTCTCCCTCGAGCCCAAACACCACCTTCAATCGCATTTTCATATGGTTATTCTATATTGCCAGATTTTAACTGAGACCCGTAACGAGGATTGGCAAAAGAGTCCACTGTAATTTACTCTTGAAATACAAAGCTATTTTTCTTCTTAGTGGTCTAATGCATCATGGCAATGGAGAGGCTACACCTATGGCAACTGCAGTACATGTTACAAAAGATATTACAGATGCCATAGATATTTTTTTATGATAAACCATCAGCAAGCGGTAAGCAATATGAGCCAAGTAATTCCAATCTATGCCAAAGTCACTGCATCAGACCTTGGACTACGACTTAGCAGCATGGTTGAGATTGGATAGGGTGGCTCAATAACATATACCATTGATTTTTCATTACCGTGCTTCAAGGACTGCGATGGAGGGGCCACTGGCAAAAAGGACAGGAAGTAACTCTATTTTCCTTAGAAACCCAAAAAAAAAACTTGATAAGTTATAAAAGCATTTGAAAATGGGGTTCACGGCAAACAAACCCCAGTTTTTAGAAGTTTTATAATCTTCAACATGGAAACAAGCACCACTACTTCATCCGCCCTAAAGTTCACATTTTACACCACTGTTATTGGGAAGACTGGGAGTTACAGGTTTATCCAGCAATGAACTCACATTTTTACAACAACAATAACTTGAAATTGAGAGAGAGATTCGAGGCCAACTCGTGGGATTATGATGTGCTAAAGACGGCCAAGACGAAGGAGCAAATACTTGATCTGGTTATGGTTCATGAAAACACCTTTAAGTTTTCCTTAGCCACCAACGACACCAATTATAGTTCCAAGAAAGAAACAGATTTGGTAAAAGGAACTTGCACTGGTGAGCTCTCCCTCGAGCCCAAACACCACCTTCAATCGTATTTTCATATGGTTATTCTATATTACCAGATTTTAACTGAAACCCGCGACGAGGATTGGCAGAGAGTCCACTGTAATTTACTCTTGAAATACAAAGCTATTTTTCTTCTTAGTGGTCTAATGCATCATGGCAATAGAGAGGCTACACCTATGGCAACTGCAGTACATGTTACAAAAGAGATTACAGATGCCATAGATATTTTTTATGATAAACCATCAGCAAGCAGTAAGTAATATGAGCCAAGTAATTCCAATCTATGCCAAAGTCAAAAGGATCACTTCTCTGTTGCATTGATGATTCAGCCTGAGTCTGGTTTGGGTGAGCATCAGAATAAGGTTAATTAGGAAATGCTACATCCAAGACTCTCATTTGAGGCTTTCATTGAAGTTATACAGACAAGGAGCTCACCATGGAAGGACTATGAAATGAATGCTACTCATTCATTGTCGCTGATACTGAGAAATGCATTCAAAGATACTGAGAGTATGCATATAAGCACAAATGTAATCAATATGAAATTAAGAGACTTAAAGATTAAAGGGATGCAGGGACTGGAAGCAGTGACCAGTGAGATGATTAGATCAATTGACACAGCAACTATGCCAACTTTGGTAGTTGAGTTGACAAGTCTTTCAGTCATTGAAGCTATTGGGAAGCATTTACTCACATTCATTAAAGATTCTTCAATTGATAGCATCAAGAAGATGCTTGATGTGACATTGCAGGGTGAAGAAGAAGAGAACACTTATTTTGAGATCAAGAGGTAGGGGTCTAAGATTGGTTCTGTTTCTATTGCATGAGGAGGGTTTAGTCTTCTTCCGACTCCTTGGGGAGAATTTTCATTTGAGACCTTTGGCAAAGCTGCTAATCAGGGTATAACATCTCCCCAGTTGTCTTCCTTGCTATTTCTTGGAAGCTCTTATGCTTTAAGCGTCACTTGGTTATCATGCTCAAGACAATGGGAAAGGTATGTATAGTTGTGGATTTGCCTTGTAACAAACTTGCACTTGTGGCAAGTGGGACCACAAAGCAATGTCAATGGGAAAGGGGGATAAATGGAAAGGGATGAAGAGGAGAGAGGGGAGACAATCATTCAGGCAGGAAATTAGGGCCTTTTGGCTGGGGAGGTGCAGACCTTCGAAGTCTGTGGTTTTATCTTCTTTCTTTTTGGGTGTTTCTCTTAGTTTTTTGTGAGTGTGAGAGCCTAAACACTTGCTGTAACAGGGATTATTCCTAATCTTCAGTTATCAAGTATTTGGTTCCTATCATGTAACTAGTGGCAAATGTTTCTTATTTTATATTTATATATTGGAATTTAGACTTGAGTTTACAACCGTGCAATGATCAAAGGCATGATAGTTCTATTGGGATGTATGAAAGGCTAATAATCCTTCCTCATCTACTTTCATTTTTGTTTTGCAGCTACAAAAGAAAAACGGACATAGGAGAAAAAAAAGAAAGAAAAGTAAAAGTTCCTAGAAGGAAAAATAGATTTTTATTTCCTTTTATTTGAAAATAGACAGTAAAAAAGTTATGGACATATTAATTTTATGTTGAAATGTTATATCTCCCGACCAATAACACCATATCCCCATTTATGATAGCAATCCAACAGGAATTCTTGGGTGGTCCATCAAGCGAGTAGAGTCTTGCTCCATCAAAATTTAGGTCCCAATAATTTTGGAGCATTTGTTTTCACAAATCAATCATTTGAAAACCATGATAAAGGATGAGATCCTTTCCCTTTCTACTTTTCATAGTGTAAAAGATCTTAGATTAGCAATACTTAGTTAAGTTTCCTTATATGTCTTAAGTATATAATATAAAGATCTTAAATAATTACATATTTGATGTGTGTATGAAGAATTTTTTTAAAAAAATTATATCTATGCTCTAGTTTATATCTATCATAGATTCTTTTCCTTTCTCTTTTCTCATATTTAATTTTTATTTTTCTTTTTCCAATGGATAAGGTCGCAAGGTTAGTTCTGTTTTTGATTTGTTGAACTTTCCTTAACATTTTGACTATGAACACCAAAATGCCTAAAATCAACACCGAATAGTAGGAATATTTCCACCAAACACAGCCCGTGTTTGAGGCATTTTTTATAAAAGAAACCTGATTACAAAATATGTTTAACTTGATGAGAAGAGTATTCAACTTGAGGTAGGTAACTAGACATGTAAAGTCAATAGAAGGTAAGAATAGCCCTTTATGGTGGACCACTCAAAACTATGAATGGTGTTTCATGAGCAAATTTGTTCATCATAAGTCAATAGTCAAAGTTTACTTGCTTATTTCTTTCATGCCATGTGTGGCCTTCTAGAAGTACTTTTTGGCCTTATGTTTTCTCCTTCAAAATATGTGTCAATTGTACCCAACTATAGAAGTCATATATAATATTACTAGTATATTACTACACAACAAGTGACTTACAGTAGAAAACTACATTTTTCTGCATAATTGTACATAATGTTGCACTTGAAGTTCTATAAGGGTCATTAGTTCTTATACACATATAGATAAAACTAATCAAAAGTTTTGATAACTGATAGACATAGTCCCATAACTAAGGTGTACCGTGGGGAAAAGGGAATGACAGCAGGGAATGGGGGACATGTGTGGGCAGGTGGGAAAGTGGGGAAAAAGGATTGGCAATAGAGAATGGGGGACATGTGTGGACAGGTGGGAAAGCTGGATTTGCCTTGTAATAACCTACTGAAGTGGCAAGTGAGGCAGAGGGCAGAATGGGAGAGTGGGAAGGGAATAAGAGGAGAAGAGAGAAAAGAGAAGAGAGAGGTGATGGCATGAATTGAGTAAGCGTTTGTGGCCTTTGGTTGGGAGGTTTGAAAATTCTCAAAGTCTACAAGTGTCTACCATTTTCCCTCATTTTATTTTCATTTCTGTTCTATTTTTTATTCTATTTTGAGGAACTCCTCTGTTGTAAGAGTTAATCTCCATATTTCCTTCAAGAAATCCAAGTTTCTATCAATTGGTATCAGAGCTCCGATCTAGGAGCTGTGGTACATCACACCAGAGATGAAGATTCCAACGTTTGATGGAGAAGGAGATGCATATTGGTGGCTGATCAACACGGTATAGTATTTAGATGCGAACAGAACACATGATATACAGAGACTATTGGAGGCAGTGGAGGGCCTTACTGGTCGAGCTCTCAATTGGTTCCAATTGTGGAATCAATGTCATCCAAAGGTGACTTGGTTCAGATTCCAAGTGGCACTGATCTAGCATTTCAAGCCAGAGTTGAGCCCATATCTACAGTTGTTTGAAAGATGATAGGAATTGGAGAATTTGGAACCAGAAAATTTGGAGTCAGAGGAAGGGGAAAAGAGAATCGAGGAGGGATACTTCCCTTTGAATATGGCTATTACCCCAGAGGTGCTGGTAGAGGAAGAAAGGAGGGGTGGAGACATAGGAGAAGCAACCGAGGTTGAGGAAGAAGAGAAAACAGAGACAGTAACGGAAGAGGAGGAAACAAAATCATTCGATGGGATGGAGGAGACGTCGAAAAAGTGGCCTATGAAGGCCACAGACCTCTGGGTCTCAAGCAAACATGTGCAGAAAGGGCTGATAATGGCTACAGAACCTTGGTCTTGAGTAATGCAGCCCATCCCCCTCCACCACCGGATCCACTGAACGCTAGCCCAATAAGTGCTGCAAAAGATCCACTGCATTGCGTGAAATAGAAGGGGGAGAAGTGGCTTGCAATGGCCACAGAGATGTGCAACTCGACTGGGCCGACCAACCACCAGCCGCTGACTAAGCTGTCGAAGCCGCCAAAGCCACTTGATTGGGGACCACAGTGTTATACTATTTTCACACAAGGATGCTGCGTGAAATTGAAGGGAGAGAATGGAGGGATAAGGATGGTATTTTAGAATTGTTTTACTAACTTAATGGCCAAGCCCAACACTTGAAGGGAGGAAGTTGGGGGTCTGAGATAGGAATGGTTGGAAGTCAATGTAGGCTTCATTCAGAGCTGGAATTGGGGCCATATTCAGCAACACTAGGCTTGGTTACATCTGTTCCAGGAAATAAAAGTGGGTCTTATTCATATACATTAGATCAAGCCCAATTAATTGAGGAAGAAATAGAAATTTTAGAGGAAAGAGATGGGGACTCAGGTATTAAATTCAGAAACAATCAGCCCACAAAGCCAATAGAAGTGACCTTAAGCCACGTCCCAAACTGCACGTCAGTCAGGAAATTTGTTTTGACTGGGAAGAAATCAATCCGCAAATTGAAGCTAAACATGTAACCAAAGAAGAATCCCAAGCCTTGGATGTCAGTTTTGGTCTAGATCATCATTGTAGTATCTCCTATCAGTTGAACAATTTAAAGAAACTTCAGGCCAATACGGATGTTATTATTACTTCACCCATGCTTATGGAATATGGCTCTAGGAAGTTCCTTATTTTTGAATTTGAAGTTACAATGCCTATTGCCTGGGTTTGAATGGTATCTTTCTTGAAGAAGATTGAGTTCCAAAGTAAGGATGGAGACTTGGATCACTCTTTATTGAATGTTTATATTAAGGTGTTTACATATTTGTTGTGGGTGGTCTCTGACAATGCTATTCAATAGCATGAAGTTACATGCACTTGTCACTCTACAAACTGACTTTGATCTTCAATGCAAGTATGATTTTCTTTGTGTGGGGCATGAAGAACAAGTTATCCTATTGATGTTTGGAACCTTTGCTGAAGACAGTTCACTCTTTTCTTTTGGGTTCTTCTTCACAACTTCCTTATGCATTGAAGATTGTGGAAGTTAACATTGCCTAGGAAATGGGGCTCCCAGTCAACATGCTTCAAGCAATGGGACCCTGGTGGAAAAAAATTTTCAGGTCCCTCATCGAACCTTTACCTTGAGGACAAGGTGAATCTTCTGGGGGGGGTATTGATAGACACAGTCCCATGACTAAGGTGTACAGTGGGGAAAAGGGAATGACAGCAGGGAATGGGGGACATGTGTGGGCAGGTGGGAAAGTGGGGAAAAGGGAATGGTAGCAGGGAGTGGGGGACATGTGTAGGCAGGTGGGAAAGCTGGATTTGCCTTGTAACAACCTATTGAAGTGGTAAGTGAGGCAGAGGGCAGAATCGGGGAGTGGGAAGGGAATAAGAGGAGAAGAGAGAAGAGAGAAGAGAGAGGGGATAGTCATGAATTGAGTAAGGGTTTAGGGCCTTTGGCTGGGAGGTTTGCAAACCCTCGAAGTCTGCAAGTGTCTACCATATTCCCTCATTTTATTTTCATTTATGTTCTAGTTTTGATTCTGTTTTGAGGAACTACCTTTGTTGTAAAGAGTTAATCTCCATATTTCCTTCAAGAAAATCCAAGTTCCTATCAATAACTTACAGAGATTCTGTAGCATTCAAAATTCTGCATCAGCCACTTAGCCCAATCCCCAATGTAATATCCCTTCTTCATACTAATTCTAAATTATATCAGTAATTCATGTTTGTTCTAAACTTGCTGTCCAATAGGATATAAAGATCCTTATAAGACAGGGTACAAGTAATTTGGTAAAGCCAAAAAAAAAAAAAAAAGAAAGGAAGTATGAGGAGAAGCAAATCTATATATGCTATAATATTAAATTAATCAAAGGCAACAATCCATGATACAGCAGCAACATAAAGTAGCACAACTGCAAGAAAAATAAAGATCTTATAACTGCTGCATGGATATCGTGTTTGCTTGATATTATTTTCTTTTCTGTTGTAGGATGATCAAAGAGAAGCCTATTGGACTGCCTAAATAAGTTTCTAACTTTTTTGTGTATGAATGGATAACTGAACATTGTTTAGTGTGTCCCAGAACTGTTTTAATAATATTATTGATGATAACTTTACTTGAAACTAATTCATCAAGAACTCCAAGTGATAGGACTATTTCATGGCCTTCTTTGTTCAATTTAATGGTGAAATTTTTGTATGATAGACTTGAGATATAAAAGGAATTGTGTATAAAATTTTGTGGCTAAAGGATGTATGTAAGTAGGTTAATAAATTAAGCAAAGTGGCTGGACAGAGATTAAGAATCTGCAGAATTCGGTAATGTGATTGCAATTTATGGATAATTAAATTATCAAATGAGCTCCAAAGTCTTTGAAATTTTTATGGCAAGCAGTTAGATACCTTAGGATCTAATCTATAAAATTTCATAGGTTTCCAATACTTCTAGCTAATTTAAATACACCAAAACAGCCCATTCTGCAGAGTCTCAGTGATTTTGAATAGCTTCTAAATCCAAGTTAATAAAAGGACTGAATGAACTAGTTTTGCCTTGGAATTTTGTCATCAAGTATTTAACTTATTAATAGTTAGGACTGGAAAGTAGGAAAATTTTTTTAAACATGGAACTAGACTAAAAGAGGAGATGAGTTGTGTATGAGTTAAAGGGCTGCAGATATGTAAGAAAGATTGTTTAAGTTATATTCTACTGTTTGAGTTAAGTGAATCTCAATTTGTAATGTATTAAATCTATATGACATTTCTCTAGGATGTTGTAAAATGGCTTCATGTCTTTAATGGAGAGTATAATAGCTCTATAGTTGTTACAATCTCAAATTTGATTTCTTACTTTTATTAACTTTTATTGGTAATCTCTCTAAATAGGAAGAAAAGAAAAGAAGAGGTCCTATTGGAACCTAACTCTAAATTGCCAATTCCGCTTTTGACCTATAAACTGGTTATAGGTCTTTCCAACTAAAGGAGTTGAGCCATAACCCTTCCTTCTCCAACTCTTTATGTTCTTCCTTATGGCTGTAGTATGTACCAATACTTTTATCAGAATTTTGCTATTTACCTTCATTTTATGTGTCTTAGACTTCAATGGTTCAATAGAAATTACTTTTTTTTATCAGTTGTGTGTTTGAGAATCTAAATGTAAAAGTGTTAGAGATACATGTCTTTGCATAACTCATTGATCATGTTTTAACAACCAAGTTCTAAAATGTCATTACTAATATATTTGTTTTCCCCTTGTATTCAAAATGATATCTAGAAACTTAAAGAGGTTGTTTTTCCCTTGTTACATATAAAAGTTACTTATATAACTTAGGTAATATTCGAAGAAAACTCTGCTCCTATTTAGTGTGCTGTCAAGATGATATTAGTGTGCTTTCCCCTTGCTGAATCTTCTGGTTTGTGCTTATATTTTACTTATGTGAACCGTATAAATTTGAATAATTTGCTGGTTAACAGCTTCAAGGAGAAACATTTGAAAGCATGTTGTTTACATTAGTCAAATCTATGACAATATATTAACAGATGCATGTGATTGTAGGTGAATATGATACTATTTAATTCACTTGTTGACATGGTTTGGCAAATGTTACTGTTTTACTTGTAATTTAAGTTATGTAGGTCGGATTTGGAAGCCGTTTTTTATGTCAGAAAGCTAAGACATACAGCTTTCATCTGCAAAAGCCCCAGATTTTAAACACATTTCCTATTGATACCAGACTTTTTTTTCAAAATCAGGTCTGTTCTGCAGAATTTCTTTTTCAGGCACCATTCGCATTTGCATGCATAAATTTGGCTACATGTATCTAATTTGCCCACTCCTTGTCCCATTAGGAAGCTAAGATATAAATCTTTTTATCGAAAAAGTATTACATTTTAACTCCTTTCCAATTGATACCAGATTTTGTTAAAATTCAGGTTTGTCTTGCACAATCTTGTTTTGGGCAGCACTCACCGTTAACTCAGGCAACACACATTTGACTCACACACTATCAGTCTCATTTGAGAGCTAACATATAGGGCTTTAATCTAGAAGAACTTCAAATTTTTACTCCCAACCAGTAAATTCCAGTTTGTATTTGAAGTCAACTGTATTTCTGCATAATTTTGCAGTTATGCCGGCATGCCCTTTTTTCTTTTTCTATTATATGACATTCGATCTGTTTTTAGTTTACTGAAAAACATTCATCTTTTATCTCTGTGTATTCTTTTGATTAGGTCCTGTGGATTTTGCACATCATAACCTTGCCTCTATCTCTCTCTCTCTCAATCAATTACCTTCTTAGTTCATAGCTGGTCATTCACTCTATCTCTGCGTATTCTTTTTTCTGTTTCTTAGCTGCTGCCACATCCAACCTTCCTTTACGTTACTTTTCTTTGGTTGTCCCGACAATCTTTTTCAACAAAACAAATAGGAGGTGAGGCCACACGAAATGAATGAATGAAGTGGTTTAGGACATAGAATTAATACTGAATCACTAATGTATAGCAACCAATCGTTTTTCCAATTGTTTTTTCTTTTAAATCTGCAACAAGGGTTTCTAGAGACACCAAAACGTCCAAATGCATCAGCAAAGGCACAATCCCTAATGGAAGCTCTGGCAGAGAACTCGATGGGGAGGATCTATTCATCCCGCCCTTCAATTTCACTATGGCGGATAATGGCAATTTCAAGTTCGACTTCCTTCATGCAAACCCCCAGTCTTCACTCCATCATTTATATACATTATCCCAATGTTTGTGGGCAGAGTTTGTATTTTGTGGACTTTTGAAAAACCCCAGTTGGTGAATTCTTTCTAATTTATTTTCCTTGCAAGTTGGATGTTTGTTTAATTGGATATTTATATTTTTATGTCCTTTGTCATACACAAAGGCCAACATGGAGTTCTTGAAATCAAATGGGAACAAGCTTTATCAATTCGTTATTGAGGGTCATAAGGTATCTATCTCTTTAGGCTATTGTTTATTGGATGACTTGCACAAAGATTAATGGATATCTACTCCAGTTATTCTGTCTTTCCCATCCTTTTTATATATATATATATATATATTCTGTAATTTTCCTTCAAGTAGATGTGGATTATTTTTGAACTTGTGCAAATTTCATATTGATGTTGGTAATGGACAACTATCTCTGGGCCCCAATGCTTCCTCTACTGATATATCAATGACCAATACTGCTGTAAAAAATGAGGGATATACATGTGGCCCTGAAGATTGGCATGGAGATCAAATCAGAAGACCATGCTTACAAGGGTTATAGCAAGTATATTGCTCTAAAAGGTTTCAGCATAAAAAAGAATTCTGTCAACAAAAGTTCAAAGACCCAAGCATGGTTTGAAGTTCTTAAATTTTAAAAATGTGTGGGCAATTGGTGAAATTTCATCTAGAATTACACCAAAGTACATGGTATCATCATAAAATAATTTATTCCTGCTCTTATGTTCTCTTTCTGTTAATTAATTTCATTTTCTATTTGGTACTTTAGCTTTCATATGCTAATTCTTTGAGTTCTCAATTTGCTTTATAAATGGTCTTCATGCCAATGACAATTTGTGTTGTTGTTAACACATTATGGTTTGCTTTTTTAATAAAACATAATTGTTGCCTTTTAATTTTTAGACATTGCCTTTGTTTAATTCCATGAACTTAAGTTTCTCTCTCATTTCTTATCAATTATTGGAGTAACCATATTTCTTCTCTAGATGTTTCAGATTTAGAGCACGTGTCCTTTTTAATTTGGCTTCTGTTAGATACCAAATATTGGGAGTATTTATGCTCATTCAACTTTGTGTACTGCCGGTGAAAGGCTGCATCAAAGTCATTTACTTTCAGTAGCAAGTTCAGTTCACTAGGCATCTTTGGGACCTACCAGAGATCAACATGTTATAGATTTTTCTCTATTAAATTTTTTCAATAATTGTTTATTTAGTTATTTTTTATTTTCCTATGTTTTTTATTATGCTGCCTACTTTAGTTCATTTGTGGCAATATAGACTTATCTAGAAATTGAATTGATTTGGTTTTTCTTTTTATTATGCAGATGATAAAGTAACTATTTGAGGATCAGAATATTGGACCTGGGAGAATTCCCAAGAAGCTCAACAGTAAGAGAAGCTCTCAATCCTTGGAGACATGAGAAATCTTAATACAAAGGGACAAAAGAATCCTGACTCAAGTATGAATCATATCCATGTTCTTTCTAAAATTATGTTTGAAGGGAAATAGCTGTAGTTAAGTAAACTGGTAAGTGATAACATTAAAACTACTAATTCTGTCATAATTATGATTTCTGTTATGGCTTTGTAGGGTCTATCCAACCCCACTTGCTTATCTTGATGACCAGCCAGCAAATTTGTGGGCAACTCTTGGTTAAATCACAACCTTCAATTTTGTTATGCTGGAATATGGCTTTCCTGCTTGGTTTTTAAGACTAAATGGGGTATTCCTTATGATGTACTTTCTACATTCACTAACTATTTCCAACTATTGATAAGAATATTGAAAAGGCTGATTTTAAATATTATGGTATTAATGTTAGATACTATTTTTGGTTGTTGCATTGTCTGACATCATATTACCAAATATTGGACTAATAAAGTCAAGCAAAGTTCTTTATAGTTTAAAAGAATATGATAATTGAACCTATATAAAACCATTCAACAATCTTCTCTCAATATACTTTTAACTTGCTATCTAAGGCTTCTATATTCTCTCCACTAAAGTTCCAATTTGTATTGCTCCACCAGTTGATGGTTCCCTTGCTAATTAGGTTTGGAAGCATTCACAGCTTTTCAAAGTATAGTTCTTTCAATCATGTACAAATCAAAACATACTTAGATTTGTAAATAAAAGAAGTTAAAGGAACAAGCACAAGACCAAATCAAATTTCATGCAACCAAAACAACCTCAGTTAACAAAACTAAATTATCTGCAAAATCCTAACAAAACTCAAACTAATTTTCTTATCTTATTTTAAATTTGATTTTAGAAATTGTA
This sequence comes from Castanospermum australe, assembly GCA_019955255.1. Classification (NCBI taxonomy): domain Eukaryota; kingdom Viridiplantae; phylum Streptophyta; class Magnoliopsida; order Fabales; family Fabaceae; genus Castanospermum; species Castanospermum australe. Next base: position 20,924 of record NSJW01000151.1, read on the forward strand.
TAGGAATTTATCATGTTATCTGATGTAATCTATCATTGTTCTTTAAAAAAATAATAATAATGGTTTCATCATCTCTTACTGCATAAAAATTCAACTAGACATTGTTTTTCATCATTTCTTGCACTGGCTAGTTTCTACGCAGCAGTGGTTTCTCCACGTTGGTTTGTGGCCCTCGCGTCGGCCCCCTCTTTCTTCTTGTGCCGCTTACTTATACTCGCGAGGTTCTCAATTTAAGTGATTGGTTTTGGTATTTTATTATTTTCTTTTATAGTAATTATATTGACTACTTTTAAAATTAATATTTATTACATCTGACACTCTTTTTATTTAAAAATTATATCTATCAATCTCATTTTGTTATTTACAAGAAAAAATGGTATAGAAATTATATATAAAATAGAGAAGGTAAAAATGAGGTGAAAGCAATTCGAAAATAGGATCTACAAATTGCTTCCTTTTTGCTTGATACTATTCCAAAAGTTTCTTACTTGGTTTAGTTTTTAAAACTTCAAATCCTGCAAGCCACAACAATTAAATGATTGGTTTGCGTAAAAGAAAATAATGATCTCAATTAACTTGTCTCATGATAATTAATCAGTCCTTCTTTGAAAATGTGTATAATTTGACTATTATATCCCTGAAATGAACACGATTGTATATCATTTAGTCCCTGACAGTATGAGACTTGTCCTACACGTATACTATTTATATGAGAATTAACCAGTAACCAAATTATGTATATATTGTTCAAGTTATTATGTATAATTTAAAAAACAAAAAGAGAATGTTTAACAGATTTCTCTGAGAGATCCTTACAAGTGATTTTTCCAAGTATGTAGTGATGCTTATACCTTAATTCCTTAACAACTTTCTAAAAACTCTTTATTTCTTTATTTCTTTATTTCTTTATTTCTTTTTTCATTTTTGGTATTATTTTATATTCTCAACTCCACTAAGTTGGAGAGATGAAAATAAAAAGAAAATAAAGACTAATAATAAATTGTAACATGATAGCATTCCATGTATCCGTATATTTTTCTTTTTTTTAAAAAAAAAAAAAAGAGATCTAAGACATGGTGTAAGTAAAAAAAAAAGCATGTTTCCATACATTCTTATTTCTCTTTTTATTTTTATCAAGCAGCCAGTTGATTTTAACAAGAAAATGTAAATTTTATTTTTATTTCTCATTTCCAACTACCCTTTTCTAGGTTGGGGTTGAAAAAACACAACCTGACCCTAAACACCTTTTTGAGCCGAACATCCTCTCGCCAACTTGATCCGAGACCATGATTTTTTTTTAGTCTAAGAAAACACAACCGCGTCCAAAAATGATATTTCATGCTAAATAGAATGAATTTAGCTTTCTTTTTTTAGTCAGGGGAAGGGGAAGATATTTGGAAATAGGGGTGGAGGACATTCGATCCCAAAATATAGTGTTATCAAAGCTTAATCTTTTGCCATGTCTACACTGGCCTGAATCAAGCCAAAGAGCCTTTTTATTTGGAGGCTAAGTTTTTAAGCCTAAGAAAACATGAGCTTAAAACAATCGTTTTTTCGTAAAACAAGCCTAACCCGATCCAATTCAAGCCATTCATATTTTTTCATTCCAAAGAAAATATAGGCCGATCCCCCACCTTTGGGATTAGGGAGTAGTACTGTACCCTGAGATCGATCTTGGTAAAGGACAATCCCAACCCCTTCCCCCACCCCAAACCCCCACTCCTGCACAAAAAAAAGAAAAGAAAAGTGCCCATCCAAAAATAGTTTTCTTCAAGACTTAATGAACCCAATGAAGCCTAATTTAGGCCAACTGTTTTTTAGTTGGGTCAATTTTCTTGGGCCGAAACAAATATCGTCCAATCCAAAAATTTTTGGAACTTGGCTTGACTCGATTTAATCAACAGCCTTTTTCAAGTATAAGAAAACATGAAACACCGTACAAATTTTTGAGCTGAAAAGACTCAACTTGACAAGGTTGGGTTTTTCTTTTTTTCCGAGCCTAACAAAACACAACCCTAACTAAATATTTTTTTGAGACTAAATGGCATGGCACAGTTTGATTCAAGCCCATCATCACCTTTTATAACCAAACCAAGATCAAGCTAATTTCTTCAGGATTACAAAAAACAATCCCTTGCCAAACAAAACCAAGAGGTTTTCAGGTGAAATGAGCTTGGCATAGGTCTAATTCAGGCCTATCACATTTTTCAAGTCAAACTGGGGTTGGGCCAATATTTTCGAGCCCGAGAAAGAAGACTTGCCTAAAAAACTATGTTTTGAACCAAACAGGCATGGCACATTCCAGTTGGGCCAAGCACATGTTTGGGTCAGGGTTGATTCAAGCCAATACACTGATTGGCCCAAAAAGTTTCTAGGCTGTCATTTTGACACCACTATTTTAGGTGAGTGAAATAAGGATTTTCATCACTTTTGTGATGGAATACCTATTCATACAATTGTAGGTATGGTTATTTTCATTTCAATCACCTAACCGAACATGGAAATAGGAATAACTCATTCGCATTTCCATTCATTCCATACGATTCAAGCAACCATGATTTTTGTATATAAAAACACCATAAAAGTCCTCATTCCTCCCTAGGTTTTTATTTTTCATTTCTACACACGCATGCAGCATGCTAAATAAGGTAAAACTAGGGCAGCGAAATCCCCGCAATTGCCTAATTTGATGTACATTATAACATTAATAGTTTACGATGTATCCACATTAAAATTTACATGTATCACCTACAAACATCCTGAAAAACAACAAGGCTCATGCACTTCACTTGGTCATTCCATAAGAGGAATTTAAAGGAAGGCATGAATTCAACATTCTGCTCCTGAGGCAGCAGACCCTACTAGGATGATTTGACATTTCAGATTAACTTGGACAAAGCAAATGCTATTTGTCATCCATTTTGAGGGAATTTAACCGTCTTAACCTCTGATCAAGTTCCTTCATGACTTCAGGTTCCTGTTTCTTCCTTTGCTTTGATATGGTATTGGTTGTCATGGAACCTATCTTATCAAATGCCACCTGCAAACACAAGAACTATCAAGAAACTCTGAAACCCTTAACCATAAAAGGAGAAGCATAAGCTTCACTGAAACTGGGAAGCAAATAAGAGAAATAACCCATGTCAAATTGATACATTATCTTGCATGTTACTTTTCACTTCCTCTCTCTAAATCAGCTTTAAAAATATTTCAAAGTATCTTTGAAACTTCATTTTCATCAACTCAACATATGAAACTGAGAATAAGGGCTTTTGCTAACAGCAGTAATGATAATTTTTGTCCATTCCTGCCAATTTATTGTTTATATTGTCTCCTTTGTTTGCTCTTAATTTTATTATTTCTCAAGACATCATGAAATTAAAGCTAATAGGACAACTATAACTTGAAGCATTTGACTCGTAGAATTTCACCCCTTTTGGTGAGAAACTTGTTTTTAGGCTTTCTTCTTGTAATAACAGGCACTGAAACAACTATAGTACCATAAAAGAAACATCAAAACGGATGATAGTGAGACAACCATAGAAGATACTGTTGTCCCTCGAAATCATTTTCAGGTCATTAGTGAAAAAGATTTCTTAAAGATAGAAAGGAAAACAATGGACAGAGAGAGGAGTAACGAAGTTAAAAATTTTCTTACTGTCAGTAAATCATCAGGATCAAATAGGTGATGAGTGGTCATCTGCAGAACATTGATTACTTCGCCAACGTGATGGGTTAGATGCAACTCATGTTCCTTCATCTGCAGCAATTGAAGGTTACAACAGTTGAAACATACCTTCTGTCGTAGACTACATTTTTAATGCGTAATAACAAAAAAACCAAGAAAGAGTAAAAAGGCAACATTTGTGGTACCTTAAATATTGCCAAGGCCACATTAAATATAACCTTAGCCCCCTCATAGAAAATGACATCCCACACTCGCAGAGTTGTCTAGTTAAGAAACACGACGGAAGAAGTATTAATATGGGGGCAACAAATAAACAATTTAATGCATTATTTATTGCAGCATCATTCTAACCTCGGAAGGCAGGCTCTTCGAAAAGAGGCAAAGAAACCACTCAGTGGTAACAAGGGAAACATCAAATTCCAAAGCTTCCAAATGACTCGCTATCCTGCACTTCCCCTTCTCCAATTTTCAGAAGATACTAAGAGACAAACATATGACACACGACAAAATTAATTCATCAAATGAAAATACCTTGGGCACTTTTTAGCAAGTAAATCTTTAAACACTCTTTGTTCAACATGACATCCTGACAAATTGTTTGTGTAGCAGTCATGAACCAGGACATTTTCCAATAAGACAGCTAGCATCCAAAATGCATCTTCTTCTGTCTTCATGACAAGCAACAACAACGCTGCAACATAATTTAAGCCCTAGACCAAGAATATTTTTGAGTCAATAACTAAGAAAATATATTCTCAGGTATTAATTTAACATTTGTTATTCAAAATAAATCACATATTATTTTATCACTTCAATTTAAATTAAAGAAACTGTGTGGTACTCTATTTTACCTACCTCAAAAGAGTTTTAAACATAAAATACAGTTGCAGAAGCAAATGAAAAAAGAAAATATAGAAACATAATTGGTTTTGTAAAAGACATATTTAGTTTAACTGAATGCAAGTAGAACGCAGAAATTAATCCACGCTTATTCAACACAATGTTATTAATTGGTTAGAAGAGTTCTGAGGATGGAGAAGCAATAAGAGAATAAGCAACAAACGAGTTACTAACTCATGAAGATTTAACATCTAGTACCACTAGATGAAGAATAAAAGAAGTTATGGTTGGAATAAAGAAGATGCCACACAAAAGACAAATTCTCCTGAGACACTCAGCAGTATCAAATATCAAGCTAGCAGAACGTTGTGTTTGACAGACTTAACAGAAAAACAATAATTCAGAAAAGGAAGGAAAACAGAGCAAACCCACCTGACAATACCCAACATCAGAATCACGGAAAGAATAGGCAACAAGGACACGCTTAAGAGCATCATGCCCTTCTGGAGTGTCCAACCATGGGTGACCAGGGAAGGTTCGTGGTAGGTCCTGTACATACACATAAAGAATGATTGGAAACAGAAGAAATACAATAAGGATAGTAACATGTGTACAATTTCAAAGTATTCTCAAAAACCATCAATAAGCAATAACCACTTTAAGGATCACATTCAGTATCTTGATGAAAGTCCCTTTTCGGGTTTTCAAAACCCATAAATTTCACATTGTTGGATAAGCAGCAAAATAACATCCCAAGCACGTAAAAGGCAAGATATATAGGCCAAAAAACAGTTTATCACCGATCTTCAAACAGTACTGACAACCACGCAAATTCCTATCTCTTTCATATCTCAATTATATAATAGTCAAGCATGTAATCTGAACAACATTTTGCCTAAACTGCAATTCATATACTCAAGAACATATTTGATATTTACATTAGCTCGGGCTAACAGATCCCATAATAATGAAGGTTATAAATTTAGGGTATGCAAATTCTATATTTCTTTTGGATCCTTCTTAGCTCTCGTTGTCATCCATGAATAAAAAAAATTTTCTCATCGGTCAAGAGGAAAAAGAAAATTGAATGAAAGGGTAATAAACTCATGACAACCCATTAACAAGCCGGATAGGTCCATCAAAGTCTGCAGCAAGACGGGCCTGAAAATCTTCAGAAGACAGATAATGTAAAGTTTGGGCAATGTGATTATTTCATCAAACTCATTGAAATCCTCCCCCAGACTAAAAATTTGTCCTAAACAATTGAAAATGGTCTGCACCTGCACTGCAAATTCTTGTCTTAAAAAATGAAACCAATCCAGAAGGGCCATGCCCACAATTAAAGTCTAGAACCTGTAATCAAAACCAAGTCCAATTGCTAGATTTTCAAAATTATCATCTTCAAAATGCATCCAGGGCCAAGGAACTCACATGATCTATCTGTCGGGTAGCAGCTGTGACCTTCCCCTCCACTGCTTTTGTCAAATCATTGTAATAACTCTCAGGCACCGTGGACTTTTTCTTGGCTGCTCCTGACAACGAAAACCAGACCTTAGGCCTAAGAACTGGGGGAATTCCCTTCCTAATTAACTTCTTCAGGGTGATAGCATTAGCGAGGGCAGAGAATTTCAAGGAAGACGAAAGGGCACTGCCATTGCCTATGGTAGTATGCAGATACCAGTTTGCACCTTTGCTAGCTTCCAATGCCCACCAAACTCGACCCTGTTGCCTCACCTTCTCCCTCACTTCATTCAACACATTGACATCATCTACATTCCCTTCCACCGTGAACCCATAAAGGTCTTGAAATTTTACAGTGAGATTTGCTCGCCTGGAATGGATGCTGGGCCTCAAAATTGCTACCTGAGACTGGTATTCAAGGGCAAGGTCTATTTTGCTTTGGGTTCCAAACATTTTCTTGGGGTTGCTACAGTGACAGATCAAGAAAAATGGGGCAGAGAGGGACTAAGGGATTGAGACCAAAAAGAAAAAAAAAATAAAAAGAAATTGTGCTTTGAATTGGAAAGGATCTTATCAAAAGAGAAAGACCCTCCAGTCTGAAACCATGGAATGAGGACTAGGTAAGGAGAGGCTGCAAAATGGTCCTCCTCAAAATGGGTACGAGATTAGATAAAACAACGGTGGGATTCAACATTTTATGATTTGAAAAAAAAAAAAAAAGAAGAAAACTTTACGTTTTAGGAAGCCACGAAAGACCCTTTTGCGCCATTAGAAAAGCTTGAAACTTTGATATATTGAGCTCAAATCTCTTCTGAGACTGAGCTCGTCCTATTGCAAACAACGAAATAAAAAATACCCGAAAAAGGGTTGAATATTCAAAGACGCAGATAAGACCCACGATAACAAAAGTGGGAAAGAAAATGAAAAACCATAAAAAAAGGACAAAAAAATTTTAAAAAAAAATCCTCAATATCAATATGATATATACACAGAGAGAAAACGGAGAGAAAAAGTGAACTCATGAAATGATTTCTAATTCAGGAATCAGATTGCTCTAACAAAAGAATGTATTACAAGAGAAAGATGACAGAGAAAGCAGAAGGACAAGAATCAAACCCAAATTTAGGGCAATAAAACTTGGAATGAGGGATCAAAAATAGGTAGTGATCTGACACCGGTCACAATATCTGGAAACGGTTTGGTTTTTGTGTAGTAATTTAAAATTTTTTTCTCTCCATACCTAAAAAGAAGTACAACGTTTTAGAGAGGAGGTTCATGAATCATGATGTTTATTAAGCTCTTAGGCAGCTAAGTGAATTGTTTAAGATTGCATAATTTTGACGGCAAAACATGAAGATGTGAAATGTCTGAAATTCACTTTCACAAATTTTAAATAATTTAATTTTGATTCATAGTTGATTTAGATTTATACTTAATTTAAAGATTTTTTATATTTATTTAATTATATATTATTATATTATTAAATAAATTTAACTGTAATAATAATTATTTAAAAATTTAAATTTTTTAATAATGACTTAATATATAATTAATTTAGATTTAATTTCTTTAAAATAAAAATTTTATTTTAGATATTAAAATAAAAAATATTAATAATTAATAAAAAAATAAAAAAAAATAAATTTTAATAATTTCATAATTTATTATATATATATATATATTTTTTATTATAATTTTAATTATTTTTTTTATCAATAATCATAAATTTTTATTTTATTTTTTAAGCGAGCACCACGCCAAATCCAATTTTGTAACAGTGTAAAAAATGTTTAGACATGTATCAAAATTAAGGACAATTTAAATTTCCGGATAAACCCTTATGCACTTTGCTTGGGATTTCTCTTTTCTGTCTTGCAGTATTGCATTCCCTTTTCCCTCTGCCTCTTCTTCTTTCTAATGGAAATATTGTAACCATCACTCTCATTTAAAATTGAAATGTATATGCTTTTCATACCCAGAATTATTTTACAAGAATGTGAGACTGATTTCTTTCTATTTTATATTTTTAAATATGCCAAAAAACTTTTCATTAGTTTGTTGAAGCAATTATTTTTATTAAACATGATTATTATGCTCTAAATCTTTCTAATTATTTAATATTAAATTAGGTTATGAATGAAAGTAAAAGGAAAATGATTCTTCAAATAATTTAAATTATATTTTTTTAAGAGCAACTCATAATTATATCTACTGGAATAAATGGGTGGATGGCTAATTGTTTATTTAATAAACAATGAAAGGAGGCAATGCCTTTTATTTAATAATATATAATGCGAGTAACACTACTTACTTTCTTTTTGTTTTTAATCAAAATAAAGGAATAAAACAAATTGCGTATGATTTGTGTGTGGATTTCACAACAAGAATTTATAATATAAACTAAAAATTCTTTCACTTTAATTGTCACACAACATATTTTCTTAAATTTTGAATTTTTTATTTAAAAATTTTTAAATTTATTACTTCCACCCAATTTCACACATTTATTTTTCTTCCCTATTTATTTTCTTTTTCTCTCACTTTTCACAACTTTTCATCTTTCTCAAACTTTCAATTTTAAAATATAAATTTTCAGAATATAAATATTTTCATAGATGAAAACTCAAAATAAAAATATATAATTTTTCTGAATTAATTGTGAAACAAAAAGTAAGTATGGTTCTTATATTATTTGACCTAATTTTGTTATTTAGGTTCTAATATTTCAATCCATGTAAAAATGATAATATAATTACCAAGAGAGATCAGTTTACACTGATGTAAAATTAAACTCTTATACCAATATCTAACCGTTGATTTCAATTTATTCTGATAGTTTAAAATAACTTAATTTAATAAAAAAATATAGTAAATCTATATTTAACGCAGATGGAATAAAAGAATTTGTATTAAATAAAGAAAGAAAATTTTTCTCTACTTATTAAATTTAAAAATTGAAAAAGATGAAAAAAATAAATTAAATTTTATAAAATAATGGAATTACATTTTTTATAAAAAAATGTATATAATATTATCATAAAAATTAATAATCGATGATAATACTATATTTCAATAATTAGATTAATAACCTATTAATAGATTGTTAAATAATAACTAAAAGAATTTATTATTAATAATATGAATTAATTATATAATGAAAGATTAAATACATTATTATTATTATTTGGTATTTTATGTAAACATAAACTTGTGTCCTTTAATATTATGGATCATCATACTATAACACAATTAGGATCTTACGAATTCATAATTTTCACATACATTAAAAACGAATCAATAAATGGTACTAACATTTATTCATGATGCGGAATGAACTTCAAATCTAAAAGCCTTACTGAATCTTTATCGGTCCCTTCTCCTTTCGTACTTACACCTTTCACTGTCTGATGGAAATAAACTGTTGGTGTTCCTTATGGGTAGAGACTGAATATATAGGGGTTTAATTTGAAATTCAAAACCATAAGATATATCATCAGTTATCGATTTCTTTCGAATTTCAAACCATCAGTTATCACTTAGGATAACATCCTATAATCATAAGATAATTGCTCTCCATCAAGCAATTACTTAATTATCCTCCCTTAACAACTAATTTACCTTTTAGCCTTTTAATATGTTTTAATTAAATCATCATTAGTTCCGATTAAACATGAGACACATTTCTAACATTCTCCCACTTGGCTCATGTGGTAAATGTCATTTCATGATTTAATAAAACATCAACTTTAGTGCGCATAAATTCGGCTAAAGGTTTCATACATTAGTTGCATCATAATTCATAATTAGGAATAAACTAATAAGGGTCATGGCGGTTTTATACTATCAAATCGACATAGTTCCTTCCATGTACCACTATATTAGCTCTTCTCCCTAATATGATACTTTAATGGAAGTACACATCATGTCCAATAACCAAACAATAATGTCTTCATTAGGAAAAAAATCATGTATTTCAACATCATCATTTATACATGCATGTATACATAAATTTGAAAACAGGAAAAATTCAGAAACTTATATATTAATGAGCTCAGAGTGTCAATAGTCAATAATTACAATAATGATCAACAGTAACTAGTTGACATAATGCCCATACTATACAAATGACCAGTAAATATTTTGAGCGGTAATCCCTTCGTCAAGGGATCAGCTATCACAAGATTTGTGCTAACATGCTCTATAGACACTCTACGTTTCTGAACCTCTTCTTTAACGGCAAAGTATTTCAACTCCACATGTTTAACACCTTTGGAATACTTGTCATTTTTTAGAAAAGAAGACTGTTGTGGAATTGTCACAATAAATTTTTAGCGGCCTATCAATACTGTCGACCAATTCAAGCTCTGAAATAAAGTTCCGTAACCATTTAGCCTGAACCATGGCCTCAAAGCATGCCACAAATTCAGCTTCCATAGTGGATGCAGCAATTACAGACTGCTTCGCACTTTTTCATGATATAGCTCCTCCAGCTAAAAAGATACAAATAGCCAAAAGTGGATTTTCTTGTGTCCACACATCCGGCAAAGTCTGAATCTGAATATCCAATGACCTCAAGGTTGTTGGATTTCCTATAAGTAAGCATGTGATTCTTTGTTCCTTGCAAATATCTCAGAACTTTCTTTGCAGCTTTCCAATGATCCATACCAGGATTACTCTGATATCTTCCTAACATTCTAACTGCAAAACTGATATCTGGTCTCGTACAAGTCTGAGCGTACATTAAGCTCCCAACAAGCGATGCATATGGAATTGCTTCCGTTTTTTCCATTCCAAATCATTCTTTGGACATTGCATGAGACTAAATTTGTCTCCTTTCTGAATTGGAACCGGAGATGATGAGCACTTTTCCATTCTAAATCTTTCTAAAAAACTTTATTAATATATGCTTTCTGAGACAAGCCTAACAATCCTTGTGATCTGTCACAGAATATCTCTATCCCAATCACATAGGTTGCCTCACCCATATCTTTCATTTCAAAGTTACTAGAGAGAAACATCTTAGTCTCATTCAGAAGACCAAGATTATTAGTTGCAAGCAAAGATGTCATCAACATACAGAATCAAAAAAATATAAACTTACTCTCACTGACCTTTAGATATATACACCGATCGACAGTGTTTTCTTTAAATTCAAAGGAAACAACGGTATCGTTAAACTTAAGGTACCATTGTCGTGAGCTTGTTTAAGTCCGTATATTGATTTCTTAAGTTTGCACACCATGTGCTCTTTTCCTTTTTCTATGAACCCCATTGGTTGGTCCATGTACACATCTTCCTCTAAATTCCCATTTAGAAAGGCAGTTTTCACATCCATCTGGTGTAACTCTAAATCATAATGAGCCACCAATGCCATAATGATTCTTAAAGAATCCTTCTTAGATACCGGTGAAAAGGTTTCCTTATAGTCGATGCCATCTTTCTGAGTGAATCCTTTTGCAACTAGTCTGGCCTTGTAACATTCTAAGTTATCATGAGAGTCACGTTTGGTCTTAAAAGACCCATTTACATCCAACTCTCTTACAACCTTCTGGTAACTCAACAAGGTCTCAAACATCATTCTGTTCCATAGATTTCAACTCTTCTTTCATGGCGTTTTAACCACTTTTCATCATTGTTACTATTCATGGCTTGTGAAAACGTAACTGGATCATCTTCCATTCCCAAGTCAAAATCAGACTCTTGTAGATATACCACATAGTCATTAGAAATAGCGGATCTCCTATCTCTTTGAGATCTTCTTAATACTATTTGTTGTGGTTCTTCTACTATGGGCTCATTCGGTTCATTTACTATAATTTAATTGTAAGTAGTGGGATCATTTATTTGTTGTTCTTCACTATTATTATTCGGTACAACAACATAAGAAACAACAACTTTATTAGAGACACAAGTTAGGGGAACTTGTACTCTCAATTCTTGAATCTCCACTTTACGTGAAGTTTCACTCCCACTAACTTCGACATTCTCAATGAACCTGGCATCTCCAGTTTCAATAATCCTTGTAGTATGATTAGGATAATAAAATCTATACCCTTTCGATTTTTCTGGATAACCAATGAAATATCCACTGATTGTTCTTGCATCCAGTTTCTTTTCTTGTGGATTATAGTATCTAATTTCTGCCTGGCAACCCCAAACATGCAGGTACCTTAGACTAGGTTTCCTTCCAGTCCACAGTTCAAAAGGAGTCTTTGGAACTGCCTTACTAGGAACCCTATTCAACAGATACATGACAATTTTAAGAGTATAAGTCCACAATGAAATGGGTAAAGATGAATTACTTAACATACTCCTAACCAATATCTAACAAGGTTCTATTACGCCTTTCTGACACACTATTTTGTTGTGGTATACCTGGCATTGTGTATTGAGCACAATATGCCTCTCCTTTCAAGGAATTTAGCAAATGGACCTGGATGTTGTCCACTTTCATCATACCTTCTATAATACTCTCCACCCCTATCAGATCTGACAATTTTCACCTTTTTGTCTAATTGCCTTTCAACTTCATTAATATAAATCTTTAAGGCATTTACAGCCTGAGATTTATCATGCAGCAAATAGACATAACCATAACGTGAATAATCATCAATGAAGTTGATAAAGTATATTTCTTTATTGAAAGCGTTAACATCAAAGGGCCCACATACATCAGTGTGTATAATTTCAATAAGCTGACTGCTTCTTGTGGCTCCTTTCTTTGTGTGTTTTTGTTTTGTCTACCTTTAATACAATCCACACATACATTCAGATCAGTAAAATCTAAATCCGGAAGGATTTCATTCCTTACCAATCTTTCCATTCTTTCTTTGGAAAATATGTCCCAAACGTTTTATGTCACAAGTAAGCAGAACATTCATTTATTAAGGCACGTTTAGTGCCAACGTTATGATGCAAGGTCATAAGTGTTTCAGCATATAGATTATCAAGACATAATTTATATAATCCATCACATAAGGTACCAATGCTAATCAAATGATTGTGCTTGTACAAACTGAAACAACCACTACCAAATCTAAAAGAATATCCAGCCTTATCAAGTTTAGAAATTAAAACTAAATTCCTAGTTATACTAGGTACATACAAAGTTTTCAATAAATCTAAACGATATCCAGTGTCAAGGATTAAACGATAAGTCCCGACAGCTTCCACTGGAGCTTTCATTCCATTGCCCATGAAGACAAACTTTTCATTGGCTTTGTGGCCTGGGTTGTAAGAAATCCCTACAACATATTAGAAACATGAGTAGTACATCCAGAATCAATCCACCAAGTGTTATAAGGAACTTCAGCTAGGTTTGATTCATAACATACATAAGCACTGGGCTTACCTTCTTTTCGAACCAAGCCTTACGTTTCGGACAATCCTTTTGAAAGTGTCCAGCCTTCTTACAGAAAATGACATCTGTTTTTATTATGTTCCTTCTTGTGAATTTTAGAAGAAGAAGCCTCATTAACCTTCAAAGGTCCTCCTCCCTTCTTCTCATGTTTCTTGAAACTTTTCTTTTCAGCTCCTTGACCTTTCACATAATTGATGGAATGAATTCCCTGGTTCTTGAGTCTGGTCTCTTCCTGAACCAACATACTATGCAATTCATGCACATTCCATTTATCCTTCATGGTATTATAGTTCATCTGGGAAGGACCATACTCAGCTGGTAATGAGTTCAGGATGAACTGTACCAGGAAATTTTCATGCACATCCATCCCCAATGACTTTAGTCTTGCTGCAATATTCGTCATCTCAATAACAATGCTCATGCATTGTACGATGACCATCAAATTTCATGGTGGTCAATGTACTCATTAGTGTCCCAGCAAGAGACTTATCAGCAATTTGGGAGCGCTCCTCCACAAGCTTCATCATTTCTTTGGCACTTTTAGTTTGTGGAAAAGCTGACTTGATGTTGCTAGCAATGCTCATTCGTATATACATTAGACTCAACCTGTTGGATCTTTCCCAGTTTTTATAATGGACCCTTTCCTCTTCAGTGCTTGTAACAGTAATAGCACTAGGTTTCTCTTCTCTAAGAGCTAAATCCAGATCCATTACCCCAAGGTAAAATTGGATTTGCTCACACCATTCAGAGAAGTTGAGTTCATTAAAAACTGTAATAGTTGAGAACAGTGAATGTGTAGCAACTGGTACTGTAAGGAATAAAATTTAAAACATTAATACTTTGAATTATACATACATACACATCAACATGCTTCACAAATTCAGATTCATTTCATACAATGCATATTGATGTTCACCTTTGGGCAATCCATCAATATACAACATTCAACATAATGATGCTAAAAAAATTTCACATAATTTGGCAATGATGTATACACTAACTAGAAATATTTATTATCTTTGGATATATAAATATAACTAATAATATATTTACATCACCAACATTCATGTTCATTTATTATAAAGACAAATAATCAACCTTTGGGTTGATCCTTAACTGCCTTTATAATAATGAACTTCAATTTACCCATAATAAAAATAATAATTTTCATGTTATTTATAGCATTAAAATTATGGGTAATTGAAACACAATCATAATGTTCAAGAATTAAACAATTCATAAGAATTTGGCCACTTTGGTGACTAACAAATCCATCATACTTAATTTCAAACATAAATATTTTCTAAATAATTATAGGATTAAAAATTTCACATTCAAATTTCCTCCCTTTTTTTTTTTTGAATTTCATCAACGTCAGAACACAAACCGCCACTCCGGTCGCCACCTACGGTCGTCTTATCCGGCGGCCTTCATGTCCGGTCGTCTTCTCCAGCGGCCTTCATGTCCGGTCGTCTTCTCCGGTGGCGCCAGAACCTTCACAGTCCGGTCCATTTCTTCGGCGGTGCCAGAGCCTTCATGGTCCGGTCCACCTCTTCGAGCCAGGACTCAAACAAATCCCGACTTCCACCCGGAACGCCAGCCCTAGATGCGAACCATCATCTCCGCTCGCGAAGCGTCATCTCCGGTCATCCCTGCGGTGGCGCCAGGACCATCACAGTCCGGTCGATCATCCCTTCGAGACAGGCTACCACCACCAGCCAGGACCGAAACGGAACCCCTCACAACACAGATCCCGACTCTTGGCCGGAACCCCAGCCCCGGAAGCTGCGTCAGATCCGATTTCTTCTCGGCGGCAGTAACCCTTCCACAACACAGTTGCAGCAGCGACAGCAGTATCAACAGATCTCGACAGCGATCTGAAAATCCCCAAACAGAAACGAGAGATCTGCAAGTCCGAGATCTGTGTCGCACACGGACCGTCGAGCCCGAAACCCCGAATCTGTTCCTTCCGTCTCTGCTCAGTCTCACGACCTTCGCGAGCGTTCGACGAGTACCGGTCGCCGACCATGTAGTCCTCCTCGAACTGACGACCGATCGTTGAGAGGGAGAGCTGAAAGAAGCTGCCGGAGTCCGTCGCCGGAACGGAGAGGAGGTGCCAGAATACCATCCGGAAAACAGTGTGCGAAGTTTTTTGGCCTTTTTTTTTTTGAACGTTTTTCTAAGATCTGGCTTTCTCAGATCTTTCTCTTTCATGTTCATTTTTTGTAAGAACGATTTAAAAAATTATCATACATGAAAAATCATGAATTCCCAAACCTTAGCTCTGATACCACATGTAAACATAAACTTGTATCCTTTAATATATATGGATCATCATACTAGAACACAATTAGGATCTTAAGAATTCATGGTTTTCACATACATTAAAAACGAATCAATAAATGGTACTAACCTTTATCCATGATGCGGATGAACTTCAGATCTGAAAGCCTTACTGAATCTTTATCGGTCCCTTCCCCTTTCGTACTTACACCTTTCATTGTCTGATGGAAATAAACTGTTGGTGTATCCTTATAGGTAGATACTGAATATATAGGGGTTTAATTTGAAATTCAAAACCATAAGATAGTATCATCAGTTATCGGTTTCTTTCGAATTTCAAAACCATCAGTTATCACTTAGGATAACATCTTATAATCATCAGATAATTGCTTCCATCAAGTAATTACTTAATTATCCTCCCTTACAACTAATTTACCTTTTAGCCTTTTAATATGTTTTAATTAAATCATCATTAGTTCCCATTATACATGAGACACATTTCTAACATTTTATAATTATAATATATAATAGTAAATTCTAATAAGAACTTTAACACTATAATTAAATATAATATTATTTACGTAGAGTATTTTGCTTAAAATATTTGTATAAGTATTATTAATACGAGCAAATTGAGAGACAATAAAGTGTTTCTCAATTTATATTTTTATTTTAATTAATTAAATAAATTTATTCAAATTTAATAAGCACAATAATTAACAAATTTTATCTTTTGTATTTTATCAAGTTATTTGTTTTCATTGATTTTTCTTTCGTTCTTTATTTTTAATGTAAATAGTTTTTTGTTTTACTATATCCAATCAATTGTTTTTAAGAAACTTGTTGAACGTATCAAAAGAAAAAAAAATAAGAATAAACAGTTGAGGAAATGGTGCTGAGGAGCAGTTGATAGAGAATAACTGTTTTTAAAATGAAAATAATTTTATAATTTTATCCTTTTTATAATTTGTGCTTTAATTTGTACTGTTGGCTTTTTTAAAAAGAAAAAATGGAGATCGAAAGAGGAGAATTCCCTTTATATAATAGTATAGATTTTGAATATTGTTTCAAGTAGCTAATAAATTTTTAATATTCCATGTCATTTGCTAACATTAATTAAAAATTATAATAATGTTTAATTTTATTAAAAATAAATATTTTATTTGATTTATTTTTTAATTAAATAAACAAAATCAAAATATCTTTGTCCAATAAAGATAAATTCTACTATTAAAAGTAATTTTTGTTATTATCTTTTTTCATTAAATTAAGTTATTTTAAACTATTAGATCAAATTAAAATCAACAGTTAAATATTGGAGTAAGAGTTTAATTTTTATATTAGTGTAAAATGATCTCTCCTCTATAATTATAGAACATAATTAAATAAAAGAATATGGACTTTTTATCTTTGTTCTGAAAGAGCAATTAAAATTAATTAATTTCTAATATAAATTTAAAAAATATATTTTATTTGATAAATCAATCTTAAATATAGGGAAAAAAGGTAATAATTTTTTATCTAATTTTTTAGTATTTTAGTAATATACTTTTCTAATTCTTAAAGTGCGATAATCATTAAAAAAAACATTCTAATTAAATATTTTTTAGATATTATATTCTTACAATATTATAATTTATGTTGTTTCTAATTCTAATTAGAATGATGTAATAATAAGATTTTTATCCCTTAATAAAAAAATATTTTCATTGAACTATTTTATTTGATGGAATAATATATTTATTTATAAAATAATTAAAAGTAATAATGTTATTGTAAAAAGAGAGAGATTGAGGAAGGAACAGAATCAGTTTCATTTAACTAGAAATGAGCTTATGTACATGAGTGTTATTGTTATGCTACTGCAACCGGAATGTAACCGGATTCAACAACTAACTAACTGAATTTATCTACAATTAAATAAAATGAAACTGATATAAACAAAATTATTTTGCAGCTGGTAATAGCCCCCCCGCTGGAGAATGAAGATCTAGCATTCCCAGCTTGAGTATGAAGTTGTGAAATGATGGAGAAGTGATTGGTTTTGTGAATATATCTGCTGGTTGATCAGCTGAGCTGATTGGCAGCAGATGCAGTAAACCAGATTGTGTCTTCTCTCTCACAGTGTGGCAGTCAATCTCGACATGCTTCGTCCTTTCATGGAAGGTGGGATTGACTGCTATCTGTAGTGCTGAACGGTTATCACAGTAAAGGATGGCTGGTTTATGATGTTTGACATTGAAATCAGCATGTAAATATGTTAACCACTGTATTTCACATGTGGCAGAAGCTAAGGGCCTGTACTCTGCTTCTGAAGAACTTCTAGACACCGTAGGTTGCTGCTTGGATTTCAAGAGATCAATGAATCTCCTAGAAATATGCAGTAGCCGGTAATAGATCTCCTTGTGTCTGGACAGCCAGCCCAATCGGAATCACTAAAACCTTTGAGCTACAATGGTGATTCAGCAGAGAAAAATATGCCTTTTCCTGGTGATCCTTTGAGGTGTCTTAACACTCTTGTTGCTGCTTGATAATGGCAGGTGAGTGGCTTGGCCAGAAATTGACTCAATTGCTGGACAGCATATGAAATATCTGGTCTTGTGGTTGTGAGATAGAGGAACCTGCCAATTAATCTTCTATAGGATTTTGGGTCATTGTAAGGGTCTCCATTTTCTTTGGAGAGTTTAATTGTACTGTCCATAGGAGTGGAAATTGGCTTCGAAGCTAGAAGGTCTGTGTCAGTAAGGATGTCCATAGTGTATTTTCTCTGACACAGGACAATTCCGTTTGCTGATCTTGCTACCTCAAGTCCTAGAAAATATTTCAAAGCTCCCAAATCTTTAATCTTGAACCTTGAGTCTAAGAATGACTTGATTGTCTAAATCTCTGTCATGTTGTTTCCTGCAAGTATCACATCATCCACATAGAGAAGAAGAGCAGTGAATGAATTAGATTCTTGTTTTGTGAACAAAGAGTGATCCGATTGAGATTGTTTGTAGCCACATGATACAAGAGCTGATGATAGTTTAGCAAACCACTGTCTGCTAGCTTGTTTAAGCGCATATAATGATTTGCTAGGCCTGCATACTCGATTTGGTTTTGTTGAACTGAAACCCGGGGGAAGAGTCATGTACACTTCTTCATGGAGGTCTCCATGGAGAAATGCATTATTAACATCAAGTTGATGAAGATGCCATTTCTGTGCAGTTGCAATAGCAAGTAGCATTCTGACCGTGATCATTTTTGCTACAAGTGAGAATGTGTCTAGGAAGTCCACTCCTTCGGTTTGAGTGTAGCCTTTGGCTACTAAACGTGCCTTGTACATTTCTATGGAACCATTAGCTCTATGTTTGATTTTATACACCCATTTGCAGCCAACAGGGTGTTTTCCACTAGGTAAATCTGTCAAAGGCCGTGTTCCATTTTGTTCAAGAGCAGATATCTCAGCATCCATGGCTTGTTTCCATTCAGAGAATTTGATGGCTTGCTTATAAGTTTTTGGTTCAGTGATGACAGAAGTGGATAAGATATAGTGTTTGTGTGATGGTGAGAATTTATTGTAAGATAAGAAGAAATAGGATAAGATGTACCTTTCGAATGATTGATATCAGCTGAGGCCAGCAAGTTACAGCGATAGTCCTGCAAGTAGGTAGGTCTATTTATCGTTCTAATGGAATGTCTAGTTGGTTGTTGTTGGTGCTGCTGTATGCTGGAGCTGGAATTTGGTTCTATTGTCAGTGGGATTGAACTCATGTTGTGTTCTGTTTGTGTCACCGAAGCTGCTATGTAGGTTGGAATGTTTGTGAGTTCATAATCAAGATCATTTTGATTACTAGGAAGAGGTATGGTAAGAAAAAAATTTGAAGTTTGCTTGAAAATTGAATTCTCAGAGTATGGGAATATGTGTTCATGGAAAATTACATTTCTAGATATTGATATGGCATTTGAATTTATGTCCATGACAATATATCCTTTTGTACCAGTTTGAAAGCCAAGAAAGACACATTTGACAGCTCTAGGGTCGAGTTTGGTTCTCTTGCTAGGTAATGTGGAGGCAAAACATAGTGATCCAAACACTTAAGGGCTGAGATATCTGGTTTGCAATTGTATAATTTTTCGTAAGGACAAGAATTCTGCAACAGAGGTGTAGGAAGCAGATTTATAAGGTGTGTTGAATGTTGGACTCCATATGACCATAGGTTTTTTGGTAGATTGGCTTGAAATAGAAGTGCTCTTGCAACATTTAATAGGTGTTGATGTTTTCTTTCCACAACTGAGTTTTGTTGTGGAGTTTCTGTGCATGACTTTCGGTGAATGATTCCTTTGGAATTATAGTAGGTGGGCATTGCAAATTCTAGACCATTATCGGATCTTATAATCTGAATTGAGGTATTAAATTGGTTTGCAGCATAAGCAATGAAAGATTTGACGAGGTTTTGTGTTTCAGACTTCATCTTCATGGGAAATATCCATATGTAACGTGTGAAATCATCTACTATACTTAAGAAATATTTACGTGCATGTACTGATTGGACAGACAGAGGACCCCAAATGTCCATACGAATAAGTGCAAAAGGTTTAGAGGAAGAAGAATTGCTAACAGGGAAGGGTAGTCTTCTTTGGTTGACAAAGTGACGTGTCACAAATTTTATTATTGGTAACTTGTACAAAAGGACATCCTTTATTTATGATATACAATCTGTCATGAGATGGATGTCCCAATCTCAAATGCCACAAATCAAAAGAATTGAAAGAGGTATTTACAGATGGAATTACAGAACTAGAATTCAAAAACAAGGTAGATTTTGCAGCTGGTAGCTGGACTTGATCTTTAGGTGTTTTAGGGAGTGGGTCTTTCAGGATGTAGAGGCCATATTGCAGCCTAGCTAAACCAATCATCCTCAAAGTCAATCTGTCCTGTATTATACAATGAGTATTGAAGAAGGTTAGTTTACAGTTGAGTGAAGTAGTCAACATAGGTATGGATATGAGGTAAAATGTAAATTGCGGAATGTAAAGTACATTTGTTAAGCAAAGATAAGGTGTAAAGAAAATGGTACCAGAGAACTTGGCAACAAGTTGGTTACCATTAGGTAGTTTGACTGATATGGGATTGATTTTGTGTAGTGTTTGAAACTTTGAGCGAGAAAAACAAGTATGATCAGTGGCTTCTGAATCTAAAATCCACTGCTCTGAGATGCTAAGACAAGAAAAAATGAAGTGACTACCTGAAGGATGAGCTGGAGTAAGTGTTTGATCTGGTGTGAGGAACGGAGATGTACTTATTTGGTTGGTGCAGTGGGTTGTTTGGTTAAGATTTTGCTGTTGGAGTAAAGCCAGGATTCCTTGATATTGTTCTTGAGTAAAATGGAATGTTGGATTCTGATGATGACCTTGTGGGTTGGGTTCTTCTGGTTGAACCGAAATGGTCTCTTCTTGTTCATGACCATCTAGTGCAACATTATTTACTGCACCATTACTGTTTCTGAATTTAAAACCAGGGGGAAACCCATGTTTACGGTAGCAAGTATCTACTGTATGTCCTCTTAGTGCCTTTATCAAATGAATTGGTTCCTATGCCATAAGAAAATCTTTTTGCTGCACCATCAGTGGTATTGACGAAGATCTTTGGTTCTGGCAATATAAGGCCAGATAGCTGCCGCTCTTGTTGAATAACCAAAGAGAAAGCCTTGTTTATGCTTGGCAGGGGATCCATTAGCAGAACTTGTGATTTAACAGTTGAAAAGGTATCATTTAAACCTTTCAAAAACCGAATTACATAATCTATATCCCTATAGGCTTTTATAATCTTGAAAGCATTGCAAGAACAAGCAATTTCACAAGTACATGGGGGAATGGGCCTGAAGTTCTCTAATTCTTCCTAGAGAATTTTCAATTCAGTGAAATAAGTTGTGACAGTACGATCACCTTGTTTGAAGGAAGATATTTCTTCTTCTAGATCTGATATTCTAATAAGATCTCCTTGGGAGAACCTTTCTTTCAAGTCTTTCCAGACATCAATTGCTTTGTCAAACCAAATGACACTTTGAGCCATAGTTGGAGAAACTGAATGACTCAACCATGAAAGAATCATAGTGTTGCAACGTTGCTAGGCAAAATGAAGAGGATCTGTATGTGCAGGTTCGTCAATGGAGCCATCAATGAATCTGACTTTGTTCTTGGACTCAAGAGCAAGCTTCATCGCACGAGCCCAGGAGTGGTAATTGGTCCCTGTCAACGGAGGAGAAACAAGAACCAGAGCAGGGTTCTCGTTTGGGTGGAGGTAAAATGGATTTGTAGGATTGGTGGCATAGTCAGGTGAAGGAGCTGCCATGGCTGAGGAAGCCATTGTTGATGAAGGTTTCAGAGATTATGCGCAAAGTGGAATTTCAACTGATACCATGTAAAAAGAGAGAGATTGAGGAAGGAACAGAATCAATTTCATTTAACTAGAAATGAGCTTATATTCATGAGTGTTATTGTTATGCTGCTGCAACCGGAATGTAACCGGATTCAACAACTAACGGACTGAATTTATCTACAGTTAAATAAAATGAAACAGATATAAACAAAATTATTTTGCAGCTGGTAATAGGCATAGTGTTACAAATTAATTAAACTAATAGTAGTAAGCATTTAAGGTTGCCTAACCAGTGATTGAAAAAAATAGGCGTTTATATAATTCTACTTATAAATATAGACCAGTCAAATTAATTGTTTAATAAAATCATATTATTTTGTTCAAATTAAAAATTATACCTTTGAATGTAAGGTAATTTCATATAGCAATATAGGATATAAAGGTCCTCATTAATTCCTCACATTATTATTACTTCTTTTGATACAAATTTGACTTTTGAGCTTTAAATAAGACAATGTATTTCTATTGGATACATCTTTTACTACAAACATTAATAAAAGTTAAGAGTAATACCTTTCTCATACTAGATTATGTTACATCACTTAGTTTTTAGTTATGATCAACTTTACTGTAATGTCTCTAAAAAAATTATAAAATTTATTAAAAGTATTAATTTGTGACAAGGAACTATAATTATATCTAATATACTATAATTAATATAGTATTAAAAAATTTATTTTACATCTTAATATAAGTAGGTATATAAAATTATGTTAAATCATTGAATCTATTTCAAATTTAATGTTAGTATTATTATTTAATAAGTAATAATAATATATTATATTAAGTTTAATGAGTAAAAACTCATATACTGTGCAATGCACGGGATAAAGTGCTAGTATATGGTTATATAACAGCTTTCAAGCGTTTTATAGTTTCTCTATTCTATTAATTAACATTCTTTATTGTTCACTCTTGTTATAGTCACTTGCTTCAATGTCAAAACATTTTATCAAAGTCATTTAAGAAGAACGGAATCCATGTAAGGGAAAGTATTGACATATCTACGTACATTGCAGTTTGCTGGTGTAATTTAAACAAAAACAGAAGTCAGATGAATTTTATTATTTTAAAATTAAAAATTTATTTCTTTGTATTTATCTCTCCAATCAGGGAATCCAAATTCACATCAAATAATGAGTGTATATTATTAGAATCGTTTAAGAAAAATTGAAATTGGTGTGAGTATCGTGTGACTATAAATGGAATGTAAATGAAATAAATGCAATATAAATTCAAATTATGAGGATTGCTTAACTGGCAAACTCGAGTTATGTGTTCTTAATGGTCTTTGGAGTTGGATTCCTTTTATATGATCTATAAGTATTATTATAAGCCTTTGTTAAAACTTGTGGCATGTCATAATTATAAAACAATATATTCTCCCTTTTCCTAAATTTTTGTTATACAAAAAAAAGTAAATGAAATGTAAATACCATTATTGTAAATATTATAAGTAAATTAGAAATGCTTTTTAATTCATGGGTACATATGTATTAAATCATAAAGTCAAAGTCAATATATTATATTATATAGAATATTTCAAAATGATAAGAAAACTCTTTAACATATTTTAGAGTAAAATAATTTTTTAATCCATGAAAGTTATTTGATCATACATTAATTCATCTCTTAAAAATTAATTTTATCAATTTAATCCTTAAATTTTAAAGTTACTCACAAATTTTATTTCTTCGAGAAACTAAATTAATAAAATTAAAAGAAATAAAAGAATAACAGTTGTAAATGACTTGAAACTTGAAAGATTGAATCGATAAAATTAATATTTAAAAATAAAATTAAAAAATAGATTATCTTTCAAGGAATAAGAAAGGAGTTTTTCTCTATATTTAATAGTGATGATACATAAAAAGTTGTCATTTTTCATTGTCAAATTAAACCTATTAAACTTACCCCACAAAAAAATTAAAACTATTAATTTCAGTAAAATAGTTTTCACTAATGATAATGTTATAGTGAAACATAAATCATTAAAAACATTCTATTCATGGTAAATTTCTCGTGTAATTAGATGTAAATGTAGTATTACTCTATTACATAAGCTACTCTCACAATTAAAGGAAAAAAAGAAATGAAAAAACTCACAAGTATCTTTACAAAAATATATATATAACTACTTGTATAGGTCATTGATCATATGATAAATGGACTACCATTTGATGACTAGGGTAATTATTTAATTTTTTTTATATTTTTTGCGTGAATTAAGAGGTATTATTTATGTAGATAAAATAATCAAAATATTAATATTGGTTCAGATCTATATTTAGAAGACCCTGTTAAGTTCTAGTCTAATGCGTTATAGATAATTAAGAGGTTGAAAGTATTTATTAGTGCTGAGCATAAAATTATTATTCAGAATGCGTAACATCCAAAGAAGGAGCCATGACTTGTACTTGCTTTCTAATCTCCCAAGGGCTGGCTCCTCCCCACGGTAAGGGATAATCACAGTTTGGATTGGGTTGAGTTTTAATAAAAAAAAAAAAGTTTAAATCAACTAATTTTGGTTAGGTTGCGTCGATTTTTGTAATTTTTTTTCAAACAATCCAAACCGGTCAATGTTGATTTGGGTTAGATTGGTTAAGGTCATTTAAGTCACCCATAATTTTTTTATAAACTGTAAATAAGAATATTTAGAATCAATTTTAATTTAAAAAAGAAAAGAATGAAAACAAAAGAGAAGTTTGACTATAGAACAAGGAAAACATCGAAGTGGAAAATGAAAAAAATCAAAATGCAGCATTAAAGTCAAAAGATTCTAATTTATAATGAGATTATTACAAAAATAAAATAAAATAAAATAAAGAGATCAAGTCATCATGTGAGTAATCGGGTTGTCGAATTGGCATCTATCCAACTCATCATCTAAATCGATTAAAGTCGATTTTGGTCAAAATTTACTCAGTTGGATTCAATTATCTAATCTATCCCATTTTTTTTCTTTGGTTTGGGTCAATTTGATTGGGTTATTAGGTTACATTGACTCATTAAACACTCCTAGTGACAGCTCAAAAATTTTATTAAAATTTAACTTTGATTTATTGTTAGTATAAAATATTTTACAGTGTCATCTAATCAAGTTTTGTCAAATTATTTAATGAATTTGACTATAATAATAATTACATAAAAATTTAAATACTTTTAATAATATGACAATATATGATTGGATAATAGTGTTACAAAAACTTTACTCTAGCAGTGAATCAAAATGAAATCTATTTTATTATTGTCATTTCTTTTACTTATATTTTAGAAGTGCTTTTCCATTTTTTTCCCTTTACTTATATCTTTTGATCTAACCATTGTTATTATATAGGTTTTCTTTTTAAACATGTCATTTATTATGGTAGATTTTGATATCTCATAAGTTTAGTATAAGATAAAAATGAAGAATAAATTTTTATAGATGAGTTTTATACATAAAATAAAATTAAAGATAAAAATTTTTATAAATGAGTTTTATATATAATTTTTTATACAAAATTTATTCATAAAATCTGATCCTCATTTTTACTTATGTACTAAATATGCACTAAAGATGAGTTTTAGTTTTCCACTAAATTTGGAAATGTAAGGATTGAAAAATGTGGTAAAATCAGAATTACAAAAGTGCACCAAAAGCCAATTAGCAGAGACATGATTTAAAGCATCAAAGTAACGCTTTGTTTGGTATCAGATAAGGACAGGGAAGGACGGGTATGGAAAACGTTGATCATAAAAGAAGAGAAATAAAGTAGTTGAAGCGAAAAGCAACAATCTTTTTTGATTGGGGATTGAAATGGAGTTACGTACCCTTTAACTTTTTTCAAAAAAATTGTGACCAATGCGTTGTGTAGTGTTACATTCAGGGAAAGGCTAATTCTGATTTTAAATTTGCTTTTATTTACTTTTCTAATTTTATGTTTAGAATTTAGAAAGTATATTTGAGTGCTCAAGGAGTACTGCGGTATAGCCTCTATAACCTTGCTTTATTCATTATTCAACAAAAATGCTTGATGGACATATATAATGTGTATTTGGGTGAATGTTTGCACTATTTAAATGGGTGTTTGGAGACTCAAATAAGTTTTTATATATTTTTTTATTTTATTTGCTTTAGTGTTTATATTATTTTTTAAACGTGATTCTTGTTTTAAAAATTTATTTTGTCATAAATAATTATTTTATATTTTTTCTTAAATGTGATTATTTTTTAAATATAAATTATTTTATTTACACTCACTTCGAATTAAAATTAAGTTTATAAAATTTAATTTAAATACATACTTAAAAGTTATATACTTAAAAAAACAGTTATATATTATGTTTAAACGGTGAAACCGAACATTAATATTTACAAACTTTTTGCCTTAATAAAAAATTGGATTTGGATTCTTACCTTTTCTTCAAGAATCAGACAGTGTCCTATAATAAAATAGGAAGTGAAAAATTTTATTGTGGAATGATCCATTGCTAATTTTACAGGAGTCTGCTAAATTTACACATAAATAATCTGTGTTATTTTTAGAGTGTATTTAAATTAAATTTTATAAATTTAATTTTGAACGAACTTAATTTAGTTAGAAGTGAGTTTAAATAAATTAATTTATATTCAGATATTTTTAATTAAAAAATAATTTTATCAAAATAAATATGATTTAAATAATATTAATAAAAATAACTTTTATAAATATAATTACCAAAAAAAGTATACGTTATATAATTTTTTTTTATATTTTTTTTTATTTTATTTCATTCTTTTTAATTTATTTTAAGAAATAACACAATTATTTTTTCAATTTTTGATATTATTATTAAATTTAAAAATAAATTATAATATTATTTTTAAATTTTAAATTTATCGTAATTCAAAAAAATACAGTGTAATATTTTTAATATAATAATGTAAAAAAATTAATATAATAATAATAATAATAAACAATCATGTATGAGATAGGACGTTCGGACTTGAGAGCTAATCATGTACAAGAGAGGATGTTGGGACTTGGGAACTAACACGGATAAAGACAAAAACTCTCCCTCCTCTCTCTTTATTCTGGGAGGGCATAATTGCATTTAGAGGACAAAATTAAAAAGTTGAAACTTGGAATAGAGGCTGGCATGCTGAACTAGATATTGCTCAATATAAAAGCAACTTCGGAATGCTTCAAGTTCAACGGATGTTTAGACTCAAACACAATTTTGATTCAAGATATCCGAACATCTTTTTTTGGTCCAAAATCATGTTCGCATTGTATAAAACGGGAGTTTGGTTTGATAAACGTAAAACTAAACACACACTTAATAAAACATCATCATGTTCCTGAGTGTCCATATCAGCCTACTTCGTTCAATGATGACGTTACTTTTCTTATTTTGCATTACTTACGTCATTCATGGGGATTTGATTTCATTGCCAAACCAATAACTTATTTTCACTTACCTTTTCCTGCTCTAGACTTGCTTAGCAAAAATGCCAACGAGTTAGACCTGTATTTGAGTTAATTTTTTCACTATTTAAATAAATTTTCAAAGGCTTAAACATATTTTTATTTATTTTTTATTTTATTTATTTTGATATTTTTATAATTCTTTAAACGTAATTATAATTTTTAAAGTCTATTTAATATAAAGTAATTATTTTTTATTTTTAAATTGATTATAATTTTTTTAAATATAAATTATTTTATTCAAATATAGTTTTAATCAAAATTAAATTTATAAAATTAAATTTATTTAAAATTAAATTATAAATTTAAATTTAAATTCATATTTAATAAATTGAAAAGAAATTAAGGGTTTGATTTAAAGAAACCAAAAAAGAAAAAGTCAATACGCGTTTCTTGTTGACAAATGATTGTTCGGTGGGGCCCTTTCCTTTTGCTGGCGCCAAACGGAAGATGTGAGGTGCACGAAAGTGTTCTGAGAGTTCAAACTTCAAACCGGGCTAGTAGTGTTGTTATTTTTTATTTTTTGGAATAATATTTTAATAAAATTTTATTTATATAATATTGTTTTAACAAATGATATATAGCTGTTACACTCAGTTTGATATTCATCTAAAAAAAGAATGAATTTTTTATTCTTACTTTTAAAGAGATATCAGACTGAGAACATTGTGCTATCAATAAGACTAAAATGAATGAATAAATTATTTAAACTAAATCTGTAATACAAATTACGCACACAGCGTCCTTTTAAATTTTTTTCCTCTAATAATATTATAGTTATGGGGAAACTAATTTAAGTGAAAAAGAGGGTAAAACACCTTAATTAAAGTAAAGAAAAAAACTAAGTTAGTGAAAATAGAAAAATTAAGGAATAACAACATGTTTTTACTTCTAATAATGTCTTAATTAAGGGGAAAATAAGTTAAAAAACTAACATCATTAATAGAATAAAAGCGATAAAATACATTAGTTAAAGTATACAAATGCCAAAATTAGTGAAAAAATAAAAAAAAAATTGAGAAGAAAAAGCGTGTTGAGTGCTCTTACTCAGCAATTTGACCGATTTTGATATGCCAGAATGAGATGGCAAACCACCTCTAGCAGACAACCTTAAGCTTTAATTCTGCGTAGATGTTAATAGCAATATTACACTCGGGAAGGAGTTGTTCCTCTTCCCATGTGATTGTTGCGTTGTAGTGTAGCTCCTCTTCCTAGTTGAGGCTGTTGCGGGGAAGGTTTTGTTTCTCTTCCTAGGTTTTGTTCATCTTTTTATTTTTTTAGTTTGAGAGTCAAACATAGATGATTAAACTTAATTTTAATCCTAATTTTGAATCTTACTGCTAGCATATTCTTTTCTCTAAGCTAATCAAAGCATCTTTGAGAAACAAAGTCCCTGACTTCATCATGAGATATACCAAAATGAGTCACGTTTGTACCATGAAGCATATGAATATTAGATAAGGCTTCATCTGGTATATTGTACAAGTGATGAATAGTATAATATAATTAATACTATTTATCTTTATATAATATTTGAATAAAATATCAGATAATAGAATATTCGATCAAAATAATTTTATTTAACTTTGACCGTATAATAAATAGAAATTAAATTATTTTATCTTATACAATCTTATACAGTTTCAGATAAATTTCTATCAAATATTTTATTCAAATATAAATAATATTAATTATAAGATACTATTTATTCTTCATATATTAATTGAGACAAGATACACTAGCTGTAACAGGGAGAACATGGCAAGCCAAAGGAGTAAAGCAGCCAAAATAAATATGATGACAAGAGAGCAAGACAAAAATATTAAAGACTTGAGTACAAAAATGAAGATTTGAATTCTATGGTTTTTGAGTTCGAAAAATGATTCCAAATTGAAGAACGTGAGTCAACGTATGTAAATGCCAAATTCGGGCATATGTCCCCACATTAAAAAAAATGCTATAAATTGTTGTGTTATTCTTGTCACTCCCAGCTAAAATGAATGATTAATTTAGAATTTTAAGACATTAAAAATCTTGTAAATACCAAAACCATATAATAAATGAATGGTTGGATGATTATTTTATTAAGGGTGGGGATCTACTTACTTTAGTAGTAAGTCTTATAAAATTTACATCGTTGAATAATTTTTGATAGAGTATGAATTGTATCAATCCAACCATTAAATTATGTGACATTATTATGATAATCATGCATACTAAATTTAAGATAAATCGGACATTCATAGGTATTTAATCAAATAACTAAACATTTACATATATTTTGAAAAATGTATTGTATGTTAAAATAGAATAGCTAGATGAAGTGCCATTTTGTTGTAGAATTTTATAAAATTTTATGAATTTGATTTACCTTATGAGAACTTTCATTTTAACTGTTAGATTAATGCAATTCATATTCTAACAAAAATTATTTAATGATGTAAGTCTTCCAAGACTTACTCCTAAAGTAAGTGGATCCCTACCCTTTTATTAATACATATAGAAAGAGAAATATTTAATAGAAATGATAATGAGAACAACATTGGGTGTTATCAAATATGAAATTGTGTATGAAACAATTGCAGACATATCTTTTATTATTTTAGAATTTAATTTTAATCAAATGTTAATGTAAAACTTTTTTTTAAATTGTTATCCAATTATGTGTTGGACATATTATTAAAAGATTTTGATTATGATAGTAATTACTTTATAAGTTAAAACTTTTCTAATAATGTGATAGTACGTAATTACATGATAGTATGAAAAAGTTTTATATTGATAGTAAATCAAAATTAAAATTTTATATTATAAGTATAATTTTGATCCATTGTTAACGTAAAATTTTTTATCTTACTATTTAATCATATATTACTAAATTATTAAAATAATTTGATTAAAATAATAACTACTTATGATTTTAAATTACAATTTATAACTGCAATTGCAATAGCAAAATTGTTGTTACGGGAGCCTCTATAACCACAATACGACCGTGATTGCAGTCACATCGATCATATTTTTTTTTAATTATCTATATTTCTACAGTCACAATATAATCATATATGCAATTATAACTGCATATGCAATTTACAACCATGTAACTACCTAAAAATTTAAAATTAGATAATATATGATTAGATAATAAAAAAAATTTATATTAATAATATATCAAAATTAAATTCTTATTTTATATTATTATATTTTTTATATGTAAATATAAATTTTAAAAATTTATTTCTTATATAATTGTATTGTCTTTATTTTACTTCCACTACTTAAAATTTCTAAGTCTATCACTAGATGTAGGCATGGTAGATCGGAGTTAGAGTTTCATACATTGTATCAAACTAAAACGCACTAGTCATTTGCCATATAGATATAGCTGTGTCGGCATAGATACAATGATGGGTAGAGATCTAGTAGTGGGCTGCTTAATTGATTTGTCAAAAGTTGAAACTTGAGAGGGGACTGAAGGTGGAGTAAAATACTGTGAAAGGGCCTCAACATTATGCAAGTTGATTTAAGAGTCTTAACTTTTAAATATTCTAATTAAGAATATTAATATGATGAATTCAATTTTCAACATCCAACTAGATGGCAGAAAATATCAATTAGACTAATAAGTAATTATGTGTTTTAACTATTAATAAATATTTATTTCAATTCAAATAAATTATATAATCTTTTAAGTAATTTTATAATTTGAATAAAAAATAAATCATTTTGTCTATACCAATTATTATTTGGAATGCCAATTATAAAATATATACAACTTTTTTCACATTTCATTATTGATTATACCTAGAATAGTAAGATGATAGGCACGGACCTCACCGAGATCCAACAGAAAGTGATGCACTAACAAAAGCCCAAGCTAGCCAAGTTGCAAAGCCTAAGACAGTATAAAAGGCCTAGTAATTGGAACGATTATGTACACACTTAGTATAGTTAGCTAGGTGATATACGTGCAAAGAGTATGTGTAAGGAGGTTGTTAGAAAGTTATATTTAGGAGGGAAGGACTCACGTCTGGATCCTTCCTTGAGCCACTATATATGTAATAGATTTAATCATGAATGGGATATCCAAAATAGTGTCCTGATAATTGTTTAGTTTTCTTTTCCTTTCTTTGTAACCCTGACAACTTGGTGCTTTCATCTGCAACTACCTCCCATGGCAAGCGCATCCAAAGCTAAAGCCACCGCAACTACATCTGGCGATCTCGCAAAAGCTATCATAGATATTGCTCTGGCTCAAGCGTTGATCGATCAGCGGTTGGATGAAATGTCATCCAAGCTCCAGGCTGTTGATTCCAAACAACCATCTCAATCATCATTCCTACCTCCACCCTCTTCAACTCCATTTACTGGCCTCCACAAGGCTTCATTGAAATTAGACGTTCCTCGCTTTGATGGCTCAGACCTATTAGGATAGAGCTTTAAAATCAATCAGTTCTTCCAATATCACTAAACTCTCGAAGGCCAACGAATCACCATTGCTTCCTTCTACATGGATGGTCCAACTCTAAGGTGGTTTCAATGGATGCACACCAACAACCAGCTCTATTCATGGGCTGCCTTTCTTCATGCTTTGCAAGCCAAGTTTGCACCATCCCTTTACGATGACCCAAGCGGTGAATTGCTTAAGTTAAGCAAAAGGGCTATGTAACATATTACCAAACTCAATTCAAATCATTGGCCAATAGAGTCAACTGGCTACCACAGTCAACAGGCTGCCACCTACATTCTTACTCAGCTGTTTCATCTCCGGTTTGAAACCAGACATTCGTTGCGAAGTTCAAGCATTCTTTCCTGCCAGTCTCCCATAGGCCATTGGATTAGCTCGGTTATAGGAGGACAAACTCAACGACTGCTAACAATATTTCTCCATATCCTCCCCCACCACAAAGCCATGGAACCAAAACACATAACTAAGCTCACCACCTTCATCCAAACCATCTCTGTCTACACCACAAACCATATCATTACCTATCAAAAAGTTGTCCCTATCTGAGATCCAATAGTATCGAGAAAAGGGCCTTTGCTTTAATTGTGATGAAAAATACCATTAGGGTCATATTTGTAAACCATTGTTCTCCCTCCTTTGTTCTGACACATCACCAGAATCATTTGATTTTTTCCCTCCTCTTTTTCCACCAGAGATTGAAAACCTCCATGACCTACCACCACCTCCTTCTAATGACCAAGCTCAAATAAGCCTCCATGCCCTTATAGGCTATTCAACACTAGAGACCCTACAGATTGATGGATTCATTAACAAATAGCACGTCAGAGTGCTCATAGATAGTGGTAGTACAAATAATTTTATATAGCTAAGAGTAGCCAAATTCCTCTCACTGCCCCCACACTTCAATCTCCCCTTTTAAGGTGCTTGTCGGGAATGGGGAGGAACTCCACTGCAGTCTTTTCATGCAGGTAATTTTCGTCACAAGTACATGAGTTGTACAGATAATGAATCCAGAAACCTAGAAAACAATGGCGAAACAGCTTCACCCATAATGTTAGTGTCCATTCAATAACTATCTTTGATCTAGACCTCTATGTATTACCTTTTAGTGGCGCTGACCTGTGCTAGAAGTTGAATGGCTCAAACTGTTGGGCTCGGTTATGATAAACTATAGCACTTTGACCATGTGGTGTCAGTGACTTGGTAAAGAAATTGTTCTTTCTGCTTCTACACCACCCAATCCATCCCCAATCTCATTACGCCAGCTATGCGACTCTCTCACACTGAGAGCATTGAAGCCCACTATCATCTATAAGTTGTACCTGCCACTTACACTACACCTACTAACACTCCTATTCAGCCTCGAATTCAACAAGTGCTGAACCATTACCCCTATCTTTTTCACAACCTAGATAGCTTACCTCCTCTGCGCACTATTGACTACCATATTCATCTCTTCCCAATTCTATCCCAATAGATGTTTGACCATGCCATGACCCTCATTTTTAGGAGCAGAAAATTGAGAAACAGGTCTCTGAAATGCTTGCTTCTAGCCTAATCAAATGAAGCACAAGTCCTTTTTCTTTCCCGGTTTTGCTGTGTATAAGAAGGACTGGTCATGGAGATTTTGCATTAACTATAGAGCACTTAATGCCATAACAATCAAGGATCATTTTCCTATCCCAACAGTTGATGAGCTTTTGGATGAATTCCATGGAGCTGCTCGGTTTCCAAAGCTTGACCTCAAAGCCAGTTATCATCAAATCCGAATATACCAATTGGATGCCCCTAAGACAGCTTTTTGAACTTATGAGGGACATTACGAATTCAATTTGATGTCCTTTGGCTTGTGCAATGCACCTTCCACATTTCAGGCCACTATGAATTCTCCTTTAAATCTTATCTAAGGAAATTTATCATTGTTTTTTTTGATGATATATCATTCTATAGCACATTGTTACTAACCATATACAACATTTGGAAACCACATTTCAATGTTTGAGTACAGCTCAATTTTTTCTCAAGAAGGCTAAGTGTATCTTTGCCCACCACGAAATTGAATACCTCAACCATATTATTTCAGCAGCTGGCGTGGCCCTTGACCCATCCAAACTACAGAATATGTTTCAACGACCACTTCCTCAATCTGTTAAAGAACTTTGGGGGTTCTTGGGCATCTCGAGATTTTACAAGCGTTTCATAAAAAATTATGCCTTGATTGCTGCTCCACTTATTGACTTATTGAAGAGGGATGCCTTCATATGGTCTATAGCTACGAATAATGCCTTTCGTCAGCTCAAACAAGCTATGTTTCAAGTATCAGTATGGCAATTACCTGACTTTAATGCCCTCTTTATAGTGCAGTTTGATGCTTCGGGTATAGGCATGGGAGATGTATTGATGCAACCCAGTCATCCCATTGCTTATTTTAGCCAAAAAATTTTCCTCAAGCTGCTCAATTCGTCAACTTATATTTGAGAGCTACATGCCATTGTCACCGGGGTCAAGAAATAGGGCAATACCTTTTAGGAAGACCATTCACTACAGTGACTGATCAGAAGAGCAATAAAGACCTCTTGTCTCAAGTAATCCAAACCCTCGAACAACACTTTTATCTCTCAAAGCTGATGGGCTACGATTATGTTATCCAGCATAAGCTAGGATCACAGAACCAAGTTGTTGATGCTCTGTCGCGCTCTTCCCTCACTTTTTACCTTAATTGCGTGCTGATATTCAGAGCTCCCTTGAATCTCGATAACTATTACAAGAGGTCCTTCATGATTCATCTGCACATCCTAGGTTCCAAGTGTTGGATGGCCTTCTTTTCTTTAAAGGATGTCTAGTCATTTCCTCTGGTTCTACTTTGTGACAGATCCTTTTAAAGGAATATCATTCCACACCCCAGGGTGGCCATTCAGGCATTGTTCGAATTGTCATCAAATTAAGTGCTAATTTTTTATGGTCCTACATGCAAAAGGATGTCCATTCCTATGTCTCGCAATATGGCATGTCAACAGATTAAGATGCCCACGCAAGCTCCTACTAAACTGTTCTGCCCATTACTCAAGGTATGGGAAGATTTATCCATTGATTTCATTACTGCTCTGCCTTCTTACAGGGGTCATACTATCATTCTAGTTGTTGTGGACAAGTGTCACGACCCAAACTTGAATCATGACCAGTGTGCAAGTTAAGCTAACTATCCACCTAACTTGGCAAGTCTAACCCAAAGGAACCTAACTAACAACTATAAATGCCATAAAGTAGCTACCAAAAATTTGGCAGAATCTCCCCTAAAATTGAACTAATCCAAAATTTAAATTCTTTAATAATTCTAATATATTACTAGACAGATTAATAACTATATAGACATATATCCAGTCTTAATTAGTTATCAAATAAATCATAGAAAGATTACATCACTGTCAACAAGGTCAAAGATTACACAATTCTATCCCTATAGTTGCAAAATAATAGAGTCAGACACTTAAACCATCCACATGAAGGAGACCTACCAAAAGAGAATCCCACCTGGGAGGAAGATTTCAAATCCTACGAACCAGCTACTCGACCACCTGTTGATCTGAATAGAAAAATAATAAGAGGGGTGAGTCACACAGACTCAGTAAGAGCATAACAAATACAGTCGCTATAAAGGGGAAATAAGTACCAAGAATAAATCCTTAAACTTCAAAGTACTTAAAAAATAGACTGGCTTAATAAAGCAAAGCTCATAGTAATAATAAAATGATTATTTCCTTTGCCAAAATATACATAGGCATAAAATTTCTCCAAAAATCAACAATGTAGGTTTATGAAAAAACTATAATACCAGCTAGGAAGTCATTTCAATCTAACAAACTAGATCTCATAATCATCATAAGCTAGAGGCTTTTCCTCACTCAGCACAAATCTAATAACTAGAGTCCGTTCACCCTACAACCATGTCAAAGGGTTAAGGGTCCACTCACCCAATAGCAAAACCAATATCATATCAAGCTAGAGGTCTTACCTTACCTGACACAAATCTCATGGTCAAGGTCCACTCATCCTACAATTATAGAAAGGGACTAAGGATCCACTCACCCAATAGTCATACAAATATCTCTAAATCTATTATGTGCATATACGTTGTTATATCTCTTTGCTAACGGCAAATGGTGTTCTAGCATGGAACCCACAATGAATATTCAAAAACATTTTTGATATAATGAAATCACATATCCTTATTTCTCAAATCTCTTAATGAAATCAAATCACTTTTAGAAGCTTAGAATTCAACACTTTCCATCCACTTTCATAGATATAATCTTCAAATAACTTATAAGCTCAAGGGCATAAACAATGCCATTGTAAAAATAAAAATTTAGCATATGAAGCTATAACTTCCAACATGAAATTTATCATCAAGTACCTTCATATTTCCACCAATATTTTTCATATAATAAAAAAAAGAAATCTTGTTTCCCCAAATAATAAAATCTGAAACTTTTAAAAATAAATAACCACATAACTAATATTATCACAAAATTCATTAAAATTTAAATCTCAAATAGTATTCCATATATATATATATATATATATATATATATATATATATATATATATATATATATATATATATATATTCACAATATACAATAATGTAAATTATATACTCACAAGCTAGGAGATTAGACAAAGCCTACCCAAAACAATGTCAACAACTAAGTAGATAAAATTTTAAAATTATAGGGCTTAGGGTTTTTCTCAACTCACAAAAAATTTAAAGATAAACTAAAATTTGACTTCCCTAACAAAAATCTAGAAGATTCCAACTCATAATCTTAGATTTCTCCCCAAAACCCTCAGGAATACCAATTTTACTCTACCAAGACAACAAACTTTTCATGGTTTTGGTGGGTTGGAATCAAAATAAGTAAGAGCCAATACATAGAAACTTACCTCAAACTCCAAATGCAAGAGGGAAAGGAGAAAAGAAATGGATATGCCAAAAGAGAGGGACGTGGTTGCTGCACGAAGGTTTTTTTTGTTCCTTTCTTATTGTTTCCACCCTCTGGTTCTGAGCCATTTCTTTTTTATTCTTTTTCATCTTTTCTTTTATAGCTAGGTGGGACCCACAAAAGTCACGGCATTACAACAGGCTATCAAAAGCAGCTCATTTTGCTATGCTGCCTCCCCACTTTATAGCCTATAAGGTGGCTGAAGTCTTTGTTCAAACTGTCTGTAAACACCATGGTCTTCCTCGGAGCCTTGTTTCATATCGGGATCCCATATTTCTTAGCCGTTTTTGGCAAGACTTGTTTTGCCTAAGTGGAACCAAGCTCCGTATGTCAATTGCATACCACCTTCAATCCGATGGCTGAATAAAGGTAGTGAATCACACATGACAGCAATACCTCCGAGCATATGTCCTTGACCATCCTCAATAGTGGGGTCATTACTTTCCCTAGGCAAAGTGGAGCTATAATACAGCTACACATTTAGCTACGAGTTTTTCTCCTTCTTAGGTCGTCTTTGAACAATTGCCTCCAGCCATTTGACGTTATATACAAGGAACTTCTACTTTGGATGCCATGGATATTGAATTAACAACTAGAGCTTCTATTTTGTCCAAACTGCATACCAAGTTGCTTAAGGCCTAACAACTCATGAAGACCTAAGCTGACAAGCACCACAGACCTGTTACATTTGATGTTGATGACTAGGTCCCATAACGCTAGGCATTTATTGCCAGTTTTCATTTGCAGAAACTAGCCAAACATTTTTATGGCCCCTTCAAAGTACTAGAACGAATTGGTGAAGTTGCTTACAGGCTTAACCTCCAAGCCAATTTGCGCATCCATCTAGTGTTCCATTGTTCACTTTTGAAACCTCACCTTGGACCTCCACTGACAACACCTTTACCCCTTCCCCCAGTTGCTATAGGCAATAATCCCCAAGTCCAACCACTAACAATTCTCGCTGTTGATGCTACTAAAGGAGGTGACCTAGTTCACACTCGTGTCCTGGTGCAGTGGGTTGGACTCTTGCCTGAAGAGGCTTCATGGAAACCCATACTTAACTTGCAAGCTACTTACCCAGACTTACACCTTGAGGACAAGGTGTCTTCCATCAGGGGTGGAGTTGATAGGCACGAACTTGTCCGTGATCCAACAGAAAGTGATGCACTGATAGAAGCCCAAACTGCCCAAGTTGCAAGTCCTAAGAGAGAGTATAGAAGGCCTAGTAATTCGAATGATTATGTATACACTTAGTATAGTTAGTATAGGTGACATACGTGTAGAGAGATATGTGTAAGGAGATTGTTAGGAAGTTATACTTTCGAAGGGAAGGACCCGTGTCTGGATCCTTCCTTGAGCCATTATATATGTAATAGATTTTATCAAGAATGGGATATCCAAAAAAGTATCTAGATAATTGTTTAGTTTTCTTTTCCTTCCTCTGTGACCCTAACATAAGATGTAATTTTGATTTGCCACATAAGCTCCTTCCGATAACTAGAAATTACTTGAGGTCTTTGATTAGAAAATAAAAAAATAAGGTCCCAAATTTGTCAGATAATAAAATTTGAGGTCCTTAAACTATACTTGCAACGGTGTATTAGAGAATTGAAGATGAATTCAAAAAAGGAAAGCAACGAATAATTTTCAATTTTTATTTTTTTCAAGATATGTAAATTTCCACTTGAATGCCAAATCATTAGGGCAACAAGAGTTTGTCAATTTTTTCTTGTCCAATAGTATTTCTCAATTTATGATCCAACACTATCTTAAATATGGAAAAACTCAATTTTATGTGAAAAATTAACATAATAAAAAGAAAAAGGAGTAAACACCTTAATTAAGGGATACAACACCATAATTCAAAAAGCATATTTAATTGAATAACTAACATAATTAAGAGAAAGAAAAGCGTAAAAGCACTTAAATTACAATAAGATAACCCCTAAAGTAGTGAAATATATTAAATTAAATAATAATGTTACAGTTGGTTTATTACATAAGTTTCTTATTTTGGTGTTCTCATGGTAGTATTTTATTCATAATTTAATGAACTATTTTTCATGAATTAATTTTGGTTTTTTTTTTACTTTTTATATTTTTTCAAAAATTCGTGTTTTTAATTTAATGAAGATATTTATCTCTTTTATTTGGTTAATTATGTTAAATTTTTGTACTTAAATTTGATTTCACTTAATTAAGATATTACATATATTTATTCCTTATTTTTTTATTTGTCATTAATTTAGGCATTCTTATACTTCAATTAACGTGTTTTGCTCTTTTTTTTTCCTTTTATTTATGTTATTAGTTTTCACTTAAGTCCCATTTTTCCTTAATTAGGGTATTATTGGAGTTTAAAAACAAAAAAAAAGTGTATTGAATTTTAGATTATGACCTCATTTATAATTTCCCTAATGTTTTTTAAGTGCCACATATTCAAGTGATAATTACACTAAATATTTAGGATATGTTTGGTATGAGGGTAAAATGGGGGTGAACTTTTATGGATGACTTTTTAGTGTATAAAATTATATACAAAACTCATCTATGAGAATTTATCCTCATTTTTATTTTCATACCAAATTTATACTTAATGGTTTGCTGATCACTAGATGATATTTTCGTATTCAATGAATCATTTACACCTTTTTGAAATTTAAAGTTTAATTTGCACATGAATTAAAATTAAAAGATATGTTATAATTTTTATATAAAAAGACCCATTATCTTTTCTTGGTATGAACTACTAAACTAGAAATATCCCCATAAAATTTAGTTAAGTCGAACTGTTTCATAAGCCTAATCTGATCGGTTGTGATAAAGGTATTACCCTCATTATAAGATGTGACTTCCATAAAGCGAATCGCACAGTATGTGTTCCATAGGAGTGATAAAGATTCATTATATGTTTATATATATGTTAACTTATATAAAAATTTTAATTAAATTTTATTTTATTTCTTTCATTGGGATGGGAAAGCAAACTCTTTTTTTTTATCTCAAAGTTTATGAAATATGTGTTTTAACTAGCGAAGATTTGAATAACCTTAATTTATAATTTTTTTAATAAATCACTAAGTAAAGCTTGACTTTTTTCTCTAATTAAATAAAATTTCGCAATTCTTACCCTCTTAAATAGACAATCATAACATTACTGTATAACTCTAGTACATGATTCCATGAACCTTGAGTCACAATAGTTTTGAGTTTCCCATATTAAAAAAGAGCCACCTATACGATTATATAGATTATTATGATTATGATGATTCATTCCACTTTTGATATCAATTTTGTGATTGATGACTTGGTCAAGAAGCAAGATGGGCACTTACACTCATTGTGAGCAATTGGTCATTGGTGTTGGACACACTTTCCCACAACACAAATTTGATAAGATTTATGCAGTTGCATCATTTTTCATAATGGAAACAAAGTACTAGATACTTCCCCGTCCTCTAACATGGGCCGGCTTCATTCTTAGACTAGGTTAGATTGGCCGATTCATAAGAGTCTCAATTGGATTGGTCGATACTTTTGATGTTATTAATTATTATGAACTTTTTTCTTGGTACAATTTTTATGGATATATAGTGTTAAAATGTGTATTCATGTCAAAAGTTATATATATATATATATATATATATATATATATATATTAATCTCCTTCTTGAAATTATTCTCATACTAGTATCTCCATCCTATGTCAAAACTAAAAATTGTTTTATTAACATTTGTTAACTAAT
The DNA here is from genome assembly GCA_019955255.1 of Castanospermum australe. Lineage (NCBI taxonomy): Eukaryota > Viridiplantae > Streptophyta > Magnoliopsida > Fabales > Fabaceae > Castanospermum > Castanospermum australe. Next base: position 61,644 of record NSJW01000151.1, read on the forward strand.
AATATTATTATTTTTATATTGCAGTCAATCAGAGGTTTATCTAGATTAGTTTCTATACATCTTATTTAACTTTTTTCTCTAATAAATAGTAAAAGTTAACTCATTTGTACTGAGACAACAAAGTTTGTAAGGAAAAAAAAGTCCAAGTTACAAGAAATTACTTAAACATGTGCTTCAATGGTAAGTTAGAGATTTAATGACTTTTATCTGTAATGTTACAGGTTCAAATTTTTTTATAAAATACTTTGTGAGAAAGGAAAACTTGAATACTCAAAACGAAAATTAATTTCAAAGAACAAAAAGTATGGAGTTAAAAGAAATTAAAATTTCAACCTACGATAAAATGTTTCTAATTAAACACTATGTAAACACCGTATTTGTCCCAGTTGATATGAATTTTTCAAAAAAAAAGTGAAAATCATGAAATAAAATTTCAAAACTATAAATAGAAATCAAATATAAATTGAATAGATCATAATAATAAGACCAATTTCTTTAGCTCAATTCCCATAATTATTTTAACCCAAATTCATTCGCTTAACCCACTTACACTTGGCTAAATTGTGAAGTCTGTTAGCCCAAATACCCAATAAGCTTAAACCCACCCCTTGAAGCATTTTGGCTATGTAGTTCCTTCAACACATCGTCTTGATACAAAAGGGGTACTATAATAGAACTGCTTTTTAGTGGCTGTTTTTTATGATATTTAGTGGCGGTTCAACAACCGCTGCATCTAGAAGTAACAAGAAGCATTTTATGGCAGTTCTTGGCAATTACCGGTACAACTGTCATTAAATGTTCTAATATTATGTCAATTAATTGGTGACGGTTATAATTGTTACTTTTTAACTGCCATACTATAAAAGTGGTGGTTATAACTGCTGCTATTCAGTTAGTGCCGGTTAAAACTGTCATTAAAGGATTCCATAATTATTCTAACCCAAATTCATTCGCTTAACCCACTTACACTTGGCTAAATTGTGAAGTCTGTTAGCCCAAATACCCAATAAGCTTAAACCACCCCTTGAAACATTTTGGTTCCGTAGTTCCTTCAACACACTGTCTTGATACAAAAGGGGCACTATAATAGAACTGCTTTTTAGTGGCTGTTTTTTATGATATTTAGTGGCGGTTCAACAACCGTTGCATTTAGAAGTAACAAGAAGCATTTTATGGCAGTTCTTGGCAACTACCGGTATAACTATCATTAAATGTTCTAATATTATGTCAATTAATTGGTGACGGTAATAATTGTTACTTTTTAACTGCCATACTATAAAAGCAGTGGTTATCTGCTGCTCTACAGTTAGTGGCGGTTAAAACCGTCATTAAAGGATTTTATGCTGTGAGCAATTTTCTAGTCGCAGTTGTAACCACCACTAGGTAATTTTTTATTTCTCGAGATGAAATTAGTGGCAAATAAAACCGTCCCTAAGTCCTTTTTTTTCATTTCCACAATGACATTATTGGCAATTTTAACCGCCACTAACTAGTTTTTGAGTTTCTAATTTTAATGCTAGTGACAATTAAAACTACCAGTATTTTCATTCTGTCAACTCGCAAACCTTTTTATTTTTTTCCCTCTTTCCTTTGTACAATAAGTTATATTCCACTATGAAACATACATTTCTTTCATCAACTTATCCTAAAATTCCTTTATTTTTAAACTTTCAAAATAAGAATCATAAAAATGAAATCACCAAAACATACTATTAGGTAACATAGAAATGTACAATAAGCATTAATTAGTCTTAAGTAAAAATTTGAAAGTACCAGTTGTAAACACCATATTTTGTCTAACTCATTTTAATCAAATTTATCTTTAATAAGGTGTTAGAAAAAAAAAAGAAAAATAAATATTCTAATTTTCTCTTATCAATTAATTTAATAAAGATAATTTTAATTAAGGATAATAGTAATAAAATAACAAAGAATAGATAAATCTAATTCAGACAAAAGATCTTATCAAGATAATAGTCATTGTTGTTGCACACGACTTGCCCACAACACAAATTTGATAAGATTTATGCAGTTGCATCATTTTTCATAATGGAAACAAAGTACTAGATACTTCCTCGTCCTTTAACATGGGCCGGCTTCATTCTTAGACTGGATCAGACTGGCCGGTTCATGAGAGTCCCAATTGAATTGGTCGATACTTTTGATGTTATTAATTATTATGAACTTTTTTCTTGGTACAATTATTATGGAGCTTACTATATAGTGTTAAAATGTGTATTCATATCAAAAGTTATATATACATACATATATATATATATATATATATATATATATATATATATATATAAAATAAAATTTCTCATTAATGAATTTTTAATCTCCTTCTTGAAATTATTCTCATACTAGTATCTCCATCCTACGTCAAAATTAAATTTTTTTATTAACATTTTTAAATAATAATATTAATATTTTTATATTACAGTCGATCAGAGGTTTATCTAGATTAGTTTCTATACATCTTTATTTAACTTTTTTCTCTAATAAATAGTAAAAGTTAACTCATTTGTACTGAGACAATAAAATTTGTAAGGAAAAAAAATGTCCAAGTTACAAGAAATTATCTAATGGTGTGATTCAATGGTAAGTTAGAGACTTAACGAGTTTTATTTGTAATGTTACGAGTTCAAATTTTATCATAAAATACTTTGTGAGGAAAATCAACTTGAATACCCTGAACGAAGATTAGTTTCAAACAAAAAAAGTGTGGAGTTACAAGAAATTAAAATTTGAACCTATGATAAAATGTCTCTAATTAAACACTATGTAAAAAACCATAATTTGTCCTAGCCGATATAAATTTTTCAAAAAAAAAGTGAAAATCATGAAATAAAATTTCAAAATGATAAATACAAGCCAAATAAAAATTAAATAGATCATAATAATAAGACCAGTTCTTTTAGTTTAATTCCCATAATTATTCTAATCCAACTTCATTTGCTTAACCCACTTGCACTTGGCTAAATTGTGAAGTCCATTAGCCAATTTACTCTCAAATCCAATAATTCTTTTATCCATCCTTAGCCCAAATACCCAACATGCTTAAACCCAACCCTTGAAACATTTTGGTTCTCCAGTTCCTTCAACATACCATATTGATGCAAAAGGGGCACTACAATAGAACTGCTCCTTTTAATGGCAATTTTTTTATGCTATTTAGTAGCAATTTTAATGCGACTAAAGGATTCAGTGGCAATTCAACAACCGCCACATTTAGAAAGAACGAGAAACATTTGTGGCGGTTCTAGCAACCATCGATGTAACCATCATTAAATGTTCTAATATAATGTCAATTAATTGATGACAGTTATAACAGTCATACTGTAAAAGGTGATGGTTATAACTGCCACTCTACAATTAGTTATGGTTAGAATCGCCACTAAAGGATTTTTCAGTTTTGAGCAATGTTCTAGTGACAGTTTTGTTATTTCCCGCGATGAAGTTAGTGGTAGTGAAAACTATTCCTAAGTCTTTTTTTTTATTTCTGCAATGATGTTAGCGGCAATTATAACTACCACTAGGCAATTTTTTTACTTTTCTAATTTTAATGCTAGTGGCAATTAAAACCGTCACTATTTTTATTCTGCCGACTCCTAAGCTTTTTTATTTTATTCCCTCTTTCCTCTATACAATCAGTTATATTTCACTATCAAACATACTTTTCTTTTATCAACTTATTCTAAAATTCCATTATTCTTAAACTTTCAAAATAAGAATCATAAAAAAAAATCACCAAAACATACTCTTAGATAACATAAAAATATATAATAAGCATTAATTAGTCTTAAATAAAAATCTAAAAGTATTAATAAGATGAGCAAACAAGTCACTGCATGTTTAGAGGTCACTTAAAGTAAATTCAATCCTACAATCATCCTTCATACATAACATAAACTTAATATTAAATATAATGCTAATTAATTCTGCCTATGTTCATGACTTGCTGAAGAGGACTGTCTCAGCACAGAAGGAGAGGCTTGATCTTCACTTCCTTCATTTGGTGCCTGCAAGCAAAGTATTAAAACCCTTTATTAAAAGTAGTGACAAGTAATAAAATAAAATTAGAAAGAACTGCTACCACAACTAAGTATTAATGCTATTATTGAACTTCACAAATTTCATTTACCAACATATAAGCTATTTAATTTCATCATTCTCACTGTTACTGAACATGTAATCCCAGCAGTAAGAATGAATACAAAATAAAGTGTGCAGATATATATTAAAGCTCTATTTTAAAGAAGCTTCAGATATAAACAAAGTGCACAATAGCATATTATTGTTTACGCAAAAGGGCAACTAAGGTGATAAGAAAGGTGGGGCATTGTGTGCATGCTATTAAAGACAAAGTAGTTAGCTTAGACTTCTCTTCAAACAACTTTATTTGAAGGCTTTTTCACTAATTTGTCACCAATTAGGGTGTTTGCATTGAGATAGAAAGAAGAAATAAATGATTGAATTCATGTCTAAAGTAGCTAGGCCATTACCAGATATTAATTAAGTCAATATTCTTGCCCATCTTACCAACCAATATTATATATTTGAAGAAACAAACACTTATTTGACTTAATTAATGGGCTATATAATATGAATCAATATTATTCAATATATATATATATATATATATATATATACCTAAATTCACTTCAGATAAGAAAATGAGAAAATAACATCCATTGCATGTCCATGGATTGAATGAACTTTCAAGGATCTAAAATATAAATAAACAAATATATAAACTTGAAGTTCCCAAGAAGACAGTATAGAACATGCCCGAAACTGGGTTCTGACCTATAAACCTATTTCTCTCATCTTGTCATCTTTTTATGTTTTGTAATTTGTTTATTTCATCCCTAGCTGGTTTTCTCTCTGTCAAGAAACCTTTGCATACAATTTCTCATAACAGCTCAATGATTATTTGACCACAACATTCTCTGTTCTAAGACCGTGGTTACTTTCTTATGTATTCACATTTTGGATTAGCACAACATGAATTCAAATACATGTTAGAACATCAAAATGTTAGCTAAATTTAGACACTTCTCTCTCATGTTTCTAGTCAGTTTGATCATCATCATAGCAATAAGTCAACATGTCAGTTTACAAAGGCATTCATGTACATTATATAATAATTGCTTCTACTTAAATAAGATTTTAATAATTTAATGTTGAATGGAAATACACAACACCAAGCAGCACATAAAAATCTTGAAAGGTGCAAACAGCATCAATATGTGTGAACAACTACCAACTACATAAAAAAATATATAAAATCAAGAATTTCAAAGATCTTTCTGGTCATTGATGGTTTTTTAAGCTAGATTTCTTTTTTGTTTCTAAATATATAAAATATCTTTCTAGATTTGATTAGAATAGTCAAAATAAGGGATAGCAATGCATAAATTGAAATTGACTTACCGTTGGAGGACAAGAAAACAAATTGGCAAACTATTGAGGGACCCTCCCAAGTATCTCATCAAATGTAGACACCAGTGCACCCTCTAATGCATTTCTCCTTTTCCACTCAGGTTCCAAGTTTGATTCCATCATTCTCATTATTCTTCTTTCAAATTCCAATTTAGATTCCTGGCTTTGCACCCTCTCTTGCATTTGGGGTTTATTGGAGGAACTAGCACTAACAGAAGATGAAAACATATTGCCAAATCCTCTCTTGTGCATCCCAAAAACACTAGATGGAGTGGGACCAAATCCCATACCTGGGTCACACCCAGAGTGCTCCTTTCCAAGTACCTTACCTAAGGCTTCATCTTGTGAAATTATGTCTAATTGGGTGGAGCGGTTGGACTCATCTCCTACCTAATTTGTTCCTATAAAGAATCACAACAATGGCTTTAGTTCCCTTCTTATAACAAGATGTCAAGTTCTTACTTTAGCTCACTAATTATGGAATTAAAAAGACAACTTACAGAAATATTCATAGCCTCTTCATTGACATACATCCCATCCTTCCTCTTGTGAGTTTCTATAAAGAGTTCTCCACAGTCCACTAGTTGACCTCTCTTAGTTTCCTAAAATTTTTAGCATGTTTTGAACTTTTATTAGTCATGTTATGAATAGTCAATATAATATTTATGAGATTACCGAAATTTATAAGGTACTTGGATCTTCATACCATCTTAGTCCTTTTTCAAGCCAAATTTTTTGAACCTCCAGTATGTGGAACCTTTTGTTTCTTCAGGTTCTCTTTGTTTTTTCTTTTTTTCATATTTCCTACAATGGAAATATATTAAGCAGTTAATCTAACCTTGGAAAAACTTAAGAGAACGATTAGAATAAGATAGTTAATTCACATAACTTATTCTACCTTTGTGTGCTCCTTGAAACAATAATTCACATAAGACGCCAACTGATCCTTTTCAAGCATTTCTTCTCTATTCAATAAAGGATCATAAAATTCATTCCACAACTCCAGCTTAATCATGCCTCTTTCTACCAATGTTTTTTCGAGTGTAGTCCATTGCTCTTTCTAAATCCACATTCTCAAAATGAAATTTTGGCTAAAAAGATAAACAAGAATATATGTTTAGAATGTAGAATATAGCAATTAAAATGATATTCTTGAAATTTTCTTCTTTAAAAGTGAGACAAAATTACCTTGAAATGTTCATTCTTCCGTCTCTTGGGTATATTCCTTTAATCTTCATGATGAATCGAAAATGTGATAGTGTCTGTAGCACAATCTCGTAACACTTGCACATAGAGAGCAGCTACATCGGTTATGGACACTTAAATCGATCAAAAGGTAGCACGACCTTATGTCCAGTAGGAAGCCTCCACACGTCATGCAGCCTTAACTTCTATTTCTTTCTAACTCCTTCCGCATATGGGAAGAAATGATGCTAATATAATTAACCAAAAAATTTAAAACTTTGAAATCATGTCATTCAATATACTTATCACACCAATCACATCAACCATCCAATCGACTTTCCTTTCACCTGTTGATGATGAAGGGCAATCCTATGATGGAGGTTGTTGTACTGCATCTGACACAGTTTGATTATCAACTATAAGCTGTTGTGTAGTCTCTAGTGAGACTTGAGTAGAAGGAATAGAATCGGGTTGGTGTGGAGCCTCAGGTGCAACATGATCAACAGGTGCATATTGATGCTGAACATGAGGTGCAACTTGATTCTGAATTGGAGTCTCAACTGCATGCTGTGTGCTAGTAGAAGTAGATCTCGATGGACTCGTCTTACTCGTATCTCTGAAACAGTTTGTCTTAGCCATACCTGCGAAGTTATGATTAACATATGAGACAAATGAAGAGATTGACCTGAATAATATAATTTAGTATATGTATTAAAACAACAAAATATCGTTATTTTTATTAACTTTACCTTACATATAATATAATAGAGTAGTAAATTAGGAGCTTTAGGCCTAGATGTTCACATCATCAACATCAAAGGGATCATTTTCAAACTTAGCCAAAGTGATTGGTTCATCATCCATATTATCTTGTGCCATATGCATGGGTTCAGCATCATGCGGAAAAAGCATGTCCATTTCTTGTTCTCGGTGTAGTGCATGTTCACACAATTGGCCTTCATCATCTTCTCCTATATCAAACAAGTCTCGTGGCTTTAAGGGAATAACAACACTCCAATCTTTGTTTGTCTTGTCATCCACGTATATAATAAACCTGTTGGGCTTCTGAAGCAAATACATAGGGCTCATCATCCATGCTTTCTCTAGTATGTATCAAATGGGAAAAGTTGACAGAAGTAAAATGGAAAGGATCAATTCTAATCCTTCTATCAGTAGCAGTATCAGCCCATTTAAACTTGAAGAGGATAACCAAGAATCGTCCATAATGGTTTCGTTCAACAATGTCGACCAATTTACCATTGTATGGTAGGATTGCATACTTTCCAATTGAATCTATAGAACTTGCAACACAATGTGTTCCAGCAGCCATAAAACTCAATTATTTTGAGATTTTTCCTTACTGTCATTACCTCAAACACAGTTCTATATTCTCATGGATAGGAGATTAGTAGGTGTATTTGAATTCAATTATATGCATAATGTATGAAAGATGACAAGAATGATAAATTCCATGTATAAAAAGAAAGAAAGCGAAAAGATTTGGGAGGGTGTGAGCTAGCTAGAATTGCTCTTGGCATTTGGCTTTTAGATTCTAGTATTATTTTATGCACTGAAGAACTTTTATTTTTTATAGCCATCAGGAGAGGATTGTAGAATCTCATGAACTACATATACACGCAATTGGTTCTCATAAACTAAAGCTGCATGCCTGCAATACGCACCAATCTTTTGACCAACAAATCTGTTCATGAAACACCACAAAGGGCTATTCTTACCTTCCCTATTGACTAAGAAGGCCAGGTTACCTACCTCAAGTTGAATACAAAACTATTTTGTAATTAGTTTATTTCGTATGTTAGAGGAAATTTTCATGCCTTTCACATTTAAGCTACACAATAACACCATTTTAAGGCACATGAGTTGCCTTAAGAGGTAACCCCTTGTCCTTTAATGTCTCTCAACCTATGCTAGCTTTTCTTTATTCTTTCCTCTCTCTTCTTTCCTCTTACAATCCCATTATTTTCCAAAACCATAGAAAATTCTGTCTTGACATTAGAAACAAAGGAGAAGGAAATATGCTCTGTTTTGAACAGATGTGTATGTTTCTTTATGTTTAAAGGAAAAGTAGTATTCCACCAATGTGTATGAAATTTCAAGGTATAATATAGATATATATTTTTTAAGCAAAATAGAGGAGCACCTTTTGGCAAATACTACTCTTTAGGAGAACCTTATCTGATGGCACCAATTGCACTTTATTTTAGTTGCTATTCCACACATGTAGAAAAAAGATTATATGCTTTTCATTCGCTGCTGAAGAAAAGACGTTAATTATACTGTGATGTGATTTTCTTCTGTCAATGCAAAATATTGAAACCTAGTCAATGTTGGACCTAAAATTTGTTGTGCCTTGATGACCTTATTTTCTTATGGCAATCCTTGGACAGGATTTGGGCTGCATCTTGGAAACCAAACCAGTAACTCTGCTCAGTTTTGTCTAGTCACTGAACTTGAGAAATTTTACATATGAAACTGACTTTTTATTCCTCTCCTCTCTAGTGCTACTTCTATCCAAGAAGTTAACTAACTTTTTTCTCACTAACTGATTTCAATCATAGGTCATCTTTCTATGAGGTTCTCACTTTCGCACTTACTGTTATTAGGGGTATAAGTTTGTGTTGTCTAGCTAGAATTAGATGGCCTTATATTTGCTAATAATTTGTGCTCACACAGAGGCACTTGCTTATGATTTGCTCTAAACTTCAATATCCCCTAATATATTTTTATATTCAGATTTCTATATCTTGGTACGACAACCACAATCCACTAACCAGATGACAACTACAATACGACCCCTAATTAAATTTATGAAACTAGTTCACTATCATAATTCAAAACTTAAAATTAGGAGAAGGCATCATCGTCAGCTATTAACAGGGAAGATTAGTGAGTGAAGGTGCAGTAAATAAATGTCACGCCATTCTAGTGTGCCCTACTAGTCGATAGTGCTCGGTTCATTCCAACATGGCTAAAAGGACAAATCTATGATATCTTCTTGCTTTTTTGTTTTCTTTTGTCTTAAATTTTTCTGCTAGTAAGATAAATAGAGAGGACAAAAATAAGAATATGGAGAAAAAGGGAAAGGGGCAGGACACAGTATTAGACAGAAAATTTCTATAGAAATTTATATATCCAGGTGACAAAGCTTTCAACGAAAATTTCAAAACTAAACAAAAATTTCTTATCTTCATATTCTTCTATACTTACATCCAGATTTCAGAAATTTCAAGCACAAACAACAATGAGCAGTTAAAAAAAGATAACAAAAAATGAAGATGATGAAGAACTAACCTTGCGATGGTTGAGTGCTTTGTGATCTCCAACAGTGATGGCCTACTACTACGGAACCATTATGGACAAAATCTTGTCTTCTCGAAATCGTAATCATAAACGACCTACTACACGGCAACGAAATCTTGAAATGGAAGCAACGAAATGCAGCAGAGAGTGTTGGCCTTAATGGACGAAGTAATCGTCTTCTCAAAATCTCGAAATGTACCAACAGTGACTCTGAAGTTTTGAGGGCTTAGGGAATCTGAGTATAGACAAATGTCGGGTTAATTTAGAGGGAGAAATTGGGAAAAATGGGTAGGGTACTTATTTTCATTGCCGTACCGGTTCGTGCGGTTCGGACCTTTTTTTTTTTTAATTAATTCTAAGTAAAATCATGTCGTTTTGGTTGACTTTTTTATAAAAAAGAAAAGAAAAGAAAATGGTGTCACTTTAGGAGTTTGAAAAGTTGTAAGTACTAGAACATGAAAAAGATGAGCGACGTCACGTCGTTGTTCATATTTAGCAGTGACGATGAAGACATAAACCAAGATTTGAGCCTTAAGATCATCGAGAAGGCCCTGTGGATACATACGGCGAGATTGGTCCCAAACGACGACATATTGTATTAGGCGGCAATGACGATGTTGGTTCGCTTGTCTCGTCGACTAGGCAACCCAAACTTACATTGGAGCGACACGATGTTGTATTGAATGGGCCAAGTGGAATCGTTCCTTCTAAAGTGATGGAGAGGAAGATAAAGAAGGCAGAGTTTGAGGATCAAAGTGTAAATTAATGAAATGGAAAGGAGAAGAGATGGTGGTGGGAGTATGGGGGAAGAAAGAGAAGAGAAGAGAAGAAGGCGGAGTCTGGAGTCTGGAGTCTGGACTCTGGACACAAATGTTGGTTCACGATGTAGTGCACGCGGACAAAGTGACGTACTGACATCTTTGATCTTTTCAAGAGAGTTGGGAATTGGTATAGTGAACAATGGTGATAAACTGATAACAAAACAGACGTGTCTGATTGGAAGAAGGCCAACGACGTCATGTCTCAGACAGATCCAATGGTCGTCTAAAGATGTACATTCCTTTCATTGAGTAATAAACAATAATGTTGGCACACGAAAATAATGCTATATACTATTTTGTTTATTTATATTTTAATGTTTTAATATTAAATAATTATAAAACATATTTTTAATATAAATTTTCATTATTCAATCCAAATTTTTTTTAATAAGTATATCATATATCATTAACTAAATTATGAACTATGTTAATTATATTTATTTTAGTTAATTTGTGTGCTATATTGTTATATGAATTAATGTTGTATTACTTATATATAAATGTAATATTTTTTTATTTTATGACTTTATTTTTTTTATGTTTCAAATAATTTTATTATTGATTTGTATTTATATTTTTATTTATTTTATTAGTATATAAATAATTATATATATATATATACTTATATTTATATATAAATATAAATATATATTTAATTATATTCTGGTTCAACCACGGTCCGACCATTGAACCTTGAATCAGTACCTCAATCGGTTCAATGACTGGTTCAGTTTTCAAAACCTTACTTATAACAATTCGAAAAACTAATATTTTTCATAATCACAAAATTTCTAATTCAATGGTCCAAAACTACTCTGATATAAGTTCAAACACTTTACAATAAAAAAAATCAAATATTTTTCATGAAAGAAAAAATTTTAAATTCAATCAATGGTTTACCATAATCATATTCACAAATCAAATATGAGTTTTCTAAAAGTTTGCTTGTTTCAAGAGTTCCTAAGACTACTATATTCAAAATTTAATAATAAAAATCTATTTGAAAATTTTCAAAAGAAATTTCAAATAGATGTATGACAGATAAAAATTACTCACAATACTAGTAATATTCAATTAGGTCTTCCTCCAACATGCCTTGGTGAACTGGAAGTTCACTATATCGTTCTTTATCCATAGAAATACTAAAAATTATTGTATTAATTATAGGCAATTAAATTACCTAATTTAACTCCAAAATCCTAAATAATTTTAGATACCAAAGCTTAAATTTGCTACTCAAAATAGCTCAATGAAAAGTATAAAATTAAAAAAATTTTAAAAAAATTTACTACATAAAATATTCACTCATCTAACTTAAATCAAAATAACCTAAACTCTGAATCGACGTCAAATATTGCTATCAAAAATTACTAGAACCTTTTATTCTTTTATAAAGAGCATAGGAGATAAAGACAATTAAACTTCTCTATCTCAGGGTCTATATATAATTATTCCTAAGGAAAAATGGTTTACTATTTTTCTGATGTAGGACATAGAAGTAAAACAACATTAGACTTTTTTCTCTAATAAGAGATTTTAAAAACAAACCTCTCTTTCTTTTTCTTTTTTTTGTAATACTTATCCCAATCATTTTCTTTTCCTTTCTTCTTTTTGTTTTTCCTTTAAAGCTTATATTTTTTCCTTTTTTCCTTTGTATCGTAACATTCCAAAATTGGGTGTTGCAATTAAACTTGCATTAGGTCCCTAAATTAACATGAACTCATAGTTGTACTGTTAAAAATTCACCCATAAGTGGTTGGTCGTAGTGGTTAGCGCATTGTAATCCCAAAAGTATGGACAAAGTTTGAATTCTAAAGTTGCCAATTGGGGGAGGGCTTTAACTGTTGGACTCCTAGGCAGACAAAATTAAATTTATATATTACACAAAATTGTGAGAAAATAATAAGACATGTCATTTCCACTTAATCCACTTGTTTTAAGACAAATGTCAAATTTATTTTTCAAATATCAAGGTCTACTTCCACATGGCAAAGTCAACCCAAGGTTCTCCTTTTATTTTTCAAATGTCAAATTTAGATACTTGGTTTTTTTTTTTTTTTTTGCTTGGTTTTGATGTGTCAAATTCATTAAATAGGAAGTTAGTAAGGAGACAACAGGAGAGGTCCCGTGGGCTTGCAGTGAAACACCTCTTTACTTCCCAGCCACAAGAAAATTGTTGAAGGAAAGTGATAATTGTGCAAATTCACCATCAAAACAGCAAAGGAAAAAAGAAAATTTGATTTAGGATAAACTAAATGCAGTTTTAAGCTTTGATTAAAGAACGGAAACCATAACCTTAAGTATCAACTTTAGAAAAAAAAATAAAATTTGAATTGTATAAATTGAAAATAAGACCTACTATTAACAAATGGAAACATCTAGAAAGTTCTGATGCAATTGAAAGGATTGATGCATAAACCTTATTGATAGAAACCCTTTTCAATAAAAGAGGACATAATCTAAACAGTAATTGCGGTTCTGTGTGTGTTGTTCACATTCATTAATTTTTAATTTATTACTCTCATGGTGGAAATACTTTGTCATGTATATATCGTATGTTTATGAAATGGCATAATGGAAGCCTTTTGTAGAAAGTAGCATCTATTGTAGTGTTTTGTCTTGGTGATAGAAAGTAGAAATCCACAACTCACAAGTTGTATATCTCTGAGCAATTCCCGTTGTTTTGGCAATTCTTTATGACTAATTAATTACACCTTTATGGGATATAACATGATTAGAAAAATACCCATCAATACTAGATTTTATATGATTATGTTTTCCAAGTATGTTGCACTAAGGAAAGCGAGCACAAGAAATGCATTTGATCATCTATGTTTCTTGGGTGTCTTTATCAAAGGTTGATTTTGGCCTTATTTACTATTATATAAAACATGGTGTCTTAACTATTCCTTATCTTAATCTTTACACCTTTTTTGTGTTATGAAGATAAAAGGAATATATAGGATTGAGTGAGAATGTAATTTCGTATATTTTATAACATTAAGTAGTTGTTGAACTAAGTTATGAAAATGGTTTTAAAAATACTTAATATTGTATGATTACAGATTCTGTTGACATTGCAAGTCCACTAATTTCCTTTTTGATATTCTCTGATTAATTTTATTTTTAATCAAATAGTTACAACAATTATGTTAGAGATGTTGACTGTCAATAAAATTCGTATCCTCTTAAAGGGGATCCTTTGAAAATTGATCAGGTGGGTTCTTCGATATTTGTGTTTATTATATCATACAATGGACTTGTTAAGTCCTGGTGATATAGGTTAAAATAGATTTGTTTTTTAGTTTTTTTTAGCCTTTCCGTTTTGATAAGCAGGTACCCTTCAGTGAATTCTTAATTGGAGAGTTGCTTTTTTTTTTTTCTTTTTGGTTTTTCCTTACATGGATTTGTCATCTTCTTCTTAAGAGTCAAGATGCTATACTTTGAATTATATCTACAAGACTTCTTTTAGTTAACACTGGCGACATTTCCACAAAGGCGTTACCAAGGCCAAAGTTCGAGATGCTACAAAGCATGCTTGGAGTCACAGAAAAGTGTGCTCAGGAGGAGTAGTAGAAATGTAGCACACTTTCTAGAATGTACAGGAAAGTAGTAAAGCTAGCATCGAAAACTCTGGAGTCCTAATTGCTAGAAATGTCTGGAAACTAAAAGACATAGAAATCTCTAGACATATCAAGCTAATTGTAAAAACTAATTCACGGACATTTGAAGAAAAATCCGGATCCATTTACTGCCGTTCATAGGCAGTGAAACTAAGCCTATAAATAGGCCATAGTAGTTCATATGAAGCAAGCCAAGCCATTTCCAAGACCAATGTCCTAGCCATCACATCAGTCATGCCAAGCCTTATATCCAGTTCTTTTTCTCTAATAAAATCATCATTTTTCAACCACTACTCCTCTAATACCATTCATTCCAACTATTTACCTCTAAGTCCTAACATAAATCACTATAGTTTATTAGTTTTAGCTTTTAAAATTAGGAACCAAAAAGTTGTTATATGCATAAGAAGCATTTTACACATATTATAACGTATATAGCTTCACTAAAACAGGACATGCATGGTTCTATAATGTCTCAAATTGATGCTGCCCAATATTAAAAATCAACTTCCAAAAATTAGCAGCAGCCCATATCTAGAAATGTTAACATCTACAAAGTAAACAATCACTTTAGGCTAAAAGAAGTGTTAAAAATTCACTTACAATAGGATTAGGAAGAAGAAGCACCCAACTACTTATCCAGAAAACTGAGAAAAGTGCTATAATGCATTTTGTTTGATTTGAGTAGCTACCAACAGTAGTAAAATTTCCACGGTACATAATTATTGTAACAATCCTCAGTATTTTCTCTTGAAATGTATAGCTATATCAATAAAGCAACTTAACATGCAAATAGTTTTAGACATGTTACTTTAAAAATATTTATTTCGAATGTTTGGAAGTGATACAAGTTATGAAATTCTGTTGGAATTTTTGTCTTTGGTGTGATAAATCAAATGACACTTGTCATTGCTCATAAGTAATTGTCAAATCAATTAGTGAACTTTGGTGAAATAGAATACTGTATGTCTGCTAGTAACTGAATTTTAAGATAGATACTTTGTACTTGATGCAATCTTTCATTTTTTTCCCTAATACTCTTTTGGCTTGTTAACTTTGCAGTAATATTGTTTTCTTTTCTTTTACTTCTGGTGTTTGACTAATGACCAAGATCAGGTATTGACTAATTTGGTTTAAGCAAGTATGCACATCTTGTTAGCAGTTTGCTGCAACATCCAATTGCTAAGCATGATCTTGAGTTTGCCTTTTCTTCTTGGATATAGTCTTACAAGTGCTCATCTAATCGAGATGAGGAGAGATGGCTGATGGTTGGATTTGCATTGGAGAGTGGCATGCACTAACTTTTTGTATATGATTATGGAGCTATTCTTTTCTCAACTAATGCATAATGAAAGATGTGCAACGGCCTCTGCATATTCATTTGTAATAAGATTTCCAAAACACTCATTTAACGCCTAACGCCTATATGCCTTTAACAATGAATCAATATTATATTTATATATATAGGAATGGAAGGCTAACCCACCCATGTAAAATTCTTGATTATACAGAGATATGCCCATTGTATTTGATTTTGCATTCACAAATTCTATCATTAGTGATAATATAGAGTCATTTCAGTTTCACTTCTACAGTTCTACCAAATTTAAAGCTCACATTATAATATAATTAAAATTTTCATGTACAAAAGCAGCAAAATCCAGCTAGGAATAAAAATGGTAAATTAGCATGGGTTTTTAGCAAAAGAAATGGTTAGCACATTTACCATGGGAGCTGTTCTATTGTTTGCAGCTCGGCAAGTGGAAATTGTGTCGTGTAGCAATCGGCTCTGACCTCTAAGATTGCCAAGCAATTTCTTAATCTATTGTACAATTTTAAGAGACAAAAACCGCATTTAAGAGGGAAATTAAATACGTAGGCAAAGCAGTTGGGGAAGATGAAAAGAAAGAGACAAGTCTTACTGCCATTTGGGAACTGAAGGAAGAAGCGCAAGGGAATTATTTCCACAATAGAACTATAGGAGGAGAGAGGTAGAGAGATCACAGATGGCTGGTACGTGGCTTCATCGAAATAAGGTGGCAATCATCACGCTCCAGAATGCAATGGACGTCATTGCAACGTTTCCAGGAATAGTGGTTGTGAATATGGAAATTTGGGTTTGGAATCGTAGATAAAAATGGTTATAAGGGAAGAGAGGGATGGAGAGGCACAAAAAAACAACATCAATGTTTGGTGCCCTTCAGGTTAGATATTTAGAAGACACAATAATGAAAGCTGAGAATCAAATGGTTGGTTGTTATCAGGTAATGAGATAGTCAGAAGACATGAACCTGAAGCTAAAAATAAGAAAGATGAAAACTGAGAACACTCGAAATAGGTGAGAGAGAAGAAAAAGGGAAAGAACCAAGAATATCTTCTTGTAGATGATGCAGTGATGCTGTAGCTGAGCTGAAGTTATATGTTTAGTCCCATTATCTCCTACACTTGTTTAAAATGGATTTTAGCATAATAATAATAGTGTAGTGAACCGTACAAGATGGAAAATTAAAGCAACAGTTACTAAGAATAATGCTTGAACAAAAAGCTAAAGAAACACCGAATTAGAAGGAGAGAAGACAGTAAATAGGAAGTGAGAATACTGTGAATACAGTGCTGCCACGTTTCAATGTTGATGCCTCCATATTTGCCACATAAACTTCTCTTTTATTAACCACGTCAGCAAATTTCACAGTATTCTCACTTCCTATTTACTGTCTTCTCTCCTTCTAATTTGTATGTATGCATGTATGTATGTATTTATATATATATAATAGATTGAATTTAATTAGGGGATGGATGAAGGAATGGATTCCTCTAAACCCAAGGATGATCAATCCTGTTTCGAAAAGTAACTAGATCTTTGAATATATACCAAAATAATTTTGTAACACTAACACTCCCAAATTATTCTGATATCTCTTTTTGCTGTAACTACAAATGTCTGTAACTTTTACATTTTAAGCTTTGCACTCATTATCCACATTTTTTATTCTATTTCTACTAGACAAGATTAGTGTATTCAAAATTTGAGATATTTTGCAAAAAGGTTAAAACAACAATTAGAGCAACTAAGATAGAAAAAAAAAAAAAACCAGAGCTTTAACCATTTAAAACAAAGGTGCTGCTTACTTATCTATATCGAAGAAGTAGCATGTAGAGTTCAGTCTGTTGCCTAAAATTGGTATTGTTTGTGTTAGTAGTTAGGCTTTATGGAAAATTGCTCAAATAAGGGTTCTAAATTGGCAAGAACAAACTTGAATTTATCTATCAAATAATTTCTGCTACTGTTTTACAAATATTATGTTTTATAGATAACAATTGTAATTTGCATGTTCTGTAATAGTTTTTAATTTCTCCTTTTTGAATTTTATAGTGTGATGGTAATCCAATTATTGTTATCTTCCAAACTATAGGGACTACTAGAAGAATTACTTGGCTGCAGAGGTGGTCATTATATAACTTAAGTACTTACCATTAGTATGTGACTTCAGCAATATAGCCTTTAGATACTTGGATAAAAAAAATGTAAAAGGAGGTTTGTCTGTTAATATTATCTTCAGTTTGAACCAATTATTATATGTCATTTTCCATGATAAAGTTCCTGCTAATAAACTTGATGATAATAGGGAAGAAATGGCAGTATTGTAGCTGTAGCTTTTTAGCTGAACCAGATTTACACGAGAGAAAAAAATCATGTGTTATTTCGAGACAAATTTGGAAAGTTTTCAATTGCCATATAGATATGAAAATTAATTATGGTTCCCAACATGAATATAATTAGTATGTTGATAAACATTGATGATATAATATTAAAGCAGTAAGTAGATGACAACTAAGTTGATAAACCTTCTTTCTATTTATTTTGTCTTTTTATATTTAAAATAGAGAGAAGTTAAGAACTTGAACATTGTTTTGAATACTTCTGCATTGTATGTTTTGGATTATGCTTAGACGTACTTTTTAATGTTTGCTTTTTGATTTATGTTACCCATTTTATTTCGAGTTCTAAACTCTTGCCTTTGATGTGCAAGAATCTAATATTATATATAAAAGGAAAACCTTGATTTGACTTTGTCATGTGTAAGTTGACTCAGCCATTTGAAGAATAAAATTGTCATTTGGCTTAATAAAAGAAACTTAAGTGGAAATGACCTATCTTCAAGAATAAAAAATTGTTGGCTAATAAATGTAAGTTTAGTATTGGAAAGGTCTCCATCCAAAACATTAAAAAAAATTATAAAATTATATGGCAGCACGGTATTCAATATATCCAAAAAAAAAAGGGCTCCTTATTGAGCCCTTGTTGCATTGGAAATATACTTCCAAATTTATTCTCAGCCTCATTAAGTTGGTGCCTTTATTGATTAGTTTCTCTCCCATTTCTCTACCATCAAACCTATTCCTTGGAAAATGAAAGGATAAACCCCTACCATCAGGCCTTTATTGACTGGTTTCTCGAAAGTGTTTGAATTTTTAATTTCATTGCAAGGTAATTCAACTATGAGGTTGACACCAATGGTAAAGTATTGATACATAGGTTGGCTGCCATAGGGGAGAAGCCAGTATCCAGGTACTCTTAGGTGTTTGAAATGCAAACTCAAAACCTTTAAAATGTTGTGGCCATAGCACTTGGAATGAGAACTCTGCTTCATAGCGTATTAAATCTATAGATGACTCAAAGCAAGGTGCCAAACCAGAGCAATATCTTGGTGGGCCTACAAATTGCTTGGCAATGAATTCTCATGTTAACAAATTAGGAACAGTAACTTCTTTCATGACACACTTCCCAAGCCTCCAAGGTTTGTTCATTTTTTAAATTGAAACAATAAACGTAATCAGGAACTCATATGTTCTTTTTGCTCTTTTATTTTGTATAATTATATTCCAAGTTGAAGTACCATTTTAGGTAGGGCACAAATTGCATCAAGGGAATACTGGACTGATATAGCTTTTATGATTGGCTCTAGTTTGATGGAGATAGAGTGCAACATATGGATGCTTCTAAAGTTTGTGTTACTTCATAGTTCAAGTAGATCAAATATGTAGTCTTGCAATAACAAAAAGAATGGAAACTACTCTTTCATTTCATTTGCCAATCTTTGATAGCATTTGAATACTTGAGAGCCATCAGAAAACCACTTTGTCATAAGATTATATATTTCCAAATTAAACTGAACTTCCTATATATTTTGTTTAGCAAGCATATGTTATACCTTCAATCTGTTTAAATATTTTTGCTGTAGACAAGATGTGGTGGCTTTTTTATGCGGTCACTAGAAATTAAAAAGCATGTTTAATTGATGTCTGAAATTTGAGCACTATTGTGATTGCTACACAATTGATCATGTCAGTTTTCTAGAATTGGCATTCTAATAATTAGATCACTTCTGCGATGTGCATTTTTTGAATTGGCGAGTTTCTTGATCTAAGAGGCAAAGAGCTCTATATCTACTTGTAATGTTAACATTTTCGAGTTGTATCAGAACAAACCTCAAATTATGTCTTGAATTTTCACTCCTTGATTCTTTTCTACTATTAGAAATTCTGATTTTAATAAAATGTATTTCTACTGAACTTATGCCCTCCTGTTGTCAACATTCGTTATTTCAATGAAAAGCAATGATATGTGTTTACTTATGATGCTAGTTGAATTAGTAATGGGAACACCTGTAAATCTTGTAGGTTCGTGGCACCAATAAATTTATCTAGTTGTGACTCTTTTTATGCAAGTATGGGATATTAGATAATATCAATATATAATTTAGCTTTTGATTCTTTCACTAGCTACTTTTGTAACCAAAAATACGAGCTAAATTTCCTACTAGAAATAATTATCTATTGGATTACAAAGTTAATATTAAAGATATTATGATAGTAGATACCAGAAGAGCATTTGGATGCAAGCAACTTGATCGCGCTATTTTGCATGTGGATTTTTTTTAATGTTGATTATGGCCCTAGGAATTTACAGAGTGCCTTTTGGGTCTAGTAACCAAATCAGTTTTAGGGAATAAAACGTTTTTGCCTGGATGTTTTCTGATAAACTTCAAAAAACATGCATTTTCTCCTCATTTTTGTTTAGTTTTGTCTTTTACATTTTTTTAAGGGAATAATACGTACTTAAAGTTAATTGTGTACCGAACACTTATTGGTTTGATGTCTGTCACTAGTAGTAATGAAGCTAGCTTGAAGATGTGTTTCCTTAGTTTTTTTAAATTACTTTCTTATTTATTAGATATGCAGCTAGATTAATTAATCTTCCATTATTATTCGTCCATTAATGATTTTAAAAAATGAATTGCACTCCCCATCTTCTTTGTCCTCCATTCAACTAAGCATACGCTTTTCAACAAGATCATGAAGAAAAGGGTGAGCTAGAGTTATCTACAGAATGTGCCTAAAGTTTATTGTTTATATGTTTAATTAGACTAGTATATTTTGTGTTTGTGAACTTTTCATTTTGTAAACTGGCCTTGGTGGTTGACCTTTTGGTTGATAAATGGTCTACAATTTTTTTTATTCCTCTAGAACTAGGGGTGGCAAAATGAATGGTTTGAATGGGTTTTGGATAGGATTATAATAGACGGGTCAAAAATAAATTATTAATTCATCAAAGATCCACTAAAAATTTACTTAAAAAATTAAATCCATCCATGATCTATTAAGTGGATAATTATCCACCTCATCCATATATATATATATATATATATATATATATATATATATATATATATATATATTAGTTACATTTTAATCAAATTACTTAAAATTATCTAATTTAATGAAAAAAGAAAGAGACTCTTGAATGATGATTTTAATAAAGAGAGAATTTATTAAATGAAAAAAAGAGAATAACAATTAAAAACTTGAAATGCCATTATTATTTCTTTTGTTTTTTGGTACATACCATTATTTTTGTTTTATTATATAATTTTTAACTCCTAAAAATTTAGATCTTGTGTACTTTAGAGTTGTGTAAAACATGCAAATTTTGTTGGCTCCTATTAGGTGATATTACGGTTGAAAAGAGATGATAGATACAGATTTAGATTCAAAAGATGAGTAAGAATGCTTTTACTAGTATGAAAATGCATGGTGATGAGATTTCTAGAGCCATTCTTGCCTTTTATATTGGAACCATTGGAGAAGTTATGAAAGCCATTCTTGCCTCTTATAACTGTCAATTAATCTCTTCAAAACGCTTCTCACTAAGAAGTTATGGAAAAATAAACTTTATCAAGCACTTCCAACACAATTCAAGCTACACAAAATCATAGAGAACTTTTAAATAGCATAAACAATATGTCAGATTACTAGATATCCCACCCTAACAATAGTGTTGGCTGCGCTTGCAGTCCTAGGCCACAAATCAGCACACTCCTTGTCAATTAGACTAGTGATAGCAGAACCCATGAGATGTGAGTTAAGACCAAAACCAAATACACAATAGATAGAAAAAGTTATGAATCAATGAGGTCAAACAGTATACTTTAAAACCAAGAAGAAACATTTTGAGGAGGGGTGTTGTCATCTATTTTTTTGCAAAAATTTTGAGAAAAACTTGTAATCCATATGTCAAAAGCATATGTATAGTAAGTTTAACAAAGAAGCATCTCAAGAAAAAAAAATGATATTAAAATACTATATTCTAATTGCAAGTGTTAAACACACACACATAAAATACCTACATGGCTGCATGTATATGACTGCCTTACTTCCATGCAAATAGAAGTTAAACTAACAAAAGATAATACCTCTCATTTCACCCTTGGGATTCACAATGTCACCAGCATTATCTGCAAAACCAAAACTACTAAGTCAAGAATTGTTCACTAACTTTAACTAATAAAAAATAAGGAAAGATAACAGTGCATAAGATCTAAAATACAGGTCAAACAAAAGCAACAAAGAATTTTAAGAAAAAAATATCATTCAGTAGACCAGCGTTCTAGGACGATGTGAAATTTGCTATATCTCCCATGCTATGTTGACCTGCATTTTTCTAGGTGGTTAGTATCAAGTACAAATTCAAATATTAATGGCAAACATTAGTAATATTATTTTTGTTCAAATAAAAGAGCTATTGAAAAATTCAAGGCAATTAACAAGCCTCATTTTAATCTATAGCAAGCAACAAGAGCATATTTTAATTTGCATCTTCTGTACAACTTCTTCTATTGTGACCATATACCCTCCACATGCCTTACATGCTCGCCTTTTAACCAATGCATGATTGAGAGATACTTCAAGCCCACTTTTTAATGTTTTATTTTCAGTCCCCCTTTCTCCATCTTTCTTTCGCCCTTTGGTTTGTGATATATGTGGGTTTGCAATATTCACTCGTGAAAACTCATGCACTTGGTCACTTATCAAAGCTTGGTGGTTTGATTCTGAAAGAATTGTCTCATTACTTGTAAACATTTCATTTTCCACGGCAGCAGCCACTTTACAAGTGCGATCTAGCTCAGCCATAATAAAATTGTATGTATCCTCTGATTTTTCAACAAGATCTGACAATCAATTAACTTGATGAGACACACGCATACTTCTTTACGCCCTTGACATATGATACTGACCATAAAAATTTGTACAAAAAATTTGACTAATTCCAATACCTCTGCCAACTTCTTTTGTCCATCAATGCACTGAATAGTGACTTGGGAAAATTTTTGCTTGAAATATCACTAAAATGTGTCTACATAGTATGCCCATAAATTCATACAATTGGCACCCACTTTGCTAATTTTTTTTAATTCAAGTCCAAAGTGATTATAAAAGTAACTTTAGGCTCAAAATGTAAACTGAAACTTGTGTCCTTTACATTATGGATCATCATACATTAGAACACAATTAGGATTCTTAGGAAATTCATGGTTTTCACATACATTAAATCAAAACAATAAATGGTACTAACCTTTATCCATGATGGTGCGGAATAAACTTCAGATCTGAAAGCCTTACTGAATCTTTATCGGTCCCTTCCCCTTTCGTACTTACACCTTTACTTTCTGATGGAAGATGATCTCTCTTAGTTGGTGTATCCTTATGGGTAGAGACTGAATATATAGGGGTTTAATATGAAATTCAAACCCATAAGAATAGTATCATCAGTTATCGGTTTCTTTCGAATTTCAAAACCATCAATTATCACTTAGGATAACATCCTATAATCATTAGATAATTGCTCCCATCAAGCAATTACTTAATTATCCTCCCTTACAACTAATTTACCTTTTAGCCCTTTAATATGTTTTAATTAAATCATCATTAATTCCTATTAAACATGAGACACATTTCTAACATTCTCCCACTTGGCTCATGTGGTAAATGTCATGTCATGATTTAATAAAACATCAACTTTAGTGCGCATAAATTCGGCTAAAGGTTTTCATACATTAGTTGCATCATAATTCATAATTAGGAATAAAACTAATAAGAGTCATGGCGGTTCTACACTATCAAATCGGCATAATTCCTTCCATGTACCACTATATTAGCTCTTCTCCCTAATATGATACTTTAATGGAAGTACACATCATGTCCAATAACAAACAATAATGTCTTCATTAGGGACAAATCCTGTATTTCAATATCATCATTCATACATGCATGTATACATAAATTTGAAAACAGGAAAAATTCAAAAACTTATATATTAACGAGCTCAGAGTGTCAATAGTCAATAATTACAATAATGATCAACAGTCATTAGCTGACATAATGCCCATACTATACAAATGACCAGTAAATATTTTGGGCGGTAATCCCTTCGTCAAGGGATCAGCTATCATAAGATTAGTGCTAACATGCTCTATAGACACTCTACGTTTCTGAACCTCTTCTTTAACGGCAAAGTATTTCAACTCCATATGTTTAGCACCTTTGGAATATTTGTCATTTTTAGAAAAGAAGACTGCTGCGGAATTGTCACAATAAATTTTCAGCGGCCTATCAATACTGTCGACCAATCCAAGCCCTGAAATAAAGTTCCGTAGCCATTTAGCCTGAACCATGGCCTCAAAGCATGCCACAAATTCAGCTTCCATAGTGGATGCAGCAATTACAGACTGCTTCGCACTTTTCCATGTATAGCTCCTCCAGCTAAAAGATACAAATAGCCAAAAGTGGATTTTCTTGTGTCCACACATCCGGCAAAGTCTGAATCTGAATATCCAATGACCTCAAGGTTGTTGGATTTCCTATAAGTAAGCATGTGATTCTTTGTTCCTTGCAAATATCTCAGAACTTTCTTTGCAGCTTTCCAATGATCCATACCAGGATTACTCTGATATCTTCCTAACATTCCAACTGCAAAACTGATATCTGGTCTCGTACAAGTCTGAGGATACATTAAGCTCCCAACAAGCGATGCATATGGAATTGCTTCCATTTCTTTCCGTTCCAAATCATTCTTTGGACATTGCATGAGACTAAATTTGTCTCCTTTCTGAATTGGAACCGAAGATGATGAGCACTTTTCCATCCCAAATCTCTCTAAAACTTTATTAATATATGCTTTCTGAGACAAGCCTAACAATCCTTGTGATCTGTTACGGAATATCTCTATTCCAATCACATAGGTTGCCTCACCCATATCTTTCATTTCAAAGTTACTAGAGAGAAATGTCTTAGTCTCACTTAAAAGACCAAGATTATTAGTTGCAAGCAAGATGTCATCAATATACAGAATCAAAAATATAAACTTACTCCCACTGACCTTTAGATATATATACACCGATCGACGGTGTTTTCCTTAAATCCAAAGGAAACAACGGTATCGTTAAACTTAAGGTACCATTGTCGTGAAGCTTGTTTAAGTCCGTATATTAATTTCTTAAGTTTACACACCATGTGCTCTTTTCCCTTTTCTATGAACCCAATGGTTGGTCCATGAACACATCTTCCTCTAAATTCCCATTTAGAAAGGCCGTTTTCACATCCATCTGGTGTAACTCTAAATCATAATGAGCCACCAATGTCATAATGATTTCTTAAAGAATCTTTCTTGGATACCGGTGAAAAGGTCTCCTTATAGTCGATGCCATCTTTCTGAGTGAATCCTTTGCCAACTAGTCTGGCCTTGTAACGTTCTAAGTTACCATGAGAGTCACGTTTGGTCTTAAAGACCCATTTACATCCAACTCTCTTACAACCTTCTGGTAACTCAACAAGGTCCCAAACATCATTCTGTTCCATAGATTTCAACTCCTCTCTCATGGCGTTTAACCACTTTTCACCATTATTACTATTCATGGCTTGTGAAAACGTAACTGGATCATCTTCCATTCCCAAGTCAAAATCAGACTTTTGTAGATATACCACATAGTCATTAGAAATAGCGGATCTCCTATCTCTTTGAGATCTTCTTAATGCTATTTGTTGTGGTTCTTCTACTATGGGCTCATTCGGTTCATTTACTATAATTTCATTATGAGTAGTGGGATCATTTATTTGTTGTTCTTCATTATTATTATTCGGTACAACAACATGAGGAATAACAACTTTATTAGAGACACAAGTCAGAGGAACTTGTACTCTCAATTCTTGAATCTCCACATTACGTGAAGTTTCACTCCCACTAACTTCGTCATTCTCAATGAACCTGGCATTTCCAGTTTCGATAATCCTTGTAGTATGATTAGGACAATAAAATCTATACCCTTTCGATTTTTCTAGATAACCAATGAAATATTCACTGATTGTTCTTGCATCCAGTTTCTTTTCTTGTGGATTTAGTATCTAATTTCTGCCTGGCAACCCCAAACATGCAGGTGCCTTAGACTAGGTTTCCTTCCAGTCCACAGTTCAAAAGGAGTCTTTGGAACTGCCTTACTAGGAATCCTATTCAACATATACATGACAGTTTTAAGAGCATAAGTCCACAATGAAATGGGTAAAGATGAATTACTTAACATACTCCTAACCATATCTAACAAGGTTCTATTACGCCTTTCTGACACACCATTTTGTTGTGGTGTACCTGGCATTGTGTATTGAGCACATATGCCTCTCTTTTCAAGGAATTTAGCAAATGGACCTGGATGTTGTCCGCTTTCATCATACCTTCCATAATACTCTCCACCCCTATCAGATCTGATAATTTTCACCTTTTTTGTCTAATTGCCTTTCAACTTCATTAATATAAATCTCCAAGGCATTTACAGCCTGAGATTTATCATGCAGCAAATAGACATAACCATAATGTGAATAATCATCAATGAAGGTGATAAAGTATTTTTTCTTTATTGAAAGCGTTAACATCAAAGGGCCCACATACATCAGTGTGTATAATTTCAAGAAGCTGACTGCTTCTTGTGGCTCCTTTCTTGTGTGTTTTGTTTGTTTACCTTTAATACAATCCACACATACATTCAGATCAGTAAAATCTAAATCCGGAAGGATTTCATTCCTTACCAATCTTTCCATTCTTTCTTTGGAAATATGTCCAAAGTTTATGCCACAAGTAAGCAGAACATTATTTATTAAGGCGTTTAGTGCCAACGTTATGATGCAAGGTCATAAGTGTTTCAGCATATAGATTATCAAGACGTAATTTATATAATCCATCACATAAGGTACCATGCCAATCAAATGATTTGCTTGTACAAACTGAAACAACCACTCAAATTAAAGGAATATCCAGCCTTATCAAGTTGAAATTGAAACTAAATTCCTAGTTATACTAGGTACATACAAAGTTTCCAATAATCTAAATGATATCCAGTGTCAAGGATTAAACGATAAGCCGACGGCTTCCACTGGAACTTTCATTCCATTTGCCATGAAGACAAATTTTCATTTGGCTTTGTGTTTGGGTGTAAGAAATCCTTGCAACATATTAGAAACATGAGTAGTACATCAGAATCAATCCACCAAGTGTTATAAGGAACTTCAGCTAGGTTTGATTCATAACATACATAGCACTGGGCTTACCTTTCTTTTCGAACCAAGCCTTACGTTTGGACAATCCTTTTGGAAATGTCCAGCCTTCTTACAGAAATAATATTTCCATTATGTCCTTCTTGTGATTTTAGAAGAAGAAGCTCATTCACCTTCAGAGGTCCTCCTCCTTCTTTTCATTTCTTGAAACTTTTTTTCAGCTCCTTGACCTTTCACATATTGATGGAATGAATTCTGTTCTTGAGTCTGTCTCTTCCTGAACCAACATACTGTGCAATTCATGCACATTCTATTTATCCTTCATGGTGTAAGTTCATCTGGAAAGGACCATACTCAGTCGGTAATGATTCAGGATGAACTGCACCAGAAATTTCATGCACATCATCCCTAATGACTTTAGTCTGCTGCAATATTCGTCATAACATGCTCATAATTATACGATAACCATCAAATTTCATGTGGTCAATGTACTCAAAGTGTCTCAACAAGACACTTATCAGTAGTTTGGGAGAACTCTTTCACGACATTAATACTTTGAGTTTATCTACATACACATCACATGCTTCATAGATTCAGATACATTTCTACAATCATATTATGTTCACCTTGGGCAATCCATCAATACAAACATTCAACATATGATGCTATAAAAATTTACATAATTTGGTAATGATTATACACTAATTAGAAATATTTATTATTTTGGATAATAAATAACTAATATATACATCACCAACATTCATGCTCATATTATAAAGACAAGCATCAACCTTGGTTGATCCTTAACTGCCTTATAATAATGAACTTCAATTACCCATAATAAAATAATTTTCATTATTTTAGTATCAAAATTATGGGTAATTGAAATACAATCATAATGTTCAGAATTAAAACAATTCATAAGAATTTGGCCACTTGGTGACTAACAATCATCATACTTAATTCCAAACAGAAATATTTCTAAACAATTATAGGATTAAATTTCACATTCAAATTTCCTCCTTTCCTTCCTTTTTTTTTTTTTTGAATTCATCAACACCCGACAACGTCTCCGGCGCGAACTCCGGTCGCTTCTCCAGCGCCGTTCGTGTCCGGTCGTCTTCTCCGGCAGCGCCAGGACCACACAGTCCGGTCCATCTCTTCGCGGCGCCGAGCTTCATGTCCGGTCCACCTCTTCGAGCCAGGACCCAAAAATCCCGACTCCACCGGACCCCCCAGACGCAAACCATCTTCTCCGGTCATCTCTGCGGCGCTGCCAGGACATCACAGTCCGGTCGATCATCCCTTCGAGCCAGGCTACCACCACCAGCCAGGACCGAAACGGAACCCTCGTAATACAGATCCCGACTCCTGCCGAACCAGCCCCTTCGCTGCGTCAGATTCGGTTCTTCTCGGGCGCGCAACGACTCCAGATCGCCGCACCTCAGCCGCTCGTCGAGAAAGGTTTCACCCCAAACCCGACCGACCTCGAAAAACCATGGGGTCGCTCCTCCTCGACGAGATCCCTTGCCTCTGCCGCTGTACAGGCCGTCGTTCAACCGGTCCTTCTGGTTTCGCCCAGAATCTGGGTTTTTTTCGACCAGAGTTGATGGTGGATATCTGGCAGGAACCGTGGCCGATGTTTAGGAGATGAGCATTAAACAGCCAGTGTGCGACTGTCCGTGAAGAGAAAACGCCGGAACCTTCGCCGGAGAAAACAGGGGGAACGCCGGAGAACAGGAACTTTGAACGAAGCAATTTTTGGCAGATTTTTTTTTTTTTTAAAACGTTTTTCTCAGATCTGGCTTCTCAGATCTTTCTCTTCATGTTCATTGTTGTAAGAACGATTTAAAAAATTATCATACATGGAAAATCATGAATTCCCAAACCTTAGCTCTGATACCACATGTAAACTGAAACTTGTGTCCTTTATATTAATGGACATCATACTAAGAACACAAATAGGATCTTAGGAATTCATGGTTTTCACATACATTAAAATCAAAACAATAAATGGTACTAACCTTTATCAATGATGCGGAATGAATTTCAGATCTGAAAGCCTTACTGAAATCTTTATCGGTCCCTTCCCCTTTCGTACTTACACCTTTACTTTCTGATGGAGATGATCTCTCTTAGTTGGTGTATCCTTATGGGTAGAGACTGATATATAAGGGGTTTAATATGAAATTCAAACCCATAAGATAGTATCATCAGTTATCGGTTTCTTTCGAATTCACAACCATCAATTATCACTTAGGATAACATCCTATAATCATTAGATAATTGCTCCATCAAGCAATTACTTAATTATCCTCCCTTACAACTAATTTACCTTTTAGCCCTTTAATATGTTTAATTAAATCATCATTAATCCATTAAACATGAGACACATTTCTAATACAAAACAGTTAGATACTTTGTACCTTGATGAGAGCTTTGTTTTTCAATCTTCTCCTTTGTAAATTGGATTAATTCTTCGCAAGTTTTCTTAAATTTCTTGAAAGTATTTATTGTTAGATTCTTGCAGCCATGCTCTTTAATATTTGACCCCAAATGCGTGGATTCTTGTCTAGATTCAAAGGCCTCTTTTATCTCTTTTTCATGAATCTTCTCAATTGCTTCCCATACTTCACATCAACAATTCTCTTAATGAAGTTGTTGAATCAACAAAGGAATCAAAGAATTATTAATGCTCTCACTTTCTTCAGTAGTGTTTCATTAACAAAAAGTACTATTATAAATAGAATCCATGACTTTCGGATATTGTATAAGAGTTGAAGCCAATCATTTTCCTCCAAATTATACGCAGCCATTATCCAATCGCCAATCTCCTTCAAAATCTTGAATTGTTGGTGAGTCATTAATGCACTTTCTTCAATCACGCTTAAAGGCTGACTTTTTGTGGTATATATATGAAACTTTTCAAGAAACTTCTTCCTAATATGCCACAGGGCATAATCAATGTCGAGTTTTAGGAAACACCTTGTCAGTAGTAGCTTTCCATTACCAAATCTGATCAGTGATGATGAAATAGGTCTTTTCCCATTCATTGCTTCTAACCAAGTGTCAAAAAGCCACAAGGAAATTTCAGTTTCATCTTGCAGCAGTGCACTACCAAATAAAATGGATTGACAATGATTATTTAGTCCTGTAAATGGAGCAAACGGCATACTGTATTTATTGGTTTTATAAGTTGTATCAAAAGCAACGACATTCCAAAATATTGTAAGCCAATCCACATCTTGCTTCAACCCAAAAGAAATTTATCATCACATTGGATTGCATAGAAAAATTAGGTTTCTTAGCCTGTTTCTGTTAACAAAAATTAAAAACAGTTTTGGCATCTTCAACATCTAAATTCTGTCTATGTAGATTTATAAGATGATTCTAACAATTCCTTTCAAAAAAATGAATGTTCACCATCATTAAATTATTGGGGGAGTCAAGCACATATTGCAAAGAAGATGATATTAAATTATTGATTTGAAAATGATTTAAGATGTAGGATAAC
Source organism: Castanospermum australe (assembly GCA_019955255.1). Classification (NCBI taxonomy): domain Eukaryota; kingdom Viridiplantae; phylum Streptophyta; class Magnoliopsida; order Fabales; family Fabaceae; genus Castanospermum; species Castanospermum australe. The sequence continues at coordinate 92,432 of NSJW01000151.1, forward strand.
TTCTTAGCATTATTTATGAACTTAGCCATTGTAGAACTTTAAAATGAGAGCCAACGAGGCACCTCTTGCTTTTCTTCTTTTTACTTCTTCTTTTAAAAGAATTCAATGAAATCAATGCGTTAGTTTGTTTTTATAAAAGCCTACTTTTGAAAGTCTTTAAAAGTTTCAATACAAGGTATGTATTGCAAAGTTTTTTTTTTTATGGAAAGGAAAATTAAAACAATAAAATAAGAATAAATTACATATTAACCCCAGAAAATTTAGTCTACTTTTACATTTAGTACATACAGTTTAATTTTAACATATTACCTTCATGTGACACGCATGTGGTACAATCCACCATTAAATTTAATATCCATCTAATAGTTTCATAGTTTACTAAAATTCAGAAGTAATATGTCAAAAATAAAACTTTATGTACTAAATATGAAAATAGGCTAAACTTCAAGGAGTTAATCCGTAATTTAATTACCCTAAAATAAATGAACCAAGAATACTGAATTAAGACATTTCTCGGGTACCTTTCATTTTTATATGGTTAACGGTACCCTTTTGTGTATTATAATCTAATAGGTTTATTTATAATTTATTTTTGAATCATAACTGATTTATTTCTTTATCCAAAAAATTATATTTATTGATATTTTTTATCAATAATATTATGCCACATCAAAAACACTAGCACCCATTTAATAAAGAGGTACCGAAAGAATCTCCTAAATATAATCTTCTAACAAAACTGTAAAGAACATAATATGAGGACATATGAACCAATATATATGCAAACTCGGAAATAAAATGTTACAATTAATACTTATTTTTTTCTCTACTTAATTTTTTATTCTATCTTCTTGTTTATCTTCTTTTTTATAGCTAATGCATTCACGTTTTCATCATCTAGCATTAAACTTTATTCCAAGAGATTCTAAGACACAAATGCATACACAAATAGGAACATATGCAAATAGGAATCAATCACTCTTTAACTTACTATGATTTAGCACATGTAGCGCGACCCGCATGAAAAATTGGAGATCCTACACTTTATATACCCTTTGCCATACCTGTTGCCTCATTTTCTTGTAGATGATGTCGAGTTTTTTTTTTTTTTTGTGTTTGAACTAAAAATATTTTTATAGAGTTCGGTATTTTTTAAATTGTCCCGTAAGACTAATCTTATCGGACAAAGAGCGATAGTGATATGACATTTTCTATAAAATGCAACTTGCTTATAGACATAATTCTCTTTCACTACACTAACACCCTGTGAATATGTTCTATGCTATAGTTCGGGATAAAGAGTAATAATGATATAGTCCTTTCTATAAGATGTGATTGGCTTATAGACATAATTATCTTTCACTACGTTAACACCTTGTGGGTATGTTATGTGCTATGGTTCTTGATTTATGTGTATTGTGTGTGTGATCCCCTTCTTCTACCTTCTCGTCTCATCTCTTTAAATAGAGTCACTGTCAAAACTAGATAGAATTCTATTTCAAGTGGAAGATAACATAACTCATTTTTTAATTTAAATTCTTCCTATCTTAGTTTATTATTTACGCTTTTTTTAATTTGATGACCAAGTCTCAAGAGCAAGATAATAGACTTATTTATCTATCCATGTTTTTTAATTTTTTAATTTTTTATTATTTAATTTTTTTTATTTTGTTCACTTTAAAAGAAATTTAAATGACCACAATTAAATGAATAATCTTTTTTATATTTTTTTCACTGACAATTTCAAAACGATTGGACAAAATTGAGTGTTGACAATGAGAACCAGCTACTAGACATGAATTTAATCATTCATTTTTGCTTTCTATCTCAATGCACACACCCTGATCAGTGAAAAGGCCTTCAAATAAAGTTGTTTGAAGAGAAGTATAAGTTAACTATTTTGTCTTTGACTGCATGCACATAACGCCCCACCTTTCTTGTCACCTTAGTTTCCCGTTCGCTTAAACACTAATATACTCTTGTGGACATTGTCTGTATATGAAACCTCTTTAGAATAGAGCTTTTGTCTATATCTACGGACTTTATTCTGTATTCATTGTTATTGCTAGGACTACATGTTCAGTAACGGTGAGAGTGATAAAATTAAATAGCTTAAATGTTAGTAAATGAAATTTGTGAAGTTCAATAACAGCATTACTACTTAGTTGTGGTAGCAATTCTTTCCAATTTTATTTTACTTGTGGCTACTTTTAATAATGAGTTTTAACACCTTGTTTGCAGGCACAAGATGAGCGAAGTGGAGATAGGCCTCTCCTTCTGTGCAAGACGGTCCTCTTCAGCAAGTCATGAACTAAGCATAATTAATTAGCATTATATTTAATGTTATTTTTATGTTATGTAATAAAGGATGGTTGTATAAAGGATGATTGTAAGACTAAATTTATACTTTAAGTGACCTCTAAACATGCAGTGATTTATTTGCTCATACTTTCAAATTTTTATTTAAGATTAATTAATTCTTATTATGCATTTATGTGTTATCTAAGTGTATGTTTTGATGATTTTATTTTGATGATTTTTATTTTGAAAGTTTAATAATAAAGGGATCAATTGATGAAAGAAATATATGTTAACCATGGAATATAACTGATTGTATAAAAGAAAGAAGGAAAAGATAAAAAAAAAGTCTAGGGAATTAACAGAATGAAAATAGTAGTGGTTTTAATTGATACTAGCATTAAAATTAAAAAAACAAAAACTACTTAATCACGGTTATAACCGCCATTAACTTCATTGTTAGAAATAAAAAAAAATCATTTAGCGACAGTTAAAACCACCATTACAACATTGCTCACAACGTAAAAATCATCTAGTGGAGCCACTAATTGTAGAAGAAATAACGTCACCCACTTTGATTTAGTGGTGGTTATAACCATCACTAGTTAACTGCCACTATGTCAGAATATTTAATGGTGATTATGCTTCTTGTCACTTCTAACTGCAGTGGTTTTGGAACTGTCACTAAATCCTTCAATGGAGTTAAAACTGCTACTAAATAACATAAAAAATAGCCACTAAATAATGCATTTGTTGTAGTATATAAAAAATATACAATATTAAGAGAATTATTAGCCTAATTTATTATGAAATATTAAATTATCTCTTTTATGATGTATTAATATTTTAAAGTGGTTATCAAATAGTTATTAATTGGCAATTATATTTGGTAGATTTTCAACATATATTATGATAACCAAATGTATAATTGGGTATATGGGCCAGTCCAGCCTGGCCCGTAATTCGCCGGCATTAAACGGGTTGGATCGAACTAGCTCATTTAATAATAGGATTAAGATTTTTCCGGTCCTAACTTGACCCTTTAAATCTTTTTTTTTGACATCTTAAAATAAAAATATTTTTGGTAATATTGAAAATTGATTATTTGAAGTGATGGGAAAAATTAAAGAAAAAATAAAGAAACCCATATACAATCTGTCATCACTCATTAGAGATATAATTTGTTTGCAAAACTCATAAACATTGAAACATAAAATCACTATCCAAATAATAATTAATATCCTTATGCCTAAAGCATTAACATTTAAACTTCAATCTATTCTAAGGGCAGGCTCCACCATCACTATTCCATTAAAAATTGGTAAGGAAAGAAAATAGAAGCTATTCAAGTTCAAACCCTATTCGAATTTAGGCTTGGAAGGTGTCAAATTGATAGAAAACTAAAAAAAAAACGATCACGGGTTAACTCAGTCCAACTCGTTTAACCCACGAGTTAAACGAATTGAGTTTTTTTACTCGACTTTTAAACGGGCTTACAAATTATCCAACTTTAATCCTTTATGTTTTTGGGATAAACAGGCTAGCTCGTGAGCCTCGCCCATTTGCTAAGCTCTAACCAAATGCTAGTAAATATTTGATAACTAATTCAAAATATATTAATAAAAAATTAAAATAATGAAGTAATTCCTATAACTATAACATTGACTAGCAATTGTCCCTTACCAGCTATAATACCCAATTTATTTTTAGGATAGGTAAAAATATATTTTTTATCTCTTAACTTTACTCTAGATTTCATTTTTATATCATAATTATGTTCTGTTTCATTTTCATCTTAAATATTTCTAAAAGCCATCAAATTCGTCCCAACCACTAACACCTTTAAAAATTTAACAGAATTTGCTAACATGTCATTCTACGTGAATATAACTGCACAATTGGTGCATCCAGTTATGATTTTTTTTTTTTTTGAATTTAGCTGGGATGAATTTTGAAACTTTTTGTAATATTTGAGGCAAAAATGAAATAGCATAAATGTGGGGTGAAAATAAAACTCAAAATAAAATTAATGGACGATCCCTTGAATTAAATAATCATTAAGTCAACTCTTTGAATTAAATAGTTAGAATTTTATATTAATATTTGACTTAACTTAGAAATTAAGTAAAGTTTTTCTCTTTATAATTCAATGATTAAGTAAAATATGATAGATTTAATTTTGATTCACTGTTAGTATAAAGTTTTTTTTATACTATCATCAAATCATATATTTCCTAGTCTTTGACTTTTTAAATAATTATTATCTTAATTAAATTTTTTAAATAATTTAGCTACCCATAATTAGATGATAGTGTAAAAATTTTTATACCAACAGTGAATTAAAATTAAACTTAAATATGATTTGATAATAATACTTCTAATATTTTAATAACAAGGTATCATAAAATCTTAGTTAAATTGATTTATAAAAATATTTTTGTAATTTAATGCGATTTTTAGTAATGAATCTATATAAAAAATAAAATTTCATTTAATATAAAAATATATAAGTTAAAAAATAAAATAATACATATATTATGTGAAAAATTATATTTTTTTATCTCTTAACTTTACTTTATATTTCATTTTTGTCCTAAATTTTTTTAAAATTCATCAAATTTGTCCTAACCATTAATTAAAACAAAATCTTATTGGACGTGCTAATTGTATATTTGTGTCTACATAGGATGCATTATCAGTAAGTTCTGTTAAATTTCTAATAGTGTTAGTGATTGGGAAGAATTTAGTGATTTTTAAAAAGATTTGAAACAAAAATAAAATAAATTATAGTTATGGGATAAAAATAATATTTAGAGTAAAATTAAGAGACAAAAAGTATATTTTTGCCTTTAGGATATTGGTATGTATTTGGATTAAAATTTATAAAATTAATTTTAGATGAATTTAATTTTATAAACTTGATGTGAGTTTGAGTAAAGTAATTTATCTTTTAAAAAATTACATTAAACTCAAAATTAAAAAATAATTATTTCAAACCAAATAAACTTTAGAGCCATATTCATATTTCAAAAATGATGAAAATATTAAAACAAATAAAGCATAAAATAAGTGAAAGCCCATTTGAACTTTCAAAAAGCTCCGAACACACCCTTAGCATCTTAGATAAATTATTAAATATTTATTAATTATTAATTTTCATAAAATTATTTAAATTCTGTAAAATATAATCAATAACAAATAAATATTTAACAACTCAATACCTTTAAAAAAAATTAATTGACTAGCACCAGTCATGCCCCTCCCCTGCATCTGCATGCTCAACAGTAAAAAAGAAAACACTGGAAAGGAATCTTGAGTTGCCATAGCCTTAGCGTCGAGAAACAGCCGTCTTGAATGCAGGCTCGGGGAACCGGAAGCAAGACGCTATTCAAATGTAAAGCCATATTTATTTATTTATAAATCTTATCTCCTCCACACACCAAAAATATAATGAATATTTCGCGTTTGCGCCCGTGCATTCCCTTTGATGTGCTTCTCGAGTAGTCTATTTATATTCCATTGTCTCTTACAAACAAAACAAAAATAACCAATATTTATTGCATTCATGGCGGCGAGAGGCAGTGCATGCTCCTTAAGCAGTGGGCGATTAGAAAAATTAAACCATCTATAAAAAAAATTATATATTATTTGTATATTATATTACTTTTTATAGCACTTTTATTATATATAAGAATTTGTTCATTTTTTAGGACTCTTACCCTATTTCATCACTAATTCTATGTAGTTATTAGTAGAGTGGGTAACTAGATATTTGAAACTGTAGGTGTCATGCTAGACAAATAAACTCTTAAAAAGAGGTAGATCTAATCGTTATAAAAAGCCTCATTAATATATATATATATATATATGAAATGATTTAAATTTAATATACAAATGTCACTATAGGCCCCTTATAATTTGATCTATGCGTGTTGGTAATATATTATTTTCAAGAAAAAAATCTTTTTTTAAAAAAAATTACTTCAATAAATTTGATTATAAACTATTTTGATTACAAAATAAAATAATATAAACACAATATCACATAATCACTTTATATTTTTTTCATTCATTTTTTAAAATGCATAAAACAACGGTTTTGAGTTAAAACAATGTAATTTTTTGTTGCACATGATTCTTACGTGCATTTTTTGTTAAAAATTAGACGAAATATAGTATAGAGTTGATGATAACAGAACAAATCACAAAGGTGATACACTGAAATCGAGTGAAACTACATGGTAAAAAAAAAACTGAATTTAATAATATCATTTAAATTTAACTAAATTCACCTTAAATTGAACTAGGCCACTTTTTTTCTTTTAACATCTCCTGCTGCCCAAGTTTATATATATAAATAATATCTCAAATAAGCTATGTAAACACTCTTAAATATTCTCAAAATGCTAACTAGATATATCAAATTTGATGTTGGGTTAAATAAATTTAGTGTGCGTTTGAATTAGAATTTACAAACTTAATTCTGGATGAACTTAATTTTGTAAATTTAATTTTGATCAAAAGTAAGTTTGAATGAAGTGATTTATGTTTGAAAAACTTCCTCTAAAAATTAATTTTAGCAAGATAAATATTGTTTGGATAATATTGATCAAAATTACTTTTAAATGTATAATTACTAAAAAAGATGAGTCTAGATGTAGTGGAAACAAACAAAACAAGTTACAAAGAAGAAATATTAAGGCTAAAAATATTAAAAAAAAATTAATTGACTTTTGTTTTAATGTAAAAAGAACTTCTACCAAAACTTTAATTTCAAATAAGAAGTAATTTTATTTTATGATTATCAAATATAATGGCACAGGTTTCGAAGATGAAATTTTGCCCTCAAACGGTTTGCTGTCCTAAACACACACTTAGTACTTTTTTTTCCTTGCTGTAGTATTAATTTGGTTAAGCTCTCTCTGAAATTAACAATTACTTAATAGTTCAATAGTGAGAAACGAGATTAAAAGTATAATTAATAAAAATAAATTTTATTTTACTATGAGAATTATATATTATATCTTTCAGTATTCATTGGGGATATTATATTTTTTAAGAATAAAAAATCCATATAACTAATAACAAGAACCAACGTAAAATTAGTAAGCTTTCATTGTTCGAGTAAGGGAAACTCTAATTATCACAATAATAAACTTCTATCAATATTATTAAAATTGGACTAAATAATAATTAGTGAAATTTTTTATTTAGGTTTAACTAATTTAACTGCTTAAATCATATGGTCAAATAATCATTGTTGTTAATAATTATTATACAACAATATAAAATTCATGAAAAAAATTATAATATATTAAAAAAATTAATTTTTTTAAATAGAAAAATTAATGACTGTTTGATCCAAACGTTTTAACTAATCAATTTAAGTGATTTTGACTAATTTAAACTGGTTTGACCCTAAATTCATTTATAAAATTAAATCATAACTAGTTAAGTATTTAGTTTCTAGTCGAATTGGTCAAACCATATGATCAAATCTAGTTTTGACAACAACTTTTACAACAATCAACTCTTGATGATATATTTTACTCTTCCAATTTCTATTTATACAATATCAACTAATTAAATAAAATATATTAATTAATACAATTCCTGTATCCTGTTTTTATATTATATTATATTATACTATTATTATTATTATTATTATTATTATTATTATTATTATATTATATTTAATATTATTATTATTATTATTATTATTATTATTAATTTGTAGCTTTTCTTTCCACTTAATTGTATGAGTTTTTAGTCTATACATCTACTAAACTTATGAATGAAACTGACATGCTATCCATCCTGTTAACGGGTGAGAAGGGTAAATGAGTGTTAGCTGTTGGCTACGTACCCTTTTTACGAAACATTTAAAGTGTGTATGTTAAAACATTATTACTTCTCAAATTGAGAAAATAATAATAATAATAATAACAATAATAATAATAATAACTAATGTATTGACGGATATTAACATGTCAGTCAATTTATTTTTTTTTAATGTATTTATATATACTTAAAAAGAAAATTTATATTATAAATTAAATATTTTATATTTTAAACATATTTTTTATATTATATTTATATGTGTAATTATTTAATTAAATATTTAACCTTATGGATGTTAGAAGAAAAGAGTAACAAAAAGATGAGAGAGGGAGTGAGATGGTAGAAAGTGAAATAATTGATTAGAATGTGAGATAGTTAATTATATAACCTTTTTTTTAATTTCTTTCTTTATAAAACTGTAAAAAACTAAAAATGAATGACACTTTTGAAAGAGTAAAAATTAGAGATCAAACCTAACAATTCCCACTATAATAATAATAATAATAATAATAATAATAATAATAATAATAATAAGCTAACGTGTGAATGAGAATTAGCGAGGTAACTTTAGCAGTCAAATAGTTATTTATAAATGATTTTTTTATATAATTTTCTTTGGTTTTATTGTAAGAATATATCTTAATTATAAAGTGTTAATCAAAATTAAAAATTCTCGTCTTAGACCTACTTAAAATGCACATCCTTCACATATGTGTAACGTATTTAGGATAAATAATTTTTCTAAACACTAATTTACTATTTAAGTACAAGTAGAAGCTCATGTGCCAATTGGGTTACTTATTAACCATGAGTTGTTTCTCAATTGACAGTTTAAACTTTATTGTAGTGAACTTGACTGCGTAGGAGTCCGAATCTCACCCAAGCCAAACTTATTTCTTGTTTGTTGCCTTAACTTAAAGGAGAGAAAATTCATTACATGCTTGGTCTGCAAAGTACAGGAACCTGAACCACGTTGAAAACAAAAGTTACTCTGTATATTTGGCCCCAAAAATGTATTTGCGCTAACGTTAAATCCTGTTTGTATGCCTATGCTATATATCATGTTTTAAAATACAGTTCGCGATGACAATTTAATTGTAATATTACAGTTATGAAATTTTTACATTCGTATTTTTTATAATTATTTATAATTTTTAAAATTATAGTACAATTACAATCGCAAAATTAAAAACCTTATTAGATGTCTTGCTAGTCTCTCTAGTTTCCACCATCTTTCTCTCCTCTTTCCACGATCTTCCTCCGATTCAGGCTGTACACTATGTTGCGAAACATAGCGAGAGCATCTGTTTGTTCATCAATGCAGGAAGTAAATCCCTCTGCAAATATATCTTGGAAATGGGACCCACCTCACTTCTCAAAACTGGTCAGAATGCATGAGCCCCTTTCATCCATTCATTATACCACCATAACCACACCTTCAAGTTTGTGACCTCTCACTCACCCTCCCTTTCTCTCTCTCATCACCGACGTCTACAGTGTTGAAACCAAACAAAGCACCAAAAGCACTGCTTTGTCCTTTTCCTCATTTCAACCATCTATTCCCCCCCTTCTATCAACTGTCACACTCCTCAGCTTCTCTTTATTTCCTTCCGCACCAACTTTCACTGCTTCTGCACCAAATTTCTAAGCTTCTGCTTCACTCAGTCAAAATCACACACACTTTCTGTGCACTTGCCCCCTCTCACGTTTCTCAGCTTCTCTCTCGCAAATAGGCACACATTTTCACACCCACATTCTCTCTCTTTCTTTGAAGCTTCTTTTCCTTCTGTTAATGGCCACCAAGCGTCAGTCCCTGCTTCTGCTCTTCTTCCTTGTTCCGTTGCTGCTTCTTCTTCTTCCAATTCCAACCTCATCTCTTCAACTCCAACAGCAACAACCAAAGATTAGCCCCTTCGATCTCAAGGCCCTTCTTGCCATCAAGAACACTCTCACCGATGTATCACCCACCTCACTCTTCTTCTCCACCTGGGACTTCACCGCACCCGATCCCTGCTCCTCCTTCTCCGGCGTCACTTGCGCCCTTGACCCTTTCCTTCCCACACGCACCCTCCGAGTCACCATTCTAACACTCGGCACCGGTCTCTCCGGCTCATACGGACTCGCCGGGTCACTTCCCCCTTCCATCTCCACTCTCTCCGAGTTAACCCAGCTCATCCTCTCCCCAGGAATCGTCACCGGTTCCATCCCTCCAGAACTCGGCAAACTCAGCAAACTCCGAGTCATCTCATTGCCCAGCAACCGCTTCACAGGCACCATACCCACCACGATCTCCGCGCTGACAAACCTCCACACCCTTGATCTGAGTCACAATCAACTCGCCGGGTCAATCCCGGCGAGTCTCACCGAGTTGCCCGAGCTGAAGGTCCTCATCTTGGCCTCCAACTTCATAACCGGCGAGGTACCCCCGCGAGTTTCCTCGCCGCTCCTCCATTTGGATTTGAAGAACAACGAACTCACCGGAACGTTGCCGCCGTCAATGCCGTCATCACTCCGTTACCTTTCGCTGTCACAGAACCGAATGTGGGGCCCACTCAGCAACGGCTTGGAGTCCCTCTCAGAGTTAGCGTTCCTGGACCTCAGCATGAACCGTTTCAGTGGGCCCATTCCGGCTCAACTCTTCTTCTGGCCCACACTCTCTTCGCTTTTCTTGCAACGGAACAATTTCTCCGGTGGGCTCCCACTCCCACAGAGCTTAAACGCCACTGGGCCGTTGATCAGATCCTCATCGTACGGCCAGGGATCCATTGTTGACCTGAGCCACAACTCGCTCACTGGGGAGCTGTCGACGGTGTTCGATGGGGTGGAGAGCCTGTTCTTGAATAACAACCGTCTGATGGGTAGGGTCCCTGAGGAGTACGTTAAGAGCGTGTGCCGCGGCAGCACCAAAACATTGTACCTTCAGCACAATTACTTCACGGAGATTCCACTGGACATGGGAGTGGCGTTGCCCGATGCGGCGTCGTTGTGCTTGTCTTACAACTGCATGGAGCCGCCGGCGAAGCTGATGACGTGTCCGGCCAGTGCCGGGGCACAAATGTCGAGACCGGCGGCGCAATGTTCGGTGTTCAACCATGGCAGCAGCAGAGGTTAATTACACACGTTACAGCTATTACTTAAGAGTCACGATCGAGTACACTTCCGTTATTTATTTTGATTGATAATGTAAGATGTATTTTATATTTTATTATAGAGCAAAGTTCAAGTTCGTTAACGCCAAGCCTGAGAGTGTAAATTTTTGTAGATTTATAATGTGTTATACTCATATTTCTATTATTTATAAAATAAATAACACATTTTTATATTTTGTGTATGCTTTGGACTCAATACTGAGTTGCCCTTCTCCTTGCTCCGATGTAATTTTTTTAGAGTGATAGCTTTCGAGTTGTTTGAAGGCTCAAAGTGCGGGGAGAGATACCGACCAAAAAAAAAAAACAAAACTAACAAAATGCTTGTGACGGGAAGGTTATTCATAGTGAAAGGTTTAACTATGCCTGTGACTAGTGTTAAAGATGGATCCTGTTGTAGGACCATTTTAGATATGATTAGGGGTGGCAAGTCGATGAATTAAATTAATTTTGAGTTGGATCAATAAATGAATGTTTAAAAAAAAGATAATAATTTATTTATGATTTATTAAAAAATTATTAAAATTATTTAATATATTTATAATTTATTTTAATAAATAAATATTTAATTCATTTGTTATCAATTAAATATATTTATACTCTTTTTATATTTAAAGATATTTTATTATTTAAATTATATATATATATACAATAAATATTTTAATTAATCTATTAATTATTTATTAATTAAAATTAATATCAAATTTATTTAATTTATTATTATTATTATAATTAAATTAATTAAATAATAAATTAATGAATTCCATTGTCATTCTTATTTAAAATTTGCTTTATGCCCACGATTTGTGCCCTAATCGCTACCTGCGTTATTATTCCAGTCTTGAACATTGGTGAACTGAACTACAAACAACGTGGTTGAGGGAGACGTTGGAGTATATGTTTTTGGTTTTTTTTTTTAAAAAATAGAATATAAACTCTTTAAATTTTGAATTATTTATAAATAGATTTATAAATTTTAAAATTATTTTAATTAATATTTAAATTATAATAATTATATAAATTTATTTATTTATTTATTTTTTATTTTAAAAAAATTTATTTAATTTAAAATAAATAAAAAATAGATAAAAAAATTTATTTATATAATTATTATATTTTAAGTATTAATTAAAATAATTTATAAATTTATTTATAAATAAGTCAAAATTTAAAAAAGTTTATATGTTTTTTCTTTTTTGGGTCTACAATGATACGTTTTTGGTTAAACATGGGCTTGGGTTTGGGCTCATGCGGGACACATGGCCCCAACACAGCAGCTGGTTATTTGAGACTGATTGATGCTTGAAAAAAAAAACACAAAAAAAAATGAAAATGATTGATGCGAAGTTGGTGTCTTTGTGTGGTCCAAAATGTAGTGTACTTTAGTAGCGTTTGGAGCCATTAGACATCACAGGTGAGGCAAGTTAACGTTGTTGTAGGCTGAGTTGAATCAGGCCGAGTCTGGGCCCATGATGTCAGAGGATATCCATTCTTTGCACCCGTTAAAATATTTCGAGAGTACAATCACAATTCACAAAGATTGAGAAAGTTTTAAACAAGCCATTAGGTGGGAACGTCTTCCATACTCCTCGTGCGGTATGGAGTATGGATGCTCCAAATAATGCTATCCGTTGATCAAGCATAAAAGCTAGTCAACGGCTATAAATGATGACCGTAGACCTGGGCAGCAGGTTAATGAGAAAAAAGCTGAAATTACAAATTAAGTCTTTCAAAATAACATCAAATACAACAAAATAATTGTAACTTCGGTCAACATTTCATTAAAATTGTAAAATTAATTTTTCTTATGTTAGCTTTCATGAAGCAAACATATTTAGAAAGAGTTTCTGCTTCAATGTCTGATAATATTTTAAAAGATTAATTTCTCACCTAATAAGTGAGAAGATATTTTAGGAAATAAAAAAAATTATTTATAAAGAATTTTAATTTATTTCATCAATGATTATATAAATTATATGAAATATTACTTGGCGAATTATTTTTTGATTATTAGAGTATCTTCACAAACATTATTATAAGACTAACCCTTCAAGTCAAGGGTAATCGTTAGGTAAATCCTTCTTTAAAGTGGTACATTTTTAAAAAAGTACAATATAAGGATTCTCAAAAAGTTATCAGTTCTAATATTATTCTTATTCAAACACTTTTACTAAATTTAGACAATTTTTTATTCAAATTATTTTAAAAAAATTATCAAAAATATCAAATAATTGAGAATATTCTAAAATAAATATATGACATAACAAAAATATTACACAAAAAATTAAAAAATTATTTTTAAACAAAATAATTATTTTGATAAAAAATTTAAAATCAAATTTTTCTTATATTAATTATTTATAAAGAATTTTATTTTGATATAAATTATATGAAATATTACTTGGAGATTTTTTTTTGTCTTTGACCAGTATGTACCAACAAGAATTACTATAAGATTAACCTTTCGAGTTAAGGGTAGATGATAGGTAAAGTCCTTTCTAAAGTATCACGTTTTTAAAAAAGTATAATTCAATAAGTCATTAATTCTAATACTACTATTGTCCAAGTACACTTTACTAATTTTAAATAATTTTTGGTCTAAATTATTTTAAAAAAATTATCAAAATATCAAATAATTCAGAATATATTAAAATAAATATTTTGCATAACAAAAATATCACACAAAAAATTAAAAAATTATTTTTAAACAAAATAATTATTATGACACAAAAAAAAATTAGAATCTAATTTTTCTTATGCGAATTATTTATAAAAAATTTTAATTTATTTCATCAATGATTATATAAATTATATATAATATCACTTAGGAAGGTTTTTTTTTCTGTCTTTGACTAAAGTATCTCCATAGATATTATTATAAGACTAACCTTTTAGGTCAGAAATAGTGGTTTGGTAAAGCTTTTTTCAAAATGACATATTTTTAAAGAAGTGTAATATAAAGACTTATCAAGAAGTCATCATTTCTAATACTACTATCTATTTTTACTAATTTTAAATAATTTTTTGTCTAAAATTATTTTTAAAAAATTATCAAAAAATATCAAATAATCAAGAGTATTCTAAAATAAATATTTGGCGCAACAAAAATATTATACAAAAAAGTTAAAAAAATTATTTTAAAATAAAATAATAATTATGACACCAAAAAAAAGAAAATATTTAGAATTTAATTTTTTTTATGTTAATTATTTATGAAGAATTTCAGTTTGATTCATCAATAATTATATAAATTATATAAAATATCACATGAGAAATTATTTTTCTTTTTTTTTTGTCTTTGACCATATTATCCCTGCAGACATTACTGTAAGACTAATCTTTCGGGTCAAATATAGTGGTTAGGTAAAATTTTTTTTTAAATAACATGCTTTAAAGAAGTATAATAAAAGAACTTCTCAGGAGCTCATTAATTCTAATATTAATCTCGTTCAAGAACGCTTTACTAATTTTAGATAATTTTTAGTCCAAAATTATTTTAAAAAAATTATCAAGAATATCAAATAATTAAGAATATTCAAAAATAAATATTTGAAATAACGAAAATATTACATAAAAAATTAAAAAATTATTTTTAAATAAAAAATAATTATGACATAAAAAATTAGAATTTATTTTTTTTATATTAATTATTTATGAAGAATTTTAGTTTGTTTCATCAATAATTATATAAATTATATGAAATATAACTTGAAAAACAAAATTTTGTCCTTAATCAGGGTATACCTACAAGCAATAATGTAAGACAACTTCTTCGAGTCCAGAGTAATGGTTAAGTAAAGACACCTCCAAATTAGCACATTTTTAAATAAGTGCAATACAAGGACTTGTAGCGAAACTCAGTTCTGATATTTAGTTGATGACTTCTTTACAAAAGTTAATAATATATGTTAGGTTAGTTGATAACAAACGAAATATTTTAATAACCTTTTAGGTAATCAAATAGTAAGTTTCATGCATTTTTAACCACAAAGAAAGTATTCTCATATTCTTATTCTTACACAATAGATAACTAACCAATCATGGTTAGTATATATACTTAAAGCCATTTAAGAACAAAACCCACTTCTGACATTGATTGATAACTTGTGTATAAAAGTTTATAACAGATTCTAGGATAGTTGCTAAAAATGAAATATTTTAATAACCTCTCATGTAATCAAGTAATAAGTTTCATGAATTTTTAACAATAAGGAAAATATTCTTATATTCTTATTGTTATTCAATATATAACTAACTAATCATTGTTAGTAAGTATGCTTAAGGCTATTTAAGAGTATTCTCATATTTTTATTCTTACTCAACAGATTACTAACTAATCATGTTTAGTAAGTACACATAAGGTCATTTAAGAGTGAAATTCGCTTCTGACCTTAGGTGATAACTTCTTTACAAAAGTTGATAACAGATTTTAGGCTAGTTAATAACAAACAAAATATTTTAATAACGTTTTAGGGTAATCAAGTAATAAGTTCCATGAATTTTTAACCATAAGAAAGGTATTCTCATATTCTTATTCTTACTCAACAGATAAATAAGGTCATTTAAGAGTAAAACCTGCTTTGATCTTAATTGATAACTTATGTACAAAAGTTAATAACAGATTCTAGAGTAGTTGATAATTAACGAAATATTTTAATAACCTTTCAGGTAATCAAGTAATAAGCTCCATGGATTTTTAACTATAAGAAAGGTATTCTCATATTCTTATTTTTACTCAATAGATAACTAAACAATCATGGTTAGTAAGTACACTTAAGGTCATTTAAGAGCAAAACTCGCTTCTTACCTTAGTTGATAACTTATCTATAAAAGTTGATAACAGATTCTAAGCTGGTTGATAACCAACGAAATATTTTAATAACCTTTCAAATAATAAAGTAATAAGTTTCATGAATTTTAAACCATAAAGAAGATATTCTCATATTCTTATTCTTACTTAATAAATTACTAACTAATCATGATTAGTAAGTACACGTAAGGCCATTTAAGAGTAAAACTCGTTTCTGACTGTGGTTGATAACTTGTTTACAAAAGTTGATAACAGATTTTAGAATGGATGATAACTAACTAAATATTTTCATAACCTTTCAAGAATCAACTAACAAATTTCATATATTTTTAACCACAAGAAAAACATTCTCATATTCTTATTCTTACTCAACATATAATTAACCAATCATGGTTAGTACGACTAGCCCTTCGAGTTGAGGGTAGTTGTTAGCTAAAGTCTTCTCTAAACTAATATACTTTTAAATAAGTATAATACAAGGACTTTTTAGAGGATCATAAGTTCTAATATTACTCTCGTCTAAGTACGCTTTATTATTTTAAATAATCTTTTTTTTATCTAAAATCATTTTTAAAAAAAATTGTCAACAAGATTAAATAATTAAGAATATTCTAAGATAAATATTTGACATAACAAAAATATTTCACAAAAAAGTGAGAAAATTATTTTTAAACAAAATAATAATTATGACACAAAAAAATTTAGAATCTAATTTTTCTTATGTTAATTATTTATGAAGAATTTTAATTTTTTCATCAATAATTATATAAATTATATAAAATATCACTTGAGAAATTTTTATTTTAGCTTTGATTAGGGTATTCAATAAGTATTACGGTAAGGCTAACTCTTTGGATTTAGGGATAATAGTTAGGTAAAATTTTATCCAAAATGACACATTTTAAAAAATGTGCAATGCACAGACTTCTCAAGAGGTTATTAATTCTATTACTACTCTCAACCAAACACGTTTTATTAATTTTAGATAATTTTTAGTCTAAAATTATTTTCAAAAAATTGTTAAAAATATCAAATAATCAAAAATATTCTAAAATAAATATTTGGCATAACAAAAATATTACACAAAAAATTAGAAAATTATTTTTAAATAATTTAATAACTATGATGCAAAAAAAAAATTTAGAATCTAATTTTTCTTATATTAATTATTTATAAAAAATTTTAATTCATTTCATCAGTAATTCTATAAATTATATGAAATATTACATGAGGAAGATTTTCATTTCTTTTTTTGTCTGTGACTAAGATATCCCAACAAACATGACTATAAAACTAACTCTTCAGATTGTGAGTAATGGTTAGATAAAACTTTATTCAAGATGTCACATTTTTAAAGAAATGTGAGATAAAAGCTTCTCCAAAGGTCATTAATTCTATTATCACTCTCATCCAAGCACGTTTTACTAATTTTAGACAATTTTTTATCCAAAATTATTTTCAAAAAAATTGTCAAAAATATCAAGCAATCAAAAAATATCTTAAAATAAATATTTAGCACAATGAAAATATAACACAAAAAATTAAAAAAATTATTTTTAAACAAAATAATATTTATGATAAAAAGATTTAAAATCTAATTTTTTTTATATTAATTATTTATAAAAAAATTCAATTTGTTTCATAAATGATTATAGTTATGCTATAACGACTTTTATGATTAATTTTAAATTTGATATTTATATTAAATATTTTTTAAAAAATAACGGTATTGATTAGAATGTGGTTAGTCAATTTGGTCAAATAGAGTGTAGTGTATATTTTAAATAAGAATTAGATTTTGTATCATATTAATGAAAAGGAAAGAGATTTAAAGAAAATAAAAAAAATAAAAGGCTAATTAATACATTTCCCTTCCTTTGTTTAAATGTTCTAAATTTTTTAAAATTCTTTTAATTGAGAAAACTTTAAAATGTTCACAAAAATTAATAAATAAAAGTTTTAAAAAAATACTTAAAAATCTTTATTTTCTTTATCTGATTTTATAAAACTTTAAAATAAAAAATATATTTATGATAAATCTCTTTATTTCTTCATTTTTTTTTCTAACTCACCATCCAAACATAACATAAGAAGGTAAAGTGGAATTTACTCACAACAATTTATGTGAAATTATTATATTATTTATTTTATAAATATTATTTTTTTTTATATCTACTTACAGGTTATTTCATAATTTATAATTATTATTTTTATTAAAAATAATTATTACTCATATATCATTATGCATTGGTACAGGTTTTTATGTATGTGTTGTTCTTCCAACGACCAACGACGTCAGCTTTGTGGGCTCAAGGATTAAATTGCAATAAATAAAATTTGGGGTTAGTGACCGGAAAAAGTTGGACCATGGATACTCCAAAGTTTAATGGGAGCATTGTGGCACGCTCCTTATTAGGTTAGATGTTGACATAGATTTTAGCAAAAACTTCTTTACCAAGCTATTGCAGTTAACCTTTACAACTAGCTTATCATATTATCTACGTTTTCCTTAATTGAAGCAAAACTTGGATGCTGATATCAGATAAACAAAGAAGTCAAGTCTGGCTGTAGTTCAAATGACATCAAGTTTTTTTAAGAACTGCGTGGTACTAAAATTAACTTCTGCTCAAATCGCTTTGGTGCACTTTAGTTTACTTTCCTCCTTCCCTTACTAGGCCTTCAAACCACCTTTATAAAAAAAATTAAAAAAAAATAGGTGAATTCTGTTTGTACCTGGGAAAGCTTGTGGGTTTTGAAACCCATCTTAAGTGGCCCAATATAAATGTGACAGGTAATTTAATTTGAGTGAGTTGAAAAACTGATGTGTAGCTCTGATATGGGGAAAAAAAAAACATCACTTTTCCAAATTAACCCTCATTCATAACTGACGGCTACGCACGCCAACCTGATCTCCCTTTCACCTCCTCCATTCCACGTCTCACCAGAGGATGAACCTTTCGCTTTCAGGCCTTGCTTCTGAAGCTCAGGCTTGGGATGGAGGCTGCATTCGCTCCCTTTTGGCACGAACTGGTGGGACTCTGGGAGCTTCAACTTCACGCCAAAATCTCTAATCTTCTGGGATGGCTCAATGAAAGTCCTCCCCACATAGTGCGACCCAATCAGCCCCTACTGAAAAGGAACTTCAGCTTTGGTAGCAAAACCAAGAGCAGCCACCACACTAGAATTTGGAACTGCTACGATAACATCACACTCAACTAGGCTCTCTGTTGCTAATATTTCCCCAAATTTCCGACAAGATTCATACATGGATCTTCTAAAAACCACTGAATTGGGCAGGGCAAAGTAAATATGCTCAAAGATATAGAAAAATCAAGCATTGAATCCCATTATGTTGCTGATGTGTTACTGAAAGATACATTGCTTTGGCTGAGGATGAGACATCAAGCAAAGCGATTGAATCCCATTCTTGTCCACCACCGTGACTTTCCAAGTTGTATACAATAGCTTTACTCCTTCAGAGTAAGAAACAAAACATTGAACATTCATTAACATTTGAAATGTGAAAAATAATGTCTTTAAAGTCATGCAAACTAGCAACATGTCAATTTGAATTTTCTACTTGCAGTACTCATTTGTGGCACCGAGTTTTATAATTTTTCTTTAGTTTCTTTTTATCTAAGGAATGGAAGCGGGGTGGTTGTCGTAAGGACGGTGGGTAGGGTCCTCATTCATTGCAAATAAGAGAGGATTTGAATTAGAGGTGACCCAAGTTTCAATTGGAAACCATCTATGGAGGTAGCCGGGCACACCACATCGAAGATGGAGGTGTCGTCACCGTGGACGCCACACGGGAGATGGAGGCGTCGTGAGGCAAGAATACACTGTTGGAGATGGTGATGAGAACAGAGGAGGGTTAATTTGGAAAAGATCAGTTTTATTTCTTCAGATCCCTCTTTACACATCATCTTTCCAACATAGTGAAATTAAACCAGCTGTTAGCTTTTAATTGGGTCACCTAAGATGGGTTTTAAAACCCATCTCATTCTTAGGCTACCATAGAAAGCACCAAAAAAATAAAAGGCCTACATAGCATTCTGTCTGTACTTCTATATTTATAATGTTGAGTTTCAAAGTCAAAGCTTGTATCACATGAGATGGCGTACCTTTGCTAAAAAAATATAGGTTAATGGGTGTTAAGGGCGACCAATGAAGACTAATGATTATTGACAGTAGAATGAAGAACTACAATTGTGAATTCCCTTCCTTCGAGTCTAAGGGAGAAGACTCCTATTAATTCTCTTTACACTTCTTATTTATATTACACATGTCAACTAACTCCTATTCTGTTATTACTTTACCAGATAAGGTTGTTAAACCACTCGCACCCTCTTCAGCGGAAGTAGTCCTGGACCCAATATGGAGCTCCCTTCACTCTACTCTTTCTACTTGTATCAATGGACCTAGTATGAACTTGTAGTGAAGCCCCCGTTGTAGCATAAGGGTCCACTTAATCGAAGTTTATGTTTGACCAAAAAACTAAATCGAAGTTTATCAAGCGAAGCTAAAAGGCCCGTCCATTTGGACCACTTGGTCCTGTCATGATTCATGTTTAATTATTTTATGTTAAAATAAATAATTGATGACAAAAAAAATATAAAATAAATAAATAATTTTTATAATTTTATTTAAATTAAATTTTGATCTTTATAATTTTTTATATTAATTTTTATAGTTAAACTCATTTATATTTTTATCTTTATTATTAGAGTATTAATACTTATATTTTTTATTCATTTAAATTTAAATTTTTATAATTTTTATTCATTAAATTATTATTTTTTATTTTTTATAAAAGATTAATTCATATAAATTTTAAATATTAAGGTATCAGTCTTTAAAAAATTAAAATCTACATAAATAAAATTATAAAAATTAATATATAAAAAAATTATAAAAGACAAATTCTAAATCAAATAAAATTTATAAAAATTAATTAATTATTTTAACCCTTATTTCACTTCCGTATCGTGCACTTTCCTCTCGCCCTTGTTCTTTAAAATCTGTGTCAATTCATAAGTCATCGAAACATCATACTCTCCCGCTGACAAAAGCGCCTTGATTTGGAATAATGATCATTTCCCATGACTGGTTGCATTCTATTATTTTATAAAAATAGAAATGGTATTTAAATATCAGAATTTTACATCTTTTCTTTACATATTTGATGTGTCAAATTTCTAACTACAAAAAGAAAAAAAAAGATTAAATTATAATTAAAAAATTTGTCACATAAAAAATGTAAAAAAAAAATGTAAAATTTTGATGTAAAAATAGCAAAACTCTTATAAAATATACTATACAGACAAATGGTCCTAATTTGAATCAGTTTTAGAGGAGAAGGGACTTTGGGGTTGAAGGAAATCACTATATGAATAATAGAGATGATGCGAGTTTCGCTAAGAATAATGAGACCTGTCAACGAACTAAAGTACTATGACCGTTCTATAATCAGATTTTGGATGAGAAACCTCGACCCGTAACCTATGCAGAGGTAAGAAGCTTGGTATGTTGAAGACCCCACAAACGCTGGTGGATATTCTGTTTGATAAGTCGAATTGTGAATGCCACGGAATGATTTCGATAAGTTTGAATAGTTCTTCAAAGTATCAAAGAGAAACTCTTAATTTTCGTGAATAAAACTCTGCTGCAATTTTTATTTATGTACGCCTTTAAATAGGCTGATTATAATAAAGAAAAGTATCTGATTAAATCAAATCATTCCTAACAAATAAAAGGAAAGTTTATAAAAAAGATATTTGGCAATGAACCAACCTCAAAACGCATCCAAATTCAACCCCCAAAACATGCAGATTTGCTACTGCAATTAATCCCCAAATCATGTAAATTTATTGATATAATTAGCCTCCAAATCATGCAGATTTGTTGCTGTAATTAAGTTGAGTTTGAATCACATTGATGCTTCTTTGTTGAAAGCATGGACTATGCTCAATGAGCTGTAAATTTAATTGAAACCAGATTTCTTGAATCAGTCCATTGAGTGCTTCTTTAAATTTATTTGCCTGAGCTCTCGTAATTGGACCAACTGAGACTTAGACCGGATCCTTTAACGTCGTAACTTCATTTACATCATTCCCCTCTTCTTGAAAAAGATTTGTCCTCAAATCATCACCTGCATCAAAAGGAGTTAAATCAGTAACATTAAAAGTAGCACTAACATTGTACTCACCCGGTAAATCCAGCTTGTAGGCATTGTCATTAATACGCTCAAAGACTTGAAAAGGACCATCTCCTCTCGGAAGTAGTTTGGAACGCCTTTGAACAGGAAATCTCTCTTTCCGCATGTGCAGCCAAACCTAATTTTTTTGGGTTCGAAAATCAGCTTATGACGCCCTTTGTTGGCTTGTTTTGCATATTGCTTCGTTCTCCATTCGACATTGAGTCTTGCCTTCTCGTGGATCGTTATATTGTTGATAGCTCGACAATCAACGCACATTCTCTACGTCCTATCCTTCTTAGGAACTAAAATCACCGGAACGACATATGGGCTCATGTTTTCTCTTACATACCCATTTTCTTTCAATTCACTAACCTGCCTTTGTAATTCCTTTATCTCATCAGAATTAGTTCGGTAAGCTGGTCGGTAGGTTAGTCCTGTCATGATTCATGTTTAATTATTTTATGTTAAAATAAACAATTGAAGACAAAAAAAAAGTTTAAATAAATAAATAATTTTTATAATTTTATTTAAATTAAATTTTAGTCTTTATAAATTTTTTTTTTTATATCAACTCTTATAATTAAACTCATTTAAATTTTCATCTTTACCGTTAGAGTATTAATACTTATATTTTCTATTCATTTGAATTTGAATTTTTATAATTTTTATTTATTAGATTATTAGTTCTTATTTTTCATAAAAAATTGATTTTTATAATTTTTAAATATTAAGGTATTATTCTTTTAAAAAATTAAATCTAAATAAATAAAATTATAAAATTAATATCTAAAAAAATTTATAAGAGACAAATTTTAAATCAAATAAAATTTATAAAAATTAAAATTATTATTATAATTTTTAAATATTAAGGTATTAGTCTTTTAAAAAATTAAATCTAAATAAATAAAATTATAAAAATTAATATCTAAAAAAATTTATAAGAGACAAATTTTAAATCAAATAAAATTTATAAAAATTAATTATTTATTTTAACCCTTATTTCGCTTCCGTATCGTGTACTTTCCTCTAGCCCTTGTTCTTTAAAATCCGTGTCAATTCATAAGTTATCAAAACATCATAATCTCCCGCTGACAAAAGCGCCTTGATTTGGAATAATGATCATTTTCCATGACTGGTTGCATTCTATTATTTATAAAAATAGAAATGGTATTTAAATATCAGAATTTTACATCTTTTCTTTAAATGTTTGATGTGCCAAATTTTTAACTACAAAAAGAAAAAAACGAAAGATTAAATTATAATTAAAAAACTTTCTACATAAAAAATGTCAAAAAAAAGGTGTAAAATTTTAATGTAAAAATAGCAAAACTCTTATAAAATATACTAGACAGACAAATGGTCCTAATTTGAAACAGTTTTAGAGGAGAAGGGACTTTTGGGTTGAAGGAAATCACTATATGAATAATAGAGATCAATAGAAAACGACTGTCAAAGGAAGCATTGATAGCTCAATAATCATCATCACCATGTAAACCCGTTTTCACTAGGAGTTGAATTAGTGCTAATTCAAAAAATAGCTGAATGGACTTCTTTAAGTTATGTTTTGAGAGTCTCAAGGGATGGAAAGAAAATTTTTTTAAAGAAAATAAAAAGGAAGGAAAATGAAGAGAATAAAAAGTTAATTAATAAGTTTTTCTTTTTTTTTAAAATATTTTAAATTCTTCAAAATCTTCTTATTTGCAAAAAATTATTAAAGTAAAATTTTAGTTTTTTTAGAGAATTATTTAAAAAATTTTATTTTCTTCTCATCTTTTTATAAAATTTTCATACAAGAAGTATCTTCTTTTATTTTTTATTTTTTAATCTCTGATCCAAACATAACCTTAGTAACTCTTTATCACATATCTTTAGTCATCTGCCTGTGAGTAGCATTGGTTGATTAAGTAGTTAGTGGAAGTAGTCATTTGCTGCATCCACAACGTCTTATCGTCCTTACACCCATGTTCCATTTTCTGAATGGACCCCTTGAAAGCTATTGAAGTGGCTCCTTCCGTTTGGTTGGGCAAGGAAGAAAATCGTACCTATTACAATTTAAGACTTGACTTGTTCACTTTATAAAGTAAAATTGATAAAAAAATTAAGAAAAGGAATATAATTTGTTATATACGTATATGCATTTTATTATAATTTTAATTTTTAATTTTTTTATTAATAGTTAGTACTTCTTACTTTATCCTCTAAAGTAAACCTTTACTTTAGAGGTTTACTTTAGAGGAATTAAATCCTTAATTTCATGTAAGTAGGAACGTGAAACAAAATTTATTGATAACTTAAAGTTTGAATGATCAAATTAATGAAAGTTAAATTATATATTTAGTCCTTATAATTTTAAGTGTTTTCAATTTAGTCTATCTGTTATTTAATGTTATGACACTGTCAACTTGTGAATATGTTTTGAACAAAATGCTGGCTACATCAATATCCCTATCAATATATGTTTTGCCACATATGCATAACATAATAGAGAATGACCAAATTGAAAACGTTTAAAACTATAAGAATTTGCTTGAAAAAAAATTATAAAGACTAAATAAAAAATAAATATAAATTATAAGAACTAAATATTTAATTTAATCATTAATAAAATTAAATTAAATGATCATTTTGGTCCTTAAAAAATATACATGATATCATATTAATCCTTCATTTATATATGTGACGTTAAATTGATCCTTCAATAACAATTAATATTATCAATTTTATTCTTTGTATGACCAATTTAATATTATTTTAAAGACTAATTTAATGACTTAAATTATATTGAAGGATCAATTTATTGTCCCGTATAAATAGGGATCGATATCACGTATATTTTAAAAGATCTAAATGACTATTTACTTATTAAATTAAATCCCCAATAACTAAACTAGTTTTTTACCAGTATAATGCACACTATAAAAATATTATCATATAACTTTAAATGTATATAAATAATAAATTAAAAACAAGAAGTCTACTATAAATTTATGTATAATGTACGAGAAAAAATTTATAAAAAATGTATCATACATATGAATATATATAAATACGTATGTTTGAAATATATATCGTTATAAAAGATAATATTTATAGAACTTGACATAATATTCATAGAGAAAAAGTATATTATATAGAACCTAATAAATTTACAAACCAAACTGTTAGATTATTAATAGTTTTGTGTTGAAATATCATTTATATTTTTATATGTAAAAAAAAGGAATTCATTCAATATAAGTTAAACTAAATGTTTAGAATTTTGAGTATTAAAATAAAATGTTAATTTAACTTTATTAACTGAATATGTTTTCTTATTTTTCTCTATATATAAATTTGAATAAGGATACAAATAATATTTCATCATAAAATATTTATGAGCTAACCACTTATAGGATTACGAATGGAGAAAGAATATATCATAAAAGGATATGAATTAATTCTTCTCCTATGAATGCAATATATAATTATATTAATACTAAATTATATTTATGAAAATAGTCAAATTTTAATCAATTAGTTATTGGGATATCATTTCTAATTGTTGGTTGGTATAAATCAACAATTAAAATATAATATTGTATCAAAATATTGTATCTTAATAATTATATATATTGTGTAATTCAAATATTTTAATTATGTTTAATGTTTCATATTTCTATCAAATATTTCTAATCATTTATAAAATTTATTTTGAATATCCAAAAGATTAAAATTCTAACGTTTGATATGTAAGTAGTACATATTTAATATTACTTAATATAAGTAAAAGAATATTACAACATAAGTTTTTATATTTCAATCTAATTATCTACTATTATTAATTTTCATAAAATAATTACTTAATATATTGGAGTCAACTCATAAAGACGTCAATCATTAATTTTCTTTTGAATCATATTTTGAATTTTAAATTAAGTTAGCAAATCAATAATTATAATGTTTAATATTTATTTTATTTTATAATACAATATTAATTAAATAATTTTGAATTAAAGGCATTTAACAAGTATTTTAATAGAATGTTACGTGTTAGAAGGTAAAATAAGATACATATTTATACAAGAGAGTGCTACTTAGAATTCTACGAACTAATGCCTTATTTTTATATATTATACTAGTTTTTTACCCGTACAATACATAGTATAAAAATATTATTATATAACTTTAAATATATGTAAATAATAAATTAAAAATAATAAGTGTACCATAAATAGTATTTTAATTTAGTTGTATTAAATGAAGGTGTTTTCTTATTTTTTTTATATATAAATTTGAATAAGAATATAAATAATATTCCATCATAAAATATTTATGAACTAACTACTCAATTAATGAATTAATTAAGTATTAAAAAATTCATTTTATATTATTTTTTTTTATAAATACAATATATATATTTATTTTTTAATTTATTGTAAAAAATTATATATATTTAAATTTTATGTAAAAAATATGTGATAAAATAAGTAAATAAAAAATATAATTTTTTTGCACTATATTTAAATTTTACATAAATATATTGAAAGAAATATTCAGAATTGATTATAATTTCAAAGTTTGAATTTAGAAAATTTATTACTTATAATCTATTCTACCAATGTAATCATATTTATAATAAAATATATTTAAAAAAAATAGTAAAAATTGAATATAATTTTAAATTTTAAATTTTAATCAATCAGTTATCATTAGAATTTATTATGAAGCTTGTTAGAATCAAAATTAAATTTAATTAATTATTTTAAATAAAATATATTAATATGAAAATATTTCATAAAATGAGTTGATTAATGAAACATTTTATAATTAGAACATCAAATTACAATTCTAAAGATACTAATGATGTCAATGCTTATTGGTAAAATAGAAAAATATTTTATTAACTCTTAATAAAATACATTCACCATATTTCTTACAATTTCTTTTTAAATATTGATTCATATGTTTTTGTTTCGTATCATAAATTGGTTATATACATTTTGAAATATTTATTTAAATTGTATAAATTAATTGAATTATTTTAAATTATTTCAATAGCAGTATTAACTTTTTTTTATTGTGAAATATTTATTTGAGTAATTATATTTTATAAATAAATTTAAATAAATATTTAGAATTGATTATAATTTTATAATTTTAATTTTAATCAATAAGTTATTAAGAATTTAATATCAGGATTGTCAAATTAAAAAATAATATTTAATTAATCACTTTTGATTAAAAAAAATTAAAATAAAGAATAATTTAAGATTTTGGACACATCATGATTAAAGGATGCATGCTCTCATAGAATTTTTTCAACATATTTACTTATATTTATGTGAGTAATTAAAGTAAAACAATCAAGTCAATTTAGATGAATAGTAAAAGTAAATATGAGAAGAGAGACATGCAAAGTTATTGATCTTACAATAGTAATATCTAAATAAAAAAGCTTTAATTAAGTCACAATATTAAAAAAAAAAATTTACGTTTATAATTTGGTTAGAAAGTAAGAATTTTTGTGTGTTTATGATTTGGTTGAAGAGCAATACTAAAGTAATAACCACAACTCTATTGTCGATCAAATATCATGTTCCTCACAAGTTTACCCGTTGCATTGACTACTTACAAAAAAAGAGGTACCAATTTACTTGATGTGAGAGAGAAAAAAGATAATAAATAAGAAATTAACTAGAAAATTAAATTTTTTCTATAGAAAACAAACATAAGGGAAAGATATAGAGTTACGTAATACATGAATGAACGATAAAAAATAGAAACTGTGAAGATAACCATTAACTGCAGCGGACCACGTACAAGATTATGAATGGAGAAACGACATACTAGAAAAGGGTATAAACTGATGTTTCACCTAAAAATGCAATATATGATTATATTAATACTAACTTATACTTAAGGAAATATTAAGAATTGACTATAATATGAAAATTTAAATTTTAATCAATTAATTATTAGGATATCATTTCTAATTGTTGGTTGATATGATATCAATTAACAATTAAAATATGATATTGTATCAAAATATTGTATTTTAATAATTATATATATTTTGTAATTCAAACATTTTGATTATATTTAATGTTTCATATTTCTAATAAATATTTTTAATTATTTATAAAATTTATTTTGAATATCTAAAAGATTAGAATTCTAACGTTAATATGTAAATTGTACATATTTAACATTAATTAATATAAGCAAAATAATATTATAATATAATTTTTTTATTTCAGTCTTATTATGTATTATTACTAATTTTCATAAATAATTACTTAAAATACTAAAGAATTAACTCATAAAGACGTTAATTATTGATTTTTTATTTTGGATAAAATTTTAAATTGTAAAATAAGTAAGCAAATAAATAATTTTAATACTTAATATTTATTTTCCTTAATAATGCAATATTAATTAACTAATTTTGAATTAAGAATTTTTAATGAATGTTTTAATAGAGTGTCACGTGTTAAAAAGTGAAATAAGACACGTATTTGTACCAGAAATTATTACTTATCAGAATTTTATAAATCAGTGCTTTACTTTTAAATACAATATATACATTTATTTTTTAATTTATTATAAAAAATTATATATATTTAAATTCTATGTAGAAAATATGCGAGAAATTAAATAAATAAAAATATAATTTTTTTGCACAATCATTAAATTTTACATTAATATATTTAAAGGAATATTTAAAATTGATTAAAATTTTAAATTTTGGATTTATAATATTTATTAGACTAAACTACCAATTTAGTCCTCTAAAGATTAACGTGACATCAATTTGATCTTCGAAAGATATATAACATCAATTTAATCCTCTAAAGATTTAAAATGACATCAATTTAGTCCTTCCGTTAACTTTCGTGTGTTGCCCGTCACAGAGACGCCTATGTGGCATGTTATCTGTCATTGTGGCACGTTAATTGACAACATGGACCACAGCTGAATGTACTATGTGGACCAAAACAACTGAGTTGTATTTTATTTTGTGTCTTAAAAGGGGATTTGTTAATTAGGGTTCAGCAAGAAACATTTGGGGTCATTTTTGCGACATTTGGGACCACCATTGCCATCGAACGAAAGAATCAACTACGAAATTACGATCGTAGAAGGATTCCTGACGGAGATTTGAAAAGTAACCCCTTGTTTGGAAGGATTCAAGGTTAGTGTTTCATGTCATTTTGTTTGTTGTTGGTATTTTCGAAACCTTAACAATTGATGTGGTCCTATTCTCGATTTTAATTGGTTTTGTTTGTAGCATTCCCACATGATTTTCTATCTCATGGTCGTATTTGTGTGCTTGTAGTGATATTGTATTATAGGTATATTGTATTGTATGTATAGTTAGGTCTAATGGTAGTAGTCCCATATATGCCTAATGTTGATTGTATTTAAGTGTTATAGTGTACGTGTATATGTGCTTCGCATGTGTTTCTATATCATCCCCATTCCCTAAATTAACTTGTATTTATTATGTATATTGTAGAATGTCAAGACACATTTGGGTGGTGTTTCATCACAGTGGTTATTTTCAGAATAAGACTCAATTGGAATATGTGAATGGGCATGGGATTATGTGGATCCAGATTTGTTGTCATTAATAACCATAGGTCAAATATTAAAGGAACACAATGATCTAACATTTGAGAAGTGCTTTTATACGGTCCTAAAAATGACTTTGGCTAAAGGGTTAAGAGAAATTAAAGGAGATGAAGGTATAATTAACATGATCAATGATAAAGTAAATGAGGATGAAATTTATATTTATTTTGAGCACATTTAATTGGATAAGGATGTAGATGTAGATGCTGTGTGTGATGCAATAGATTTGTCTGATTTTGAGATTTATGGGTAGATGTAGCACCTCATGAGACTGAGCCCAATGCCCTTATTAATTACATTGATACTGAACTTAATGTGATTGAGCCCATTCCAGCCACTAATTCTAATGAGAGTGATAGTGAAGAGACCCAAGAAACTACCTGCAAGGAAGCCAAAAAGCAAAAAGAATACAATTTGCAGGTTTAGGGATAGGACTAGAAAGGCTAAGGTCATTGAAAGTGAAAGTGATTCTGAATATGAGTGTGAAAAGTGAGACAAGTGAATCTGAAAATTAAGGAGATGCATGTTGTTATATTAATGAACTATTGTCACTAGCTAGTTCATCACAATCTGATGGAGAAAAGGATTTTTTTTTTCCACAATTTAATAGCAGCTTTGAGTTTAGGAATGTTGTGTTGGAGCTTGGAATGGAGTTTGGTACCCTAAAATAATTTAAGCTGTTAGGGACTATAATATCCACTTGAGAAGGGAAGTAAAGTGGGTAAAAAATGATGCCAAAAAGGTAAGGGTTGTATGTGTGGTTGATAGGTGCCCATGGAAAATCTTTTGCAGCATTAGCAATAGCACAAAATCTTTCCAAGTGAAAAAATTTATTGATACACATACCTCTGGCAAAAGTTTGAAGAACAAACAAACAACAAGAAAGTGAGTTGTTAACAAGTTAGTTAATGAGCTAAGGTCACACCCCACATTAGATGGTGTAGGTGCATATGAACACATGAAGAAAAAATGTGTTGATTGATGATGCTACAGTGTTTAGGTCAATAAAGGAGGCAAGGAAAATTGTTGAGGGCTCAGAGATTGAGCAATATGAAAACTTTGGGACTATGGAAATGAATTAATTTCAACTAATCCAGGGTTCACAGTTCTCTTGAATGTAGAAATGCCAAGTCTTGAGGTGCTTCATTCATTTCAAAGATTTTATGTTTGTCTTAATGCTTGTAAGAGAGGGTTCAAGGCAAGTTGTAGGCCTATGATTAGGATGGATGGGTGCCACCTCAAAGGCTATTATAGGGGACAGCTACTGTTGGCAGTTTCTCAGGATGGAGACAATGCATTTTATGTGATTGCATATGCAATTGTGGATGTAGAGAACAAAGGTATGTCTTTGACTATACTTTCACTTTTGTTTACTGCTGCACCTTACATACTATTTATATGTTTCTTAATTTATTTAACTATTTTATATAAACACATGGTCATGGTTCATTATCTTACTATTAGAGGACATTAGTGATCCTATAGAGTGTGGTTATGAGTTCATAACCAATCAGCAGAAGATGAAATGTGAAGATTGAATTTTTTTTTTTAGTATTGGTTCAATATTGAACTTTTTGGTAGATGTCATGACCAAAATTATTTGTGTGATGTAGGGGTTAGTTCCAGCAATAGAAGAACTAATGCTTGGAGTTCCAACTAGATTTTGTGCAAGACATGTTTGGGCAAACTTTAACAAGCATTGGAAAGGCAAGGAGTATAGGAATTTATTATGGACTTGTGCAAAATCTACAACTAAGCAGGAATGGCAAGGAGTATAGGAATTTATTATGGACTTGTACAAAATCTACAACTAGGCAGGAATTTAATTCCAATATAAACTGTGTTAAGAGACTCAACGAGAAGGCTTGGGAGTGATTATCTAGGATGTAACCATCAATGTGATCTAGATCTGGCTTTTTCACTTCTATCAAGAATCCTACCTTGTTAAACAATATGTGTGAACAGTTCAATTCAAAGATAGGGAAGTTCAGATCCAACTCTCTCATCGCAATGGCAGAAGAAATAAGATATTACATTATGAGAAAGATGAATAAGCAGAGGTTGTTATTGCAAGGATACACTGGTCCAATCTGTCGAGAACAGCAAAAGAGATTGGAAAAGATTAAAAAAGACAGTTTTAAGTGGATATCACAATGGGTGAGAGATTCAGAAGTAATCAATTTGAAGTATTCTGCAGGCCTAAGAAAGTGAAGGTGGATTTGGAGGCACAAACATGTTCATGCACAGAATTGGACTTGTGTGGAGTCCCATGTGAGCATGCATGTGCAGCCATTGAATACAAAAATACAAATCCAGAACAGTATGTCCATCCATTGTTGTCTAAGTCCAGGAATGATTTGGCTTATTTTCCTTTCATTCAAGTTATCCCTAGCCAAGAGTATTGGGAGAAGACTGGGCTTGATCCTATCCAATTTCCAACTATCAAGAGACCTCTTGGAAGGCCTAAGAAAAGAAGAAGAAAGAATGAAAAAGATGAAGAACAGGATCCATACAAAATGAAGCAAAAATATAAACTAATTGTGTACAAAAAATATGGTGAAGTAGGACATAATGTTAGAACATGTAAGGGAGCACCTGGGGAAAAGAAGAAGTAGAGGCAAAGACCCAAAATAGAGCCAACAGATGAAGATATAGGTGCAGGATTAGAAACAGAATACTCCAATATTCTGCAGTATGATGTGCAACTATCTAGTTTGCCCCCACCTTCTCAGCCTTCAAGTAGTCAACAAAGTCAAGTAGTTAATCAGAAAAATCAAGTATTAACAATGTTAATTGGTTTTAACTTGTATTCAATTGGCCTATATCAATTTTTAACATAAACTTTGGTTTTAGGATGGAGTCCCACCTACTATCCAACTGTCTAGTCAACCATCCTCTCAGCCTCTAGTTACTGCATATAGTAGTCAACATAGTCAGGTGCTAATAACTATAATTGTTTTGCATTTATATTTAATTGGCCTATATAAATATCTAACATATTTGTTGGTTTTAGGATGGAAATGCACCTAATATCCAGCTGTCTAGTCTACCATCCTCTCAACTTCCACTTGCTGCATCTAGATCATGGAGATATGGGGTAGGTGTAACTCCTGTCACAGGGCAGGAATAAATGCAATAAGGCCTCCACTATCTCAGCTACCAACAAATGTTAGGCCATCAGGATTTACTTGAGGGGTGAACAATGTGGGATAAGAGAGACTTTGTTAGCTGCCTCAACTGCAACTAGGAGAAGATATTTGAGAAGATACATCAGGATAATGAGCAACCAAAGAGATTCTGACTCTGTCCCTAATCAAAGTCAGCAATAGTTTTTTGGAATGTGCTGGTCTTTGTTAGTTTTTTTTTTTTTATGTATTTTGTAAATGTATGTACTGGACACCAAAAATGAAATGTACTGATCCTTATTTTTCGTTGGCTTAAGACCATATTATGTATAGGATATCATGTTAGAATGTATAGGTCTATGTTTTTTGGGTTAACCATAGAAGCATTGTACTTGTCCTTCTTTTTGTGTTGGTTAAGGACTACAATTCTGTGTAGGACAACATATGAAATATATAGGTTCATTTGGTCTAGTTTTATTATGAAGGCAATGTAATGGTACTTGTTTCTTGTTGGTTAATGATCGCAATTATGTGTAACACAACATTTGGAATGTTTGGCCTATTTGATTTGGTTTATTACTACCGTGGTGCTTCCTTTATCTCAAGCGATTATTTTCATTGAGCTTTTAATATTTGCACTTCATAGTTATTTTATTTGTTCCTTTTCTGGTAGTTAGTCACTCAGGGTTGAATAGTTTGCTCCTTTTCTTGCTTCTATTATGCAGAGTACTACCAATTTAGTTATACAAATTTTTTTGTTCAAGATTACCAATTGATGTCAAGATAATCAATGACATAAAGTATACTATTACCAATTGTATTATGCAAAAAGCATGTTAATTTCTAAGACACCATATTGTATTATGCAGAGTTACAAGATTAAATCAAATATTTTGAGGACCAAATTGATGTCAAGTTAATTTTTAGGGGACGAAATTGGTAATTTAGTATGATAAATTAACACATTTCTAGAATACAAAATTGGTCCACATTGCAACAACTATTCAACCCAAAACAGAATTCAAAATGCAACAATTAAGGCATAATTGCCCTAATTCAAAGTGCAAAAAATACAACTGCCAGAACCTCCAAAAAATAGCAATCTATTTTTAGCTTAACAACTTCATTATCCAACACGGCAACCTTCTTTCTCAGTTTATTGCTCAGCTTTCTCTCAATATCATTAAACCTTAGAGATTCATCAACCCAACGAAAAAAATCACATGCAAAGTCTTCATTATTATACAATAGGCATTGAGAAAACCTCCTTCCAAGGTTGGCTTTGGTGTGTGAAGTCAGCAGCACTGCCTTCGTTCCACAATTGCAGAGAGCTGTACTTTGGTTCCTTCGATGTTCTTCATTCACAGCACAAGTCCATTGTTGCACGTGAGAGCAACAACAACTTTGAGATTGTGTACTCATTACTAAGAGAGGAGTGCAATTTAGGAGGATTTACGATTCAAATAGGTTTTGAATGTCATCTAATGAATTTTGCCATCAGATTTGAGAACTAGGGTTCTTAATCTCTAAATTTGGGAATTTAGGATTCTCCAACCTCTTAGTCCACGTTGTACATCTAGATGTGGTCCATGTTATCAATTAACGTGCCATAATGGTAGATAACGTGTTACATAGGTGTCTCTATGACGGTCAACATACGAAAGTTGATGGAAGGACTAAATTGATGTCATTTTAAATTTTTGAAAGACTAAATTGATATCATATATCTTTCGAGGACCAAATTGATGTCACGTTAATATTTGAGGGACCAAATTGACAATTTAGTCTATTTATTACTTATAATCTATTTTACTAATGTAATCATATTTATAGAAAAATATATTTAAAGAAATAGTAAAAATTGATTATTTTAAATTTTAAATTTTAGCCAATCAGTTATCATCAGGATTTGTTATGAAGATTGTTAGAATCAAAATTATGTTTAATTAATTATTTTAAATATAATATATTAATGTGAAAATATTTCATAAAATGAGTCGATCAATAAAACATTTAAAATGTTGATAATTAGATCATCAAGTTACAATTTTAAAGACACTAATGATATCAATGTTTATTGATAAAATAAAAAATATTTTCTTGACACTTAATAAAATATATTCATAATATTTCTTGAAACACTTTTTTAAATATTGATTCATGTGTCTTTTTTTCGTGTCAGAAATTAATTATATAAATTTTGAAATAGTTATTTAAATTGTATAAATTAATTAAATCTCTTTAAATTATTTTAATAGTGGTATTAACTTTTTTTATATGTGAAATATTTCTCTGAGTAATTATCTTTTATAAACAAATTTGAGGGAATATTTATAATTGATTATAATTTTAAAATTTGAATTTTAATCGATTAGTTGTTAGGATTTTAATATTAGGATTGTCAAATTAAAAATAATTTTTAATTCTTTTAATACAAGATTAAAATAAAAAATGATTTGAGATTTTGGATACATTGTGATCAAAGAATGCATGCTCTCATAAAATTTTTTTAGTATATTTTCTTATATTTATATAAGTAGTTAAAGTATCATAATCAAGTCAATTTAGATGAATACAAAAAGTAAATGTAAGAAGAGAGGCATGCAAAGTTATTAATTTTATAATAGTAATATCTAAATAAAAAAACTTTAATTAAGTCACAATATTTAAAAAAAATAAAAAGAAAATCTATGTTTACAATTTGGTTAAAAAGCAATAATTTTTGTATCAATAATTTGGTTGGAAAATAATATAGAGCTAATAACCACAACTCTATTATTGATCAAATATCATGCTCTTCACAAGTTTACCCATTACTTTGAAGACTTATAAAAAAAAATGTACTAATTTATTTCGCGTGAGAGAAAAAAATAGATAAGAAGTAATAAATTAACTACAAAATTAAACTTTTTTTTTTTTATAAAAAACAAACCTAAGGGAGAGATATAGAGATAAAGAGAATGAATGGCAAAAAATGGAGACTACGAAGCTAAACATGAACAACAGCTAACCACGTACAAGATTACAAATGGAGATACTAGAAAAGGGTATGAACTAATGCTTCTCCTATGAATGCAATATATAATCATATTAATACTAACTTATATTTAGGAAAATATTAAGAATTAATTATAATATAAAAATTTAAATTTTAATCAATTAATTATTAGGATATCATATCTAATTATTGATTGATATGATATCAATTAATAATTAAAATATGATATTTTATCAAAATATTGTATTTTAATCATTATATATATTTTGCAACTCAAATATTTTGATTATATTTAATGTTTTATATTTCTATTACATGTTTCTAATTATTTATAAAATTTATTTTGAATATCTCAAAGATTAGAATTTTAACATTAATATGTAAATTGTACATATTTAATATTAGTTAATATAAGTAAAAGAATAATTAATATGTAAATTTTTTTATTTCAATCTAACTATCTATTATTATTAATTTTCATAAATAATTACTTAAAATACTGGAGAAATAAATTCATAAAGATGTCAATCATTAAATTTTATTTTGAATCAAATTTTGAATTTTAGAATAAGTAAGCAAATCAATAATTATAATACTTAATATTTATTTTCTTTTATAATGCAATATTAATTAAATAATTTTGAATTAAGAGTTTTTAATGAGTGTTTTAATGAAGTGTCACATGTTAGAAAGTGAAATAAAATACGTGTTTGTAGTAGATAATGCCATTTGTCAAAATTTTATGAAACATGTATATAGAAAACTCATCTCATAAGAATTTACTTTCATATTTACTCCCATATCAAACTAAATCAAATAAGTTTTGCTCGAATATTTTTATGGCATCATAAATCTACACATAATAAGCATATTACTTTTTTGGTCAAAGAAAATTTGGATGGATAAATTATTTCACAACCAATACCGCAATTAATAATAGTGATTATCTGATACGACTATAATCATTTAATATATATGTAACAAATATAAGCATCTTGTTCGGATATTTTGAACATTTAAAATCACCAAACATCTATAAGTGTACCGAGATATTTGTGTGTCATTTTTTTTTTGTTTCTGATAAAATTGTGTTATGCTTTCGGGGTTGTTCAATCACATGCGTGAATATTAAAAGAAAAATTAGCATGTCAATGTTGAGAAAGAGTCAACATGAACTTCCAAGTTCTAAGACAAAACAAAAAAAAGGTAATAACAGACAAAAAAACACTTCTCTGTGTAAAAATTTTGCTTTATATGGGATTAATTATGAAGAAACAACATTTTGTTTTTATAGATTCTTAAAATATTTTTTATGGTTTTAGTTTTCTTCAGAGTAAAAAATATTAATTACATAAATAAATAACTAACTGAGTAATACTAAAAAGGGTAAAATGTGAAAAATCTCTTTGAACTTTAGATCATATTTAATTTGCTTTTTGAGTTTTAAAAATGATTAAAAGACCTATTTATACCTTACTAAATATAAAAAAAAAGAAAAAAAAATCCTCCGTCCAACGAACATCCATATGATCAATAGACAACTCTTTAAATTTTGTGTCGTGTACGATTTACCCTCTAGTTTTGAAGAAAAAGGTCAAAAAACCTATGCAAAAAACTCATCCATCCAGCATGCATTATTCATATACACATGTCAAATAGGCTTATTCAACTTGTTCAAACCAAAGCCAAGTTTAGCCGGGCCAACTTGGCTAAATTTTGTTTGGTGGTTCATTGGTCCAATCAGAAAAATTTGGTGGGCCAACTGGACTTGCTTGTTGTGTTGGTCAATTTATTATAATATTTAAAAGGAGAAGCATGATTTGATTTTGTTATATATAAAAAAATTGATATTTAGTTTTAATAAATCATAGTTATGTGATAAGTAATGATAATGTAAATTTTAAATGTTATAATATATTTATTATTTTAGAATAATTTATAGATCATGATTTTAAATTTTGAAGGAGAAGAAATCTATGGGTTAAATATTTGAATTGGCAAAAAAAATAAATATAATCTTTATTATAATTTAAAAATAATCTCCAATGCCTATATTTTATAAACACCAAAATTTATAATGAATAATTTAAAAAATGGGTTCTTAAAGTAATTTTAAAAATTTATTTACTTGATGGCATTTCAAATGTTTTAAATTATATTTTATTGTAAAAATAATTTTTTTTTAATATGTGAACTTAAAAAAATTCAATAAATATCATCATAATTAAAAGTTGTTATCATATAAGTTATATTTAAATAAATATTGTCCTGAGTCATTTTAAAAAAGAAAAAAATATAATACGTTACAAAATAAATTAGAATAATAGAAAGTATGAATAGATTAAACAGAAAGGAAAAATAAAAAAAAGGCTTGATTCTTAAAATGAAACTTCTTAAGGGTATCAAAAAAATAAATAAAAAGTAAAAAAAATACTTCAAGGGGTGTGGATAAACAAATAGAAGTGTCAACATTCATATACTTTTCTAAAATATAATAGGTTTAAGTTTTTATAAAGAAAATAAATCATAAAAATGACTGATAAGATATCTCAACATATTAATAAAAAATTAAACTATTAAAGAATTAAATAATTAATACTTAAAGTATCTTTTTATATATTTTTTTATGAGTTAAATGTAAAATTTCAATTTTCCTCTCACCTAAATTTTTGTGAATAAAGGAAAATACTTAAATAATATTAAAAATGCTAATAAAATATTATAGCAAGCTCAAAATAGATAATAAATATATAATTTTAAATTATGTAGAATTAAGAAGGGTAATGATTTATTGAACATTTCTTTTAAAATTATTATAAGTGACTTTTTTTTGTTTTGTTAAAATATTATATTATAATCTTTAAATTATATATATATATATTATTCTTAAATAATATTATTTTCTCTTTCTATATTCTTCCGTAAATCGTATAGATGTTATGCTTGTTTATATGAATAAATTAGGCCAGCCTAATTGATTTGCTTGTTTTTATTGGGCCAACCTAATAAAAATGAATGTGAAAATGCCAGGCCTGCTAAGATGACCCAGCGTGTTAAAATACAATAGTGATAGTGATTAATTGCAACTGTTTGTTATTAATATTTGTAGGGAGTTGCTGAAAAAACAATGCCAACTAGTGGACCAAGTTAAAGGGCTTCTAATACAAGGATTGAACTAGAGTAAAATATTTTGAGTTGGAAAACAAAAACTTTTGAAGGAGCTAAAACAATATTTCATACAAATAAGGGTAAATTTAGATTTAAAAAATGGTCATGGACCCTATCAAAGCATAACTAGTTCCGACATTGTTATACTCCTTTTATGTCCACACATAATGCCTAAGTGATGATTTTCATTTGCTAAATGAATGGCTGCTTAGTGGAAGTTTCTTTTTTACATTTAGTAAATAATGAACATGTTTTTTGACCAATGTTAAAAACTAAAGAGATAAATCGCACATGATGCTCATAAGTTTGAGGGACCTTTTAGTATTTTAACCGTGAATCATATGGACGTTTATTCGATAGAGATATTTTTTTTTTTTGCATATTTATCAAAATATGAATGGATCTTCAAATCATTTTTAAAATTAAGTGGGTAAGTTGCACATGACTTATGACTTATGTAGTTGGAGGGATTTTTTTTTCTGCAGTTTAACCTATTAAAAATGATTAGAATGTGGATGCATATTCATATTTTCATCAAACCATTCAATCGTGTAAATATTTTAGTTAAAATAGCTCCTTTTAAAAAATTAAATAGACTTAATAGTAACATTAATAAATTTTTTATTAACTGACAATGTAATTAGTTATACATTATCAATGAATTATATGGTACGACAGGTTTGCAAAATAGTTTAAATTTTTTTTTTAAAAAAATTTAATTACTTCAATGATGTGTCACTTTTTCTTTTACTAATAAATAATACAAGAAATTTAATTTTAATCTATTGATACTAAAAATATATCACACTTAGAATCATGACCGACACATAGGATGGACTAATCACCTACCATGCTTAGCAAAACTAACAAATATAATAGATCAATTATATAAAATTTTATTGAAAATTTGACATAATTTTCTCTAAAAATTGAACATCCCAAAAGATATAATTTCCTACTTAATCCAACATATTCTTGTACATATAGATTTTTCTCAACCAAAGCAGCTATATGATGCACAACAGAGTATATATATACATACATAACCTTTACAAATTGATATCAACACAAGGAAACTAGATTATGCCTATTGATAGTAGAGCATCTTTAGAGTTTATACATAGGCAAAAATATACAAAACAAATGTCACTACATGGTAGCAAAAGGAGATGCCCGCATACTCAAGTGTTAGGCACACCCAAGACAGACGACTCTTATAGCAACTTGAAGAACCTGGACCAAGTTCAACATTGGTATATGACAATGTAGAAGTAATAGAGTAAATCACAAGAATCAGTGGGAGATAATATATCTATAACGAGAATGGGATAAGTCCAAGCAAGAGTTTTTCAAAATATTCTAAGAGAAATGCAGAATTTAAAAATAAAAATCCATATTCTTTCAAATAGGCATGTGGTCAAACATTAGAATTATTCAAGGGTATCATACTGATATTACAACTGTGCATAGACTGAATACTATATGGGAGGTCTCTAGTTTAGAACTGCATAGTTACACACTTACTAGGGCCCTTATCCATACCGCATGAGTATACCAACATTTGGGGCTAACACCATCCCTGTTAACCAGGGAAATTCGTACTAGGCCATGTCAATCGAATACGTTAGACTAACACCACCCTTGCTAGTTAGAGTATCCATATATGGCGCACGAAGTCTAACACTTACTGTCGTTAGCTGCAGTATTCTATCAAAGTTTCTTTCCAAGAAAACAAACTTTTATACTTCCATAAGTTCATATCAAAAGTCAGACTTTTATAAATCCAAAAATATATCTCATGTGTCAAATACTTGCATAGCCAAACTTAATTCATCAATCATAGTTCATCATAACCATAATGCAAAAGTACATTTAGTAGGTCCAAATTCACCTTCACATAAATTCTTTCATAATAATCGTATCATTTAAACCAGATAATTGATTTCCAAAAGTGCTTATCCCAATGTTCACTAAAGCCTTTCCATCATAAGAGGTCAAATAAATTTTCAAAAT
This sequence comes from Castanospermum australe, assembly GCA_019955255.1. Classification (NCBI taxonomy): domain Eukaryota; kingdom Viridiplantae; phylum Streptophyta; class Magnoliopsida; order Fabales; family Fabaceae; genus Castanospermum; species Castanospermum australe. Next base: position 133,641 of record NSJW01000151.1, read on the forward strand.
ATTCACTAATAAAAGATCAAGTTCAAACTTGTCAAAAATCCATAAGTACTTGTACTAAAGATGAGATATGAAAATTATAAGGCTGGATAATTTAAAATAAACAAGTGGAGAGAGTTTGGAAGACATAAAAAAAGTCATAGAGTATATTATCAGCTCACAATTCAAGTCAAAACCAAATGTCGTGAAATAACAGAAACAACATAAGAAGCCTTCAACAAATCTAAGACCATAAATAAGATTATATCACCGAAGAGTAACATTTAGATTCATAGAATATCCAAAGGCTAAGGGAAGGACATTATGGAAGGCTTGGTCAAAATATCTAAAGGCTAAGGGAGCTTGTTTAGCAAGCCATTCAATGTAGTCCATTCAAGTTAATGTATTATCCTCATTTGTTTTAATCTTCATTAACTTTAAAACATTGATATAAATAAGGAAGTACACTCCATTTAGATTCAAATAAATTATCATAAAACTAAAATCCTTAAGAATAAAAAAAAATCAAAACTCAGGTTTTAGTTTAAATTTTTGAAAATCACAACTTTTAGAAATTCTTGCTTTAAAAAAAAATAGTTAAAATTTATAAAAAATTCATTAAAAATCATTCTTCAACTCAATAATATCTAAATATCAATTATTGGCAATTTTGATTTCAAGAAAATGTATATTTCATATAACCCTCTAGATATGTGCTTATTCTAAACTTAGAAAAATTTTAGAACCCACAATAACATATAGTCACTAATTATGTCCAATTGGCTTCAATTATATTTAGCAAAGTAAGTTTAACTTAATGAAGTTTATAACTGAAATAGAGTGTCTCATAAGTTCAATCATAAAAGCTCAAGCAAGGCAAGAAATCGCATATATTTCGAAAATCCTATACGTGCTTAGGACTACAAAGCATTTTACACTATTAATTATTTATATGAGTCACAATGTCATATATAAAAAATACTTCAAATTTCATTAGAACTAAAAAAAGAATTAGTTTGTTTATGATGTGAACTTTCTTTTAATAACTTATAGTGCAAAAAGTTTTACATTAAAAATTAATAAAATTTAAATAATAAAATTTTTGAAAAGAAATGTAAATTAAATGTGAACTTCATACATTGTTTTTTTTTAATTATAACGGAGTCCCTTTCAGCTTTGTTTCTAACAAAATAATCAATTAATTAATTAAATAAAGAAAAATGTTAAATAGCTAGATAATTTTGACATAATAGATTTGTATACTGTCACACAGGAAATGAAGATATGTTCCAATGAAATTGATAACAGAGAACAAAACTCAACCAACTGAAGAAAATAATATCTTTCACTTACCTTAGTTGGAACATGCTCTCATTCCATTGAAGCTATTGAATTTGAGAGCCACGAACACATGAAGTCCATCAGTAACATGATTAACAAATCGAAAATAGGTGTGCCTCCATTGCCTATTGAGAAAGAGAGAACCAGAAACTCCCCAGAAGCCCACTGCAAATCCAACTCCCATCCCAAGATAGAATGCATTTGTTTCAGAGTCATCATCTTCATTTCTTCCATGTTGTTTTGCCCCATCACCATTTTCTTCTTTTGTACAGTTCTTTGTCAGAGGAGCCCCACAGAGTTTAGGATTCCCAACAAAGCTCGATGCATTAAAAGTTTGAAGCTGAGTCCCCAATGGGATTTGTCCAGTGAAGTCATTGTAGGACACATTCAGATAACTTAGGAAAGATAAAGTAGTTATGGTAATGGGAATTTCCCCATAAAGTTCATTATTGGAAAGATCAAGAGATTCCAAATTTTTCATGTCTCCAATTTCTCTTGGTATCTTTCCTTTGAAATGATTTCGAGACAAGTTTAAAAACTGCAATTGAATAAGACCAAAAACTTCCAGTGGGATTTCTCCTGACAACTTGTTAGCCGAAAAGTCAAGAGTGCGCAACAAGCCATAGTCTTCGTACTCTAACTCTTGACCTTTAGTATACAAATTGAACTCAAATGGATAATGACTTGTTCTTTGTACTCCACTCATGGCAGTAATATTAGAGACACATTGAGGAATAGATCCTGAAAGTTTATTATGGGAAAGATCTATTTGTATGAGAGAAGAGAGATTGCATAGTTGTGGTGGAATATTGCCCGTAAACTGGTTGGACCTCAATATCATCACTTCCATATTATGTGGCATCTTGATTGGTACAGTTCCAGAAAAATTATTTTCTGCCAGGTTGATGAATTCCAAATTTGATATGTTTGATAGGTCCAATGAAAATTTTCCAGACAAGCTGTTGTTATGCAAGTCTAATGCAATGAGATCAGAAAATGTGCTCATTGAGGGAGGAATTTCACCAATTAGCTTATTACTCTCCATGAAAAGGAAAGATAAACCTCTCCAATTCTCCCAACAATCAGGAACTGCTCCAGCTAAAAGATTAAATGAGATATCCAAATAATCCAAACTATTTTCCCTACACAATTTATGGCAAAATAGAGGGAAAATGGGTCCTGAGAAGGAATTGTGAGACACATCCAAATAGATGACATTTGCTGATATATGTGGGAGCCCTCCTGTGAAATTATTATGGTCCATAAATATAAGTTCAGAGTTTAGTGTCACGTTTGATAGGTCTGCACTGATTGAATTGTTGGATAAGTTGAGTTGCGTAATATTAGCCACAAAGCTCCAAAACATGTCTCCATCTATTGATGAAACTCCTGAGCTAGGAATCTCCAAATATTGCAATGACCTTTGGGTATATAGCCATTGTGGAAAATTAGGACCCAGATGTGTTTTGCTCAAACTAATTCCTTGCAGTTGAAAAGGAGGAATCCATTTAGGATCCAAATCAAATGCAAAGGATGAACTCAAGACCAGTGTTTCTAAACTAGATAGTTTGGAAAAATGATTTTTTGAAAGAACACCTGACAAGGAGTTTCCTCCAATGAATAAACTCCTCAAGTTAAAAAGTTTTCCAAAGCTCTCTGGAAGATTACCACTCAAGAAATTAGAGCTGATACCTAAGTCAACTAAGGATGAGAGATTTCCTAAAGTTGAAGGAATGAAACCTTGAAACAAGTTCTCAGATAAGCCCAGATATTGTAGATTTTGATGTTGCCCCAACCATTCTGGAATGGATCCATTGAGTTCATTGTTATCCAACTTCAGAAATTTAAGGCTTCGAAGATTTAATAGGCTCTTGGGTATTTGACCTTGTAAAAAATTGAAGCTAAGGTCAATATGAGAGATGTCACTGCTGAGATTAAACAACCAATCAGGTAATTCAGAGTCAAATTGGTTTCCAGAGAGGTCAAGAGTTATGAGTGAAGTAAAATTCACATACTTAATGGATGGATTGATATTGTTTAGATGACAACTTGCCAATCTTAGCTCTGACAAAGAAGGATGCATGGCCATGGATTGAAGCCAGTTGGTTTCATTTTGAAGATTAATCTGACTGAGGTTGAGATATTTCAAGGAAGTAAGTTGAGAAAGCCAGTGAAGATTATCCAAATGAAGATCATCATTGAAGGATAAGTCCAGGTAATGAAGGTTAGAGAAGTTACCATGTGTATTAGGAGGTGTGACTGAAGATTGGTTGCCATATCCCAGACTTGAAGGAACACTTATACCTCTAAAGCCATTCAAGCTCAAGTCCAAGTAGTTCAAAAATTCAAGTTCAAGCAAAGATAGGTTGATTTCACCTTCCAAGTATTCTTGTTTTAGATTGAGTTTTGTGATTCTGCCTGTGATGTTGTCACACTGGACCCCTTTCCATGCACAGCAATCTTCTTCATTGGACCATGAGGAGAGCTTGTCGGAAGAGTTTATGACGCCTTTTTTGAATGTTAGCAGTGCAGATCGATCCTTTCCATTGCAACGAGGCCTCTGATTTGTACCACACATGCATCTATGGAATTTGGTTGCGGATAACAACAGCAACAAAATAATTGAAATTTGTGAACTGAAGCCAACCATGGTCGAATAGCTTTAGAGTGTATGAGAACTCAAATTTGTGGGCAGATGCCAATTATACGTGCTTTTTTGAGGAGAGAGGGTGGTCACTTTAACTCAAGAACATAGAAAATATATATAGAACAAATTAGCGTTGAATCTTTCTTCTATATAAAAGAAATAACAATTTTATTATTAAATTTAGAATTTTTTTTATAAAAATCATAGCTTTTTAAGTTTTATTTTTAACGGAGATTAAAGATTGGAATAATGTCTTCAAGGGTCAATTATATTGTTTTATTTATCTTAAATTTTTTTGTATACTTAAGGATATCAAAAATTTTATTCAATAAAATATTTTAACCATTTTTTACTGGAAAAGATTTCCTACTAAAAATATATTTAACAAAGCTTTGCGGTAAATTAAAACAACTAAATTAAATTAGCTTGGTAACAATATTCATCTGCCATTTTATCTTGAACTCATGAAAAGAAATTAAATTTAATCATAATTTCTTATGAATTATTATCCTTTAAAACAAAAGCATTTTTTTTTTTACTGAGTCTTTTATTTGTATATATATTTAAAAAAAAGATATATCTTTTTAGCAAGAAGGAGTCCAAGCGTCAACGGAAAAGCAGTTGAAGCAGTCAATTGTTGGAAATTGTGGACAAGGTTTTTAGACATGGACATTCATTGAGGACCAAACCATGTAAGCTCATGGGTACTTGTCAAATATTTATTTGATATAAGTTATACTTTGTGTATTTCAGGCATTTTTTTATTTGTCTGTATATTTTATATTTTATATTTTTTAAATGTAGGATTAACTCTGCTTAAAATATTAAAATTATTCTTTTTAATAATATATTTATACGAGAATTTTGAATCCTTAACATTATAAATACTTTCTTAATGATTAATACAAATTTAATAAATTATTAAAGATATTAGTATTTAAAAAAAATAATAAAGTATAGTAACAACTTGCTCTTAGAATTAAAGGAATTATGAATATTTGACTGAATTTGATTTGACTCAGTTTATTTATGATTGGTCAGATTAAGTTTTCAATTTTTTCTATTTGATTTCACCCAAGCAATAAACATTAGAGCTGTTATGATACTTATTTTTTTAAGTTAGCAATATTTTTTTTATAAATTATTAAATATTTATTAATTATAGATTCATAATATATGTTTGAAATTCATGAAATAATCTCCATAAAACTATCTAAATCATATGACATTTAAGGCTAACATGCTTCCAATTAAGAGATCATTATATATCTATTTTTAATTTTTTTTCTTAAATCAAGCCATACCAAATTCAATATTTCCACGTAGATTTCTGCTACCCTGCTAACTAGCACTATTCTAGATTTTTTATGAATTTGCATAACAGCCATCATTCATTTCCACTTGCATTCATCATTTTAAAGTCTTCCATTGCATTTTCCATATTCTAGTCTTGTCAATTGTCACTTTAGTGGAGCGTTGTGTGAAAACTATAGAACATTTGAATGCATATGCGCACATATAATTTGACCCTTCTCATTCACATTTATTCCCTCTTAGTTGTATATGCACTTTTCTTGACCGAAGATCAAGCGGGGGTCTGAACGGTTGAGATTGTTTATTAGAGAATCACGTTTAAAATCATTAAAATTACATTAAATTAAATTATGTTAAATTAAATTAAATTAAATTAAAAATAAATTGTTATATTTAAAATTTATTTTAAAAATTATAATTTAAATTAATTTAAAAATAAATTTTTATATTTAGAATATAATAGAAAGAAATCGAATTGATTTTATTTTAAAAAATTTACATTTTTATCTTTATAATGATATGATTATTATATCTTTATTAAATGTATAAAAATAAATTTATATAAAATTTACAAAAATCTACCTAAATTCTGTCATTTTTAAAAAGATTTCTAAACTAACAAAATTAAAATCTATTAAATTTTTATAGATTTCAAAATCATATTAATTCTTATTTTATAATTTTTTAAATAAAGAATTTAATTAACAAATAAAATCAAATCATAAAATTTATAATTCCAAATATACTCTTAAGGTAGTTAAAGGGTACATTTCTCAGAAAACTATATCAGCAATTTTGCATAGAGTTCATAGATTCATCAGAGCATATCACTATTCTATATAAAAGTTGCAGCAAGTGATGAAAACATTCCAAAGATGAGTGTAAAAATTGCAACCTTAATTATTGACTTTCGATTTAACATACATTTGACATAATCGAGCATTGAAACCTTACGTTACAGAGGTGTTTTACATATATAGAACAAATTAGCATTGAATCTTTCTTCTATATAAAAGAAATGACAATTTTATTATTATTTAGATTTTTGTTTATAGAAATCATAACTTTTTAACTTTTATTTTTACGGGACATTAAATATTGGAATAACATCTTTAAGGGTCAATTATATTCTTTTATTTATTTTAAACCTTCTTGTTTTTGAAAATTTTTGTATAATCAAGGATATCGAAAATTTTGTGCAATAAAATATTTTAATCATTTTTTACTAGAAAAGATTTCCTACTAACAATATATTCATCAAAGCTCTGCGGTAAATTAAAAACAAATGAATTAAATTAGCTTAGTAACAATATTCATCATACCATTTTATCATGAATTCATGAAAAGAAATTAAATTTAATCATAATGTTTTTTGGAATTATTATCTTTTAAAACAAATTTATTTTTTACAGAGTCTTTTATTTATTTATTTCAAAAAAATTATCTCTTTTTAACGGAAAGGAGTCCAAGCAGTCAACGAGAAAGTAGTTGCAGTAGTCAACTAACGGAAACAAGAAAGGGAAGGTTATGTTGTGGACAAAGTCTGTGGACATGGACATTCAGGACCAAGCCATGTGCACTGTTGGGTACCTTGCTTTAGCTAAGGGTCATTTCAAACTTTTTTTTGTCTTTGCTCGAGTACTTTTATATTAATCCCGTTTGTCCTTTTCTCGTTTCTAATAGTACGTTTCTTAAGAGGGGTTTGAACTCCTCACATTGCACAGGCTCCCTTAATGAATAATGCATGTTTAACAAATTATTGAAGGAATTGTGTATATCTAACTAAATTTGATTTGACTCAATTTAATTATGATTTGGTCAGATTAATTTTTTAATCTTTTCTAATTAATTCGTCCCAATCAAAAAACATTAGAGTTGTTATGATACTTTTTTAAGTTAGCGATATTTTTTATGAATTATTAAATATTTAGTAATTACTGAAATTCATGAAATAATCTCCATAAAATATCTAAATCATATGGCATTTGAGACTAACATGCAAAGAGATCATTATCTATCTCTTTTTTAATTTTTTTTTCTGAAATCAAGCCATACAAAATCCAATATTTCTAAGTAGATTTCTGCTGCCTAAATAACTGGCACTATTCTAGATTTTTTATGGATTTGCATAATAGTCATAATTCTCACTTGTATTCATCAGTACAAAGTCTTCCATAGCTTTTTGAAGGAATGAATGACTGGACCGTCCAAAATAGACCAAGCCCAGCCCCATGCATGAATGTAGTATATATATAATCTGCAAACACAAAATATTTAAAAGAGATAACATTTGGTTGAGAAAAAATTTCAAAATCTTTCTCACTCTTGCTCTCTGATTCTCTCCATATATTTGGGACTCAAACTCTGTTTCTAGGCATTCAATCTGTGGATTCACGGGTATGTTCTCTTGTAATATATTTCACATGATCAGTATATCTATTTTGATCTATATATGGGACCATTTGTATGGAATGATAATTATATGAGTTATAATCAATATTGGTATCAGAGCATAGGGCTATAAATATCTGAACATTGTTTTCGTGGTTGAAAATATGATGAAAATACGTGTGTTTTGGTAAATTCTGTGAATTTTTGGATTTCTGAAAACTGTTCATTAATGTGTTCATGATGCCTTGTTCGTCCAAATTTTCTGTCCAATATGTTACGAATTATTATGAAATAATTATATGAATGAAAACCAGACATTTCAAGTTTTTCATTGATATATAATTTGCATTATTTGGATGAGAAACGAGAGAAATATAAGCCTTTAAACAGGTCGGGTCCATCATTTTTTTTCAAAAATGAAACCGACTTTGATTTCCCCATAAAATGGTGTTTTAAGCATTTTTAATTACATTTTTATGCAATAAAATAATTTGAAATTTAGTAAACAAGAGATTTGGGCACAAAAAATCATCAATTTTAGTTTACGAAGGGTCCTAAAAACGTAAAAAATAGCATCAGTTTAGTAACGGATCAAACCGAGTCTAAAACGGGTCAACGCGACTAGGCTGGAGGAAGAAGATGACCCAAACAACAGGTCGTTTTGATTCCACAGTAAATGACATGTCATTTTACCTATAAACAACGCGTCATTTTCGACAACAGTAATAACCGCCGTTAACCGCCATGCCACATGTCAATATGACACGGCGATACGTGTCGAGCATCGCGTTGACGTGCAGCATTGATGTGGCACGTGTAGTTCACGCGCCGCATTTCGGCTGCGTGTGAGGCGCGTCTGGGGGTGCGTGATCTACACGCGCCCGTGCGGTCACCTCTGGTAAGACGGCGTGTAGAAGCTCGTGGTCGCGCGTGGGGAAAGTTCTGGTGGTGCGTGAGGGCGCGTGAAACCTCATTTTGAGACGCGATTTTTACTGTTGGACTTAGAAACTAATTTCTGATTTTTTTGTGATTTTTATATTATTTTTTGAGGATCAAAAATATTTATTTTGAATTTTATTTTAGTTAAAATTCTTTAGAAAAGGAGAAAAAAAAATTACTCACTCACGATTTTTGTGTAATAAATTACGAATTAATTAAGCCTTTCTAATGAGATAATTGCATCTTAAATTCGAAAAAAATTCTTATTTCTGTATGTATTACAGAAAAACTTGTTAACTGTTTGCTTAAATCCATCGATAACTCCTTATTCTTTCATTGTATCAGTTATAATGGTTAGATTCAGAAGAACTCCTACAAGGAGGGAAGTTAGGAAACTTGTGAAAAGGAAAAGAAAATTGAATGAGTATCGATGGAAAGATGATGTTAACATGATGGATCATGTTAAAACTGTTAACAAGATGATGCAAAAAGTTATAAACAGCGGTTATACATTATCTCAATATGAAAGGATGATGACATTAAGGAACACTCTTACTGAACAATGACAAAAGGAGATTGATAACCTTTGGGAACCAGAAGGAAAAATTAGACCTTTCGTATATTATAAGGAGCTAGTTTTGTAACTTTTATGAAAACTTATATTAAGAAAGGATCGAAGAGAAGTTTAGTATTATCCATGAATCCCACGTTGTATAGGTCTTCGAAATCCGTTAAGTTTTTCCCTTAGTTAGAGACAATGACTGTCAAGCTACCTAAAGACTTTTATCAGTCTATTCCTAAGAAAAGAACATGGATTAGGCGATAAAGATAAATATGTTCTACCTGCACGTTATCTTTGGATTACTTCATGTATTTATCGTAAGTAGATTAGTATTATTGAACATGATCTATTTGTTATCTGTTTCTATATTATGGATACATTAATATATATGTTTTTGATTTATGCTAAATACATGTGTTATCCATATTTATTTGAGTGGGGAATCTTAAAGTTTTAGTGACTTTATAAGATTATCATTTTAAATCAATTGTATTAATATTAATTTCAAATTAGATCTTCGAAGTTTGATTGGGAACAAAGTGAATTATTGGCTTCGAAATCTGATGAGAAATTTTATTAATGCAATTGATAATTGGATATGATATTGCATAAATGTTGGGCATTAATTATGTACATGTATATGTAGAATTAATTTGTCAAATACAATGGCATCCGCATCAAAGAACATTGTTGCTGAGTTGAATAAGGGTGAGAAACTCAATGGCGACAATTATGAAATCTGAAAATTAAAAATCCAGTATGTGCTTGAAGAACGAGAGGTTCTTGAGATACTGAATCAGGTTATGCCAGAACTTGAAGATGGAACTACTGCACAGCACAAGCGTGACAAAGATGCATATGTTGCATGGAAGTAGAAAAACTCTCTGGCTCGCATTACGTTGCTGAGCAGCATGGAGAATGATATCATGTGAGAGTTTGTACGTTTTGACAACGTTAGGGATATGTGGACGGCACTGGCTGCTAGGTTTGGTAGCACTTAAGTTACGAGACTGAGACAGCTCACTGTGAAATTTGATTCATATAAGAAGCCACATGCTCAGACAATGAAATAACATCTGAGGCATATGGCAAATATGATAAGTGAGCTGCGAGATGCTGGCCACGTCCTCATTGATGAGCAACAAGTGCAAGCCGTGATTCGTTCTTTGCCAAACAGCTGGGAACACATGAAAATCCACCTCACCCACAATGACAACATCAAAACATTTGAGGATGCTATGCGTCATATTGAGTTGGAAGAGGACCGCCTACAGGCAGCTAAACCTGAAAGTGATATCTACTTTGCAGGTTATAGCTCACAAGGAGCTTCGGGCTCTAAGCGCAAGCATCATGGTGGTGGTTCTCAGAAAAGGAAAGGCAAATGTCCATCTTCGTCTGGTAAAAAGCCAAGGAATAACCAACCTGGGAAAGGAAGGCGTCCTTTCAAGAAAAATATGTCAAAGGTGAAATGCTACAATTTTGGCAAGAAGGGTCACTTCGCTCGTGATTGTCGCGAGCCAAAGAAGGTAAACACCCTTAATCTACTTGAGAATAATGTGTTTATCTCAAGTTCTATTTTCTTATCTGAATCACATCCTTTGTGGACTGTAGACTCAGGAGCCACCGACCATGTAGCAAAGGACAGGAATGCCTTCGTGGAATTCTGGCGTATTCCATATGGAGCAAAGTGAATCTATGTAGGAAACAACACGCGAGTAGCTGTCAAAGGGATTTGCACATGTCAATTGACTATGCGCAACGGGCGCACCCTATTCCTACATGATGTCCTCTATGCACCTGACATACGATGGAATTTAGTTTCTGTAATATTGTTGGTTAGATTTGGTTTTTCAATAAACTTCCATTCAAGCGGTGTAAATGTGTTCTTAGGAACAACATTTTACGGCTCAGGATATTTTTTAAATGGTTTCATTGTATTAGATTATGACTTACATTCTGTGAATATTTGTTATTCCCTAGTTACATCTTCTAGTACTTACAATGTAGATGTTAATTTATGGCATGCTAGACTTGGTCATATTGGCCAACATAGAATGAGTAGACTGGCCAAGGAAGGCTTATTGGGTAATATCGAAAGAGTCGATTTACCTACGTGTGAGCATTGTCTAATAGGGAAAACATCTAGAAAACCATTTGGAAAAAGGAATTAGAGCTGAAATTCCTTTGCAATTAGTCCATTCAGATATTTGTGATCCAATGAATGTGAGAGCAAGGCATAGGGCTGTATATTTCATCACATTTATAGATGATTATACTCAATTCAGCCATGTCTATTTGATAACTCATAAATCAGAGGCATTAAGTTGCTTCAAAAGATATATGAGTTTGCCTGAAAATCAATTAGACAAGAAAATTAAGGCATTAAGGACTGATCGAGGTCGTGAAATATTTTTCTGCTCAATTCAGAGAACAATGTGATGAAAAAGGGATAGATAGACAATTAACTATTCCTTATACTCCTCAACAAAATGATGTTGCAGAGAGACGGAACAGAACTCTGCTTGAGATGGTTAGGTCAATGATGGCACATGTAAATTTATCAATCTCTTTTTGGGGAGATACATTGTTAACTGCTGCCTATGTACTTAACCGAGTCCCTTGAAAATTAGTAACTACCACACCATATGAGTTATGGACAGGCAGACGGCCAAACTTAGAATTTCTAAAACCCTGGGGGTGCGCTGCTATACTCATGTTCCTTCGCACAAATATGAAAAATTAGGTGCACGAGGTATGAAGAGTATTTTCATACGATACTCTGAACACTCTAAAGGATATACGTGTTTATAGGTAAGCAGGAAAGTTGGAGTAAAACTGAATTTGAATCGAGGGATGTCACATTCATGGAAACAGAGTTTCCTAAATAGGATGAAATTGGTGAAAACCAATTCCTCTTTGAAACACTAGATCAAAGTACTGGCAATACCTCAACTGTAGACGTTGAGATACAATCACATCCAAATGGGAGCAATGTGAGAAGTGGGGAATTAAATACGAACCAGTCTCAATTGTAACCACTTGATAAGCCATTTGATCCGAGTGTGAGCACCAATGAGCATAACGAAGCTCAAGATGAATAACTTTTAATACTACGATCAAATCGTAAAAGCGTTCCCCTGAAAACGTTTTGACATAGAAGGGGAGGCTTTCGTGGTTGCTCCACTAGATAAGGAAAAGCCAAAGAATATAGAAGAAACTCTATCATGCCCTGCAAAGGAAAAATGGATGAAAGCAATAGAAGAAGAGATGGAGTCTATGAGATTAAACCAAGTTTGGGAATTGGTTGATCTCCTAGAAGGACACAAAGCCATCGAGAACAAATGGGTCCTCAAAATAAAGCAAAATGCTGATGGATCAATTGAAAAGATATAAGGCTCGCCTAGTAGCGAAAGGGGTATACTCAACAGGAAGGAATTGACTATGAAAAAACATTTTCTCCTGTAGTGAGATTTACCTCGATTCGTCTTATCTTAGCTATAGTAGCAAGTATGGATCTTGAATTATATCAAATGGATGTAAAGACTGCATTTCTAAATGGAGAATTAGAAGAAGAAATTTATATGAAACAACCAGTTGGTTTCATAATTGAAGGCCAAGAACAAAAGGTATGTTGACTTTTAAGATCAATATATAGCCTTAAGCAGTCTTTAAGACAGTGGTATATACGCTTTCACGAAGCAGTAATAAAATATAATTTTTGTCAAAATTGACTAATATTATTGCGTATATATTAAAAGATCCAAAGATCAGTTTGTGATCTTATTATTATATGTTGATGATATACTAATAGCTGGGAGCAGTAAGGAGTTCGTTAACACTGTCAAAAGTTGGTTAAATACTAATTTTTGAATTGAAAGATATAGGTGAAGCAGTATATATCCTTGGAGTTAAGATTTCAAGAAATCATTTAAGAAAACTTTTTTATCTCTTTCACAAGAAACATATATAAACAAAATACTTGAACGTTTCAACATGAGAGACTGCAAACCCATTGATACTCCTATTGCAAAAAGGCATAGGCTTGAGCAGAAGGCTATGTCCTCAGATTCCACAAGAGCAAAAGCAAATGGAACGTGTTCCATATGCAAGTGCCGTTGGAAGTTTAATGTACGCTATGATGTGTACAAGGCCTGATATTTGTTTTCTTATTGGAATGGTAAGTAAGATACCAATTCAATTCGGGACAAGCATATTGGACAGCTGTGAAGAGAATACTTAGATATCTAAAAGGTACTATAAATTACACACTGAGCTATCAAGGAAATGATCTGCGCCTAGAAGGCTATACTGATGCTGACTGGGGAGGAGATTTAGATGAGAGAAAATCTACCTCTAGATTTTGTGTTCTTACTAAATAATGGTGCTATATCATGGAGTAGTAAGAAACAAACATGTATAGCCCTATCAACAATGGAAGCTGAATTTGTGGCACTTTCAGTAGCAGTACAAGAGGGTGTATGGCTTAGAAGATTTTTGGATCATTTAGGTGTAACTAAGAATGCTGCAAGATCAGTATTGGTTAATTGTGATAGCCAAGCAGCAATAGCTTACACCAAAGATCCTAAATTTCATTGTAAGACCAAACACATAGATACTAAGTATAATTACGTGAAGGACCTGGTAGCACAAAAAGAAGTTAATGTGCAATACATATCTACGCAAAGGATGGTAGCAGATCCTATGACGAAACCTATTCCTAGATACGTATTCAATAACCATGTAAAAACTCTAGGATTGCGTAGAACTTGATGTACTATATTATTTCCCAATTTAATGCCCACATTTGTTGAACATTTATGCATATACATATATATTTAATGTTATGTACATTATCTTTATTAAAAAATATGTCGGACAGATCTTAGATTAGCCTACTCACACGGGTAATCGCCTCTATTTTCTGTGTGTAAAATAGAGATGAGACTATTTCAAGCTAAATTATCTTATCTAAGTGATAATTAAGAGCTCGAGCTTGAAATATGATGGTCGCCTTAACTAAATGTTAAGATGAAGATATATTATTTGTTATATCTGAAAGTGAAAATAACCCACAATTTCACTTTATCTGTCTTATGCCAGATGAGAGTTCTGTTGATTTATAATAGAGTAGATTTGTGAACTCAGGTTAAACATTGAAAATATCTGAACCACCATCTGTACAGTATTTAAATATGAAGGCATACACTCCATGGGAAAGGAAAAAAATACTGTAATACGTATTTCATGCTACATATGCATTATACATGCGACAAAAGAGATGGCTAAATTTATGATCTCATTATTTAAAGCTGTTTGAGACTCTGAGGTTGAGAACACCTCATTATAGTACCCATAAGACTCTTACCTTGTTATCAAGATTGTGTTTGATGTTTGCTATCTTAGGATGTTGCCAATGGTCATGAACGATTCGATCGGATGGAACATTCCTAGAAAAGCGTATTAAACACAGATTAAGAGATCTAAGTAGAGATGAAGATCAATTTGAGATATCTGTCACATTGACTTGTATTCACTGGTTGACCAATTATGACTATATTATGGTTAGTTATAGTTGTGAATACAATGAACAAACAAAGTTTAAAATGAGATCAAAAGAGTTGTGAATGTGACTGATTGAATTAGGGTACAACATATATGATCTACTCAAAGTCCCATTGTGAGCTGCTATATACTCCTAACAGATATATAGCAACGAGCTCTATGAGTATGCTGGTCGCACGGATTGTTTGCCTGTATGAACTGCAGAGTAGAGAAGTTGACCCATCATGGGCGAGTGGAGGATGAAGGAATAGATGACTGGGCCGCCCAAGATGGGTCAAGCCCAGCCCCATACATAAATGCAGTATATATATAATCTGCAAACCCAAAACATTTAAAAGAGATAGCATTTGGTTGAGAAAAAATTCTGAAATCTTTCTCTCACTCTTGCTCTCTAATTCTCTCTACGTAATTGAGACTCAAACTCTTTTTCTAGGCATTCAATCTGTAGATTCACTGGTATGTTCTCTTGTAATATACTTCACATGATTAATATATCTATTTTGACCCATATATAAGACCATTTGCATAGAATAATAATTATATGAGTTATAATCAACACTTTTTCCATACTCCAGTCTTGTCAATTGTCACTTTAATGGAGGCGAAAATTATACCACATTTGAATGCGTGTATGCACATATAATTTGACCCTTCTCAGTCACATTGGTCCCCTCCTAGTTGTACATGCGCCTTTCTTGAGCAAAGATGAGTAGAAAATTGCAACCTTAGTCATATTGACTTTCGATTTAGAGCAGTGCTATTTGTCACGAATAGTCATTCGTGAAAAAGTTACGAACAGAGCAATATCTTCATGGAAGTTGTAGATTACACGTTCTGTTTCTTTTTTTTTTTAATAAAAAAAAAGAAAGAAAAATTTAGCAAGTCAATTCACAATTTAACTATTCGTAGCCATTTCGTGACAACTGGTTCGTGAAAAATATCATTTTTCTTTGATTTAACATATATCTGACAGAATCAAGCATTGAAACCTTGAGTTACAGAGGTATTTTATTTAAAATTTTAAGTAATTATGCATATGTTTGAAAGAATAAGTTTGAAGAATCAACTTGATTCGTGAATGAACTGGTCAAGAGCAAGAGGGCTAGTGTACCTAGGATCTTGTAAATCTAGTAGTGATTATATGTAAAAACACTCCGATACTAAAATAAGGAAGAATGCTAGCAACAATATAAATGAAAAATTGTGAGTCTTTTATACCCGGTGGACGAACTTCATATAGGCTTGATCATGGAGGATCTTAAGGGGTGAAATCCCTTAATTGACATGGACAATGAATATGGGGATTAATCCTTACGTGGGAGACTCCCTTGCTTGGTTCCGTAATGGCCGTCTCCGAGATATTCGTCCGATGACTTCAGTGGGGTTCACGTAACCGTTCTAAGCAATAAATAAAATTTTATGTTTAAAAAATTATAAAATTAAAATTGATTTGATTTAAAAATTTATTTGATTTAAGTTATATTTATTTAAAAATTCACTCAAATTTAATTAGATTTGAGTTGATTTGATTTGATATTAGTTTAATTACTCTTATTAATTTATTCATGTATCTTAATAAGGATAATAAAATAAATTATTAAAGTAAATTAAATTTTAATTATCTTTAAAGTGTTCTATATATAAAATTTAATTTACAAATTATTTGATTTTTAAATCAAATAAAATTAAATTAGTTCAAATCAAATCAATTTTATTTTTAATAATTCTGAACACAACTTATAAGTTTTGTTTTCTGATAATCAACGATTTATTTGCTAATAAACTTACTATTTTGTGTTAGAAATTTTAAGCATAATTTAAAATTCAAGTTACTATCATCTTTTGAGAAGTTATAAACATGTAATAATAAAACTTCAGATAATATACAAAGCCCTTTTTTACGTCAATCCATATTTAGAGCTCTCTTCCATATTTATAGAGTTGTTGTTTTAGCTTTCAATCTTATCCTTCACTTTGTCCTCTCTGCTCCAAACAAACTCCAAATTGTGCATTTTCTTTCAATGCCAGCTGTGACTTAGACTGGGCTCTGGTCTTAAATTCTGGCCCCTTGGATAGTTAAGTGTAGCAGCAATGATGCAACGAACAAGTCCTTGTAGATTAATTGCCACCCACAAGTCCTGTTACGTACTCTGCAGGTGGATCGTGTCATTGTGCCATGACTTGGAAGTCGAAACTTTTTGACATGAATTTTGTCGTGATTGTTGAGTTAATATTCCCTCAAATCATGTTTCTTTTCCCTGTGCTTTAGGGCATCCATAATTACAACCCAAGCAAGAAATCACTTAGAAAACTGATTTTGAAAAATTATGATTTTAAATTGTGATTCTAATTATAATTGTAATTTTAATATTACTGTTATCCAAATCTTTGCAATCACAACATCAATCATATTTTTTTAATAATTATTCATAACTTTTATAATCACAATAATATCTTAATCAAATTGTAAAATCCATATGAGAAACTAGAGTGGCTGCTAGGCAGAAAACACCGTCCAGACAGCCCACTAAGCATAAGTTTTGCGAGGAAGAAAAGAATAACTAAATTTTAACAAAAAGATTAAAGGAGACTAATGACTAAAATTAAAACATAATGGATCTATTTCGTAAAACTCTATTTTGTACATAGTATAAAGTCTGATAATATAAACTTATATTATATGACTATTTTTATCATATATTTGATATGACATCTGAAAGGACAAAGCTATTTAATCTATTTATTTTTATTTAATGATTATAAGATAAATTAATTTAGTCTTAAATGATTTGATAGGACCTAATAAGATTATTTTATATCAGGTTAGATATAAGAATATAATATTCTAACTCCAAATCAACTATAGTAATCTCCCACATATTACAGTCAGACCTTATGCTATCGGACTTTATATTATGTTACAAATATTAAAATAAGTTGAGTGTATTTTTTTCAAAAATAAAAATCATAAGAGTTGAGAAATATATGGAAAATAATATAAATCTCTTATAATTTTAAGGCTTATTAATAATTACTATAAATTAAATTAATTTCAGATATAATTAAGAAGAAAAGCTAAGTTAGAAACAACCGGGAAAAAAAAACATTAAAAGATGGAAGCATCCCATGCAGGCTTGAGATATTTCTAAAAGAAAATTATATTTTCTTAACTTCTTTAAAGTTAAATTTTATTTTTTATTCCTCTTAAATATTTTTCGTTTATAAAATACATAGTTTTTGTCTAAGTATAATGAAAATTTGTTAAGTAAAAAAATATTGTAACCATTTTTACGAAAATAATATTTCTTACTGATAATATATACAACAAAGCTTTGCAGTAAGACAACTGAAACGAAGCTTTGTAACATTCACAAAAGGGTCCAAACAGTGAAAGGAAAGTGGTCCTACAGGACAATTAGGTGTGTGGACACAATCATAGATATATTCAACAGGAACAACATCAATAAATCATGTCTCTACGAATAGCGTGTTTGGAGCACTCTCCTAAAATTGCCTCGTCACTTATGTCATTACATTTGACAACTCTCAGTCAAAATTATTTTTTACTTAAAATCAAACTTATTTGTGAATGAAAAGTGATCCTACAGGACAATTAGGTGTGTGGTATAATCATAGATATATTCAACAAGGACAAAATCAATAAATCACGAATAGCGTGTTTGGAACGCTGCCCCCTAAAATTGTCTCATTACTTGAGTCATTATATTTGACACCTCTCAACCAAAATTATTTCTCATATAAACTTACTTGTGAATGAAAAGTGGTTCTACAGGACAATTAGGTGTGTGGACACAACCATAGATACATTCAACAAGGACAAAATCAATAAATCATGTCTCTACGAATACCGTGTTTGGAGCGCTGTCCTATAAAATTACTTGGTTGCTTGTGTCATTATATTTGATAACTTTCAGATAAAATTATTTTTAGTTAAAATCAAAGTTTTGGTAGAAGTTTAGTTTAAAAATTTTTGATATTTTAAATTTTGATATTTCTTTCTTGTAATTTATTTTGTCTTTTTTTACTATATCTAAACTTATATTTTTTTTAGTAATTATACATTTAAAACTAATTTTGATCAATACTATTCAAACAATATTTATCTTATCCAAATTAATTTTTAAAAAAGTTTTTCAAACATAAATTGCTTTACTTCAAACTCACTTTTAGTCAAAATTAAATTTGCAAAATCAAGTTCATCTAAAATTAACTTTATAAAATCTAATTCAAACACACATTTCGTATTCAAGAAAACTTGGGTGCTGGGTAAGCTAAGGATGACTGTCACATAAGGGGGTCCAAGAAGTTAATGATAAAGGGTAGGATTAGTGGAAAAGTTAATCACCAAAATCTAAAAGTTTAATTGTAGTTTTGGTTCCTTTATTTTAATAAAAGGTTAAAATAAATAATTAATCTCTATAATTTTTCCTGATTTAGATTTTGTTCTTGGTAATTTATTTTTTTAGATACCAATCCTTATAGTTTCACTTATTTAAATTTTGATATTTACCGTTAATGTATCGGTCCTTATATTTTTTATTCATTTAGATTTCGATTCCTATAGTTTCTATTCATTAAGGTATAGGACCCTATTTTTCATGAAGGATTACTTTTTATAGTTTTTAATTATTAAGGCATTGATCCCTCAAAGATAAAAATCTAAATGAATGAAACTATTGGGACCGATATCAAATAAAAATAAATTATAGGGATTAAAATTTAAATTGGATAAAATTATATAGACTAATTATTTATTTTAACCTTAATAAAATGAACGATTTGATAATCTTATTTTGAAAATAAACTATTTGGTTTTTATATTTTTACAAAATAAGCACTTTTGGTCTCTTAGTTGGTGTGCAGTTAAAAATTTAACTAAAAATACTGATGTGAAATTATAAATATGATTAATTACAGTTTTGGTCCCCCTGCTTTAACAAAACGAATGTTTTGGTTTCTTAATTTTAAAAATATTTGAAATATTTAAATAAATTAAATTTATTATATTATATACTATAATCTCGTATGTTTTAACAAGAAGATATTTACTAATTCTACATAATAATAAATAAAAGAAGATTACATCGAAATAAATTTTATATATTCATAGAAACAACAATTTCATTTTATTGTTTTTCTTGCTTAATAAAATTTAAATTACAAGAAATGATAAGTATTTATTAACTCAAATTATTTAAGTTGGATAAAGTATGCGACAGTAGTAAATTACAAAAAGTATGCAAAAGTAGTAAATAGCGAAAAGTATGCGAAAGCGGTAAATTGTAAAAGTATACGAAAGTATGCAAAAGTAATAAATTGAAGAAAGTATGCAAAAGCTGCAAATTGCGAAAGTATGTGAAAGCTATAAATTACGAAAAGTATGCAAAGGTGGTGAAAATTACGAAAGTATGGGAAAACAGTAAATTGCAAAAAGTATGCGAAAGCATTAAATTGTATAAAGTATGCGAAAGCAGTGATTGGCAAAAATATGCAAAAACTGTAAATTGTGAAAACTATGCAAAGGCAATGAATTGCAGAAAGTATGCGAAAGCAGTAAATTGTAGAAAGTATGTGAAAGTAGTAAATTACAAAAGCATGTAAAATGCGAAATCGGTAAATGCAAGAGCTGTAAATATGTGAAAGCAGTAGAATGCAGAAGTTATAATTTGTGCAAGTAGTAAAATGTAGATTTATGAGGAAGCATTAAAGTGTGATAGGCAAGTAAGGATAGGACATGAAAATAAGCATAGGCCAAGAAAGTAAGGATTAGGCATGAAAATAAGCATATGGTATGAAATTAAGGATATGACACAAAAGTAAGGATATGACATAAAAAATAAGGATATAATAGGAAAATAAAGATACGACAGAAAAATCAGAATATGACAGAAAAGTAAGGATACAACATGAAAATAAGGATACGATATGAAAGTAAGGATAGAATATGAAAATAAGAATATAACATGAAATTAAGGATATGACACAAAAGTAAGGATATGACATAAAAAATATGTATACAACATGAAAATAAGAATCTGACATGAAAATAAGGATACGACATGACAGTAAGGATATGACAAGAATTTGAGGAGGTGACAAGAAGGTATGAATATGATATGAATAACAAGAAAGTTAGGATTGGGCATGAAGTTAAGGATATGATTGAAAATTAAAATACAGGTAGTAAAGACTAAATGCAATGTGGAAGTATTAATGTAATGTGAAAGATATGGTATGAATGCATTGGAAAACTGTAAAAATTTGCATTTAAGCAAGACATATGATATGAGTAAGAGAATGTTATGCATGATATGAAAATGACATGTTATGCAATTAACTTGCTGATTTTTTTTTTTGAATTGGTGAAAAGAATTGATATGATTGTTAATGATATGCAGTGCTACTAGATGTTAATGATATGCAGTGCTACTAGATGTTGTGTCGATGATATGAATGGTATGTCGATGATATGATATGTAATTAGTTTCCTGAATTTTTATTTTATTTTTTTATTTTTGAATTTATGAGAAGAATTGATATGATTGTGGATAATATGCAATGCCAATGATATGATATACAATGGGTAGATATGCTGATGAATACCATGTTGGTGATATGATATGTAATGGAAGGATATGCTGAAAAATGCTATGATATGCAATGAATGATATTGAAGAATGTTATGTAATTAGCTTCCTGATTTTCTCTTTTTTTTTTTACAGTGGATTAATTGAAACTTTTGCTCAAATGAGATTTCTTGTTCAAAGAGAATTCTTATCCAATTCAGCTTATCAAGACATCAGTTTCTCACTAAATATAAAATTTGAAACTTTGAGGCTCTTTGATTAGCCTTTGTTTTTCTTTTTTGTAATGATTGGAGTTAGCTATACAATTGCATTTAGTGTTTTCACCTTTGAATGCATGCCGGAATTTAGAAATCATGATGATATGAATGCTTTACTCTCCAAAGTTACAAAATTTTCCCCAAGTTTGTTGATTCCATTATTTTTCTTTAGATATCCATTCATGACTTGAGAGTTGTGAAAGCAGCCTACACTTGCAAAATCTAAGTTGACTGAAGCTCTCACTGACAACTCTAACCATGTTTCTTTGTTTATTTCAATAGTGAAATGCTTTCACCGCTCTAAATTTCCTTTTTTTTTTCTTGCTTTCCTTGTAGTCAAATGCTTGTCTTTTGCATCTTTTTTTTTTTTACTCCTTCAAATGAAAATGTTAATAGCAATGATTATACAGAATAGAAAAAGATTGCTCATGAGAAATGACACTATGTAGTTTTGGATGGAGAAATTATGTGTATATATGAGACAATGGTCAATGAATGGAGATTTTATTAAAACAAGAGAGGATGAATTCTAGTGTACAAACAAGTGGAAAGAACAAGAAAGATTTGTGAATGGTATCAAAAAATTTGTCAATCTATACCGAACTTGGACCTTTCCTTTTCAAGATTCATTCATAGGACTTATCAAGATTTTCTGTGAGTCAGCTCTTTTTTTTTTGTCCCAACACTATTTTTCTTATTGAACATTAAAAATTTATCTGAGTGTATGTCCAGGCAGACTAAACCTCAACAAGCACTTTCAAAGCTTGTAATGTGGCTCAGGTAAAAGGTTTTCCAAAACAAAAGGATATAAGGCTCAATATTCATTTGTGATCCCATACTTTTCTTTCTCTAATTGATCTCTTCCCTATTTTCAACCAGTTTTGCACGCATTCGATTATCAAAAGGATATTGTGGGTTGTAATAGGGTATGGGGTGAAAATTGTGGTTTATGAAGAAAAGTTAGAAAGGCTCAAAGATTGATGTTAGGATGCAACAAGAATCTCTTTTGATTATTTGTGGTCACATTTCAAGCGATCATGACTTGGCACTGATTGTTTTTTCTTTTCAAGACATCTTTTCCATGGGATTCTTCCATCTTCATTTTTTCCTTTTGTTTTATGACTCTTGCCTTTTAATTTTCTTTTTCTTTTTCAAAATATGCCATATTGACTCCTAGTGAGGAAAGACCACTGTTTTACATTAGAATCTCATTGATCCTTGGGTATGATATGTATGGATATGAAAAGGAACTTTTTTTGGCTCAAATGGCTTGACAAGGGATATGAAGTATTTAGATAGTTGAATAAAAAGAATCCTCTTTTGATGAATCCTTAGCAAAACTTGTTGAAATACTACCGCTTCCCAAGTTAATCTTGAATTGCAGGTGAATGAAAGAAACACTTCTTCAAGCTCAAAAGGGATATCAAGGGATAAAACTCTTTTTTATTTGGAAAATCAAAGAATGCCTCGCATCATTAGAAAAGCTTGGTTGTAGAGGGCGTATTAAATTTTGAAGACATTAGGGTCTTATATTTGCATCATTCTGAATTCTATCTTTTCTAAAGTCCATTATTGATGTTGAAAGGAAATGATACTGGTATTTTGCAAGAGTCTTTGTTTTTTTTTTTTTTTGAAACCATTAAAGGAAGAAACAAATGAATGGTTGACAAATTAAACAAAATGGAACATGAGTGGTGGAATGTGAATGGACTAATGAATTGCATGATCATTTCATTAAAATTTTCATTCAAGTTTGGATCTCATTCTGGAAGAGACCTCTCTTGTTTTTTCTTTTTTATTTTTACAAGCATTTACCAAAAGAAAGCAGTAACTCTAACAAGCGTGATTGAACCAATGCAACCTGAATGAGTACATTCCTGATGGTTTTTTTTAACAACTTTGCCTATTAACATCAAATAAGAATAATAGCATCAATATTTTCAAGTATTCCAATCTTTCTCTTCTAGTAGTTCTTTTTTCTTAGCTCAAATGGTAGGCAAAATTGGAACTTGACAGGGTTAGATAATGCATGGTTGGCATATGGAATGAAGTGTACAAGTATAGTGACCGATTTGAGACAATTTGACGAGGATATGAAGCAGTTACCTGGCAATATTTTATCAGAATCCAAGTCACTTTCCTTCAGCGGATAAATTTGAAGCTTGATTGACATGGAAGACTATGAATACAATTGCAGAGCTATCCTTTGATTACAAAGGTTGAACTGGATGAGATTCTCTTTGGAAGAGCAATGCAAAATGAAATATCAGGCTTACCACTAATTACTTCAAAAAAAAAAATTTGGCTTGTTTTTTACTGATAAACTGATGGCCTGACTCTTAATTTGAGATTTTCAAATTCTGAATTTAATGATGGACAAGCTCCATGCTACATAGCATAACACTTCTTATTTCTTGAACTTTTCACTTTTCATTTTCTCATGTTCTTTTTTTTTTACTTTTTTTTTTAAAAAAAAGTTAGCATCTTGTGACACCTCAATTTCAAAAGCTCTCTTTTTTTTTTTTTTGGGTTTTCAAGAAAGGAGCAGCAAAGTGTTCGTTGGTTGCAAAGATTAACCAAATTTCGACATCCATTGAAAATCAACCATGACTTGGGCCAAATAGTTTGTTAGTAAATGCTTTGAAACATAAATATAAGAGTCTTATGCTAACATGTAAAGAAAAATGACATGTATGCAAAGAGATTTTTTTATATGCATGCAAAAATGTTGTGCTAACATGTACAAGAAAATGAGAAATGTAATTTTATTCATTATTTTTTTATGAGATGCATGTAACAAATATTATGCTGACATGTGCAGGAAAATGATAAATGTAATTTTTTTTTTCGAGATGCATACAAGAATGTTATGTTGACATGCACAGGAAAATGATCAAATGCATAGGTTTTTTTTTTCTTTCAAAATGCATACAAGAATGTTAAGCTAACATATATAGGAAGATGATTAAGATGCATAATTTTTGTAAGATTCGCGCAAGAATGTTATACTGTCATGTACAAAAGAAATGACTAGTGTGCTTGATGTAAAAGATTTTTTTTAATGACATGCATGTAAAAATGTTATGATGACTTATACAAAAAAATAAACAGTATACTAAATGCCAAATTTTTAGTTTTTTTTTAGCATGCTCCATTATTTAAATGCAGAAATGAATGACTTGAAAATCAAAAGGATAAGAAAATGTATACTCCCTTTTGTCCAAATGGGTAGAGCCTATAGCTAGATATCCTTAAGGTCACGACCCTAACTCGGGTAACCTGTAGGTTCATTCTATCAATGTATAGTTCTTCGGACAGTTCTAAACTTCTAAAGGCCATGGTCCCCAGATTCTCTCTATCCTAAGACAAGGATCCAATTTCATGAATTTGATCTTAAGGAGGATTCCCTCTCAACATGACCAATCCATGATACCAGTTACCATCTAGGAATCAACAAATGTTAGGGAAACATAGACTCCTTCAATAAGAATGTCACGACCCTTCTTAATTGTTAAGTTCGCACAGGCTCGGGTATAATTGTTTGTTTTATATTTATTTTCTAGATGAATAATTATGTTTAATTGTTGAATTATAAAGTATTGATTAAATTGTTGAAATTAAATTTTGAATTATTTCATTGTGGTATCATTTGGAACAACATTTTGTATATTTACTTTTCTTGTTGCATTAACAGGCATATTTTACTTTTGTAATATAATTAATCAAAGTCATTTGAGCCGTGACGGCTTGGTGACTTGCAACTTAGAAATGATGTCTCCGACCTTGTGCTGAGCTTCATTTTTAAATTTAACAATTAATCTAGGTCAGTTGAGGTGTAACAGTGTGTTGATTTGGAAAAGAAATATAGTTATGATTATGTTGTCGTGACAGCTCTTTGATCTCATATATAAATTTAAAATCAATTTTAAAATAATCTAATTGGAGTCATATTGTCATGGCGATGCTTTAATCTTAAAAATAATTTAGGATCACTAACAGACAGTGTTGCCGTGACGGCTCTTTAACTTGTGAGTGATATAGGAATCAAATTAATTTTAATGCATTAGCAAACCATTTTTTAATCAATTATTTAATTGATCAATTAACAAATCATTTTCATTTTTATCAACCATTAATTCTTTATTTAAAATTCTTTAACTCACAAATATTTTTTAAACAAACTATCGGGCTTTGATTCCTCAATTGAGGATACATAAGCACTTCAGATAAGTCAACTCTATAAATATTTTCATTTATTTCATTATTTGATATTTGGTAAATATTTTAATTTAATCTAATTCATTGCTTGAGAGAATTCAATAGATAGAACTAAGCTGACCGAGAACTTAGATCACGCATAAACTAACCATATGACAAGTATACTGCTTAAACTAAATCTGACAAGTACAAGAGTTGAATTGATTGAGTACATAACTAGTAGGTAAACTAACTATTTGACAAGCCCAAAATTTGAACTGAATATGACAAGTTTAAAACTTGAATTGATGAGCTCTATGTTTGAAAAAAATATCTAACCCACGTGACACACTGGGTCAGTATCTCCTAGCTAGCTATGATCTAATTTGATTATACAAGTTGCATCAAGCTAATATTTACTACTGTTAGATTCAGAGACTGATAAGAATTTCTTTCAAAAAAAATAAAAAATTATAATATTCTATATTCCAAAAACAAATATTAATTTTCAATGGACAAAAATAATGTCAAAGTTTATAAAAATAATTTAATTCAATAAAATAATTTCTAACATTAGAAAACTCAAATTTAATAGACTTAATCTCACTTTCTGTATACATAACAAATATCCGTATCAATATTAGTCGATGGTCCAAAATCATTGTCAATATAAAGTATATACATATGACAAATTTAGAAAGCCAATATTTTTCATAATCATTAAGTTTTTGGTTTAACGGTCCAAAACCATTCTAATATAAGTCCAAATACATGATAATCCAAAAAAAAATATTTTTCCTGATAGCAAAAATATTTTATTAGTCGATGGTCCATATACATAATAAATGTCCGTATCAATATTAGTCGATGGTCCAAAATCACTGTCAATATAAAGTATATACATATGACAAATTTAGAAAGCCAATATTTTTCATAATCATAAAGTCTTCAGTTTAACGGTTCAAAACTATTCTAATATAAGTCCAAATACATGATAATACAAAAATTAATATTTTTCCCGATAGCAAAAATTTTTAGTTTAATCAATGGTTTACCATAACTGTGTTCACAAATTATATGAGTTTTTCAAATATTTATTTGTCCCAAAAATCTTTAAGGCTCTAATATATTCAAAGTCTAATAATAAAATAAAATCTATCTTAAAATTTCAAATACACATATAATAGATAGAAATGGTGAAATGAAGGTTTCTTGTACCATTTTATAATTATAAAAAATATTAGTAATTTATATATTAGTTATATGTAATTAAATTATCTAATTTAATCCATAAATCCTAAATAATTCTAAATACAGTAAAAAAAATTTCACTAAAATTTGAATCGACGTCAAATGTTACTATCAAAATTTACTAGAATCTTTTTTTTATATAAAGAATATAGAGAAAAAGGCATGGTTCTGAAAATCGAATTGGTCACTGGACCGGTTGAGGTACTGATTCAAAGTTTAATAATTCAACCGTAGTCGAACTGTGGTTGAACCAAAATATAATTAAATATATATTTATGTTTATATATAAATATAAGTATATATATATATATATATATATATAAAATTATTTATATACAAATCATGAAGGTTCCTGACGTACTGGAGCTATAACATTTGAATTTCTCTTACATTCCACGTTTCTGAAACGGATCCTATCAAATATTTTACATTTTCCTCTATCTCTTTGCAGCTACAGTTTATTCTAATAGGGGTCATATTCAATCTCTTAAGTGACTTCTGAACACTAGCTAGCTCTGGACCTACCTATATTAGCCATGAGCAATCACCAAACGGAGTTGATAGAAAAGAGACTTGACATGTGAAAACTTTGACCGCAAGTTCAGAACGAACGGAGCGGAAGGGATCATAAGTTCCAGGGAGAAAAAAAGACGAGCACTTTGGACCATGGAGCCAACAAGATCAAAGGAGTGGCGCTTTCGTAATTAAGAGTAATAAGTGCGCTATTTACGTTAGACATTGGTTGGCGTGAAAAAGAAAGTCAAAATCATATACTTGCATTTGCTTGCTGCAGTCTTTCATTTTCTACCGCTCCTGCAGTCTGATTGACAACCCCATAATTATCAACCCCACCTATCTCCCTCGACCCCTCACAATCGCATTGCTTACCTTGAGATACTCAGAGAGAAGAAAAACATCACGAAAATATGTCTATGGTGAGTCGGTGACCGAGGAGATCAAAGCCAAGGCAGAGGTATACCATGGAGATGAGCTCTGCCAAGAGAAGTCGAAGCTGTTGCTGAAGGAAATAGGGCTACCCAATGGCCTTCTGCCCCTGAAAGACATGGAAGAGTGCGGGTACGAGAGGGAGAGTGGGTTCGTGTGGCTGAAGCAGAAGAAGAGCTCGACCCACAAGTTTGAGAAGATTGGGAAGCTGGTGACCCACCGGCAGCCGTACGGACAGTTGCTGGGTTGATCAGTTCAGCCGGTTTGGAACCGGTTCACCGGTTTTTAATTCTATCAGTTCTGAAAGGTCGCCCGAACAGGTGAGGAGACCAGTTTCCGGTCCGACCGATTGAATCGGCCGATCTGGTCCAATTTTCAAAACTGTGGAAAAAAGGCAATTAAACTCGTTTATCTTAAATAATATATATAACCATTTATAAAAGGAAAGTGTTTACTTTTTTTTAACATGCGACTTAAAATTAAAATAATATAATTTTTTTTTATATGAGACTTAAATAACAAATCTTTTCATTTCTTTTTTTTGGTTTAAAGTTTATCTTTTTTTTTTAATTCTGTACCGTAACACTAGACCCTAAAAACCTACATGAATTTGCTCCGAGTTCGGCGGGTGAAAGAGAATTGAATATTGGGTTTTCTCTTGTGCTGAGAAAATTGAATATATTTTTATTTACTTATTTTTTTCACATTTTTTAAAATTTTTGAAAATATAAAATATTCCGAACAAAATACTTTGTTGACAAATACATCTTAACTACACCTAATGAATATTGTATTGGAAATAAATGATCAACATCTTGTTATATGCCATTCAAAGAGAAAATTATATCAGATTTATATATTAATGTATTAAAACAGGAAAATATATTAGAAACCAAAGTAAATTGTATCCAATAACAAGGTTTGGACACTGTAATAAGCAAGTCATATTATCCAATAATACTCTTAGTGCATAATAAAAAATGATCAATATATTTAGCAAATGATTTAAATTATTAATATTTGGTGATATGTTTGTATCAATTTTAAAGAACATTTCTCTATTCAATATTATAATCCTTGAATTATGACGGTTATGCAAATGATAAATCTAGGATAGTGTTAGATATATAGTAAAAATTTGCCTCGACATTTCATATAAACATAAAAAAAAATTAAATTTTTTTTGTCACATAAAAAAATGAATATTGTACTATACCAATAACTCAGCCCACTAGGCCAACGGGCTCAACAAGCCATCAGGCCCAATAAGATAAATTCGACTGAACCTAGCAACCAACAAGAATATCAAAATGGTGAAAAAAAAAAGAATACCATGAAGTGACTCATATAACTTGAATTAGAGTCAGACCTGTCCTATACTTCTTCAAAGAATACCATGCTTATCATCGTAAGTTTCCTGGTCCTAACACAAAGAACCAAGGAGCTTAAGCTAAATACAACCAATATATAAGAGGCTCTACATCCCTAGCTATAATTCAACTCACTCTTACCTTTCATAAACACATCCTCATATCCCAACACTAACTTGATCTTCGTACCATCTGGCTGGCACAGGTATATCTCAAAATAAATATTTAATTATCTGCCACTTGAAAACATCATTAAATTCCATACTTACTCATGATTTGGTAATCCCTATTTATTTTTTGGAGATGTTTATGAGTTAAGAATCAGTTTAAAAGGAATTCTTCATGTAACTAAGAATGAGCCAATGATAAAAGGTTTGAGTAATTTGTAAGAGTTTATAAGTTTAAACCTATCTGCTTATGATGAAGAAATAGTTTAAAAGGAACATAGAAACAAACTTAACCATTAATCGTAATTGAGTTATTGAATTAAAAACACACAATCTCCTCAACTTTTAGAAGGGTATGTTTGAGAACTACTCTAGTATCCACATTTTTTCTTGGGTATCGGTACATTAATAACTTGTCAAATATTTATTGATTGCGAGTTATACTTTATAAATTTATAAACATTTATTATAAGAACTAATAATTAATAAATATTATCCAAGGCTAATTATATCAAAGACACTTGGAGGACATCCTTTTGGCTAGTTAAAAGCTAGCCATCATGACTAGATAAAAACAAGTGATTGGAAACCCAAGGAATTCACCTTGCACAACCAACACTTAGAAAAGCAACTAAGATGACATAAGATGTAGATTAAGATGACAAAGCTAGTTATGACCATGAATCATGAAAAGTAACTAGATTAAGTAACTAAGTTACCATTGCTAACTAAGTAATCATTACTTAATAAGATAACATGCCAAATGGCAACTCCCTAGCTCATCTTACAGTAGAAACACATGACTAAATTCAAAAGAAAATCTAAGGAGACCAATCCCTATCACACGGCCACCCAAGAAGAATCACCTTGTCAAGAAAAGTCATTCATGATTACTAGCTAATTGGAAGAATCTTAGTGGCCTAACAAAAAGTGAGTAAATAGACTAGATACCATCATCGTTAGATGATAAGAAAAGAGGACAAATGGCATCACCCTAACTAGAACAAGAAAAAGAACACATGACAAAACTCACACACCCACACGGCCAAGCATAGGATAAGAGTAACCTGGTTACTCAAACAATCCTAGGTAATCATGAGAGGACACTTGTGAAGAAACCAAGTGATCCAACTCATTAACTTAAAAAATTAAGAGATAAAAACCCTAGAAATATGACATCACACTCACTGTCACTCACATGCACATGCACACACTTGAAACACTATAAATACCCCCCCTCCCACACCTTCTTCACACCACACACACACACACCAAGAACTCATCACAATTTCTGCCCATGCACTCTTAGACACCCTTAGTTCGTGTAGCGTCAAGGAGAGCACAACCACCAACTTGTTCAACACAAGTAGGAAGTGATAACTCTTCTCTATCCTCTCCTGTTTATTGTGTTTCCTAAGCATAAAGATATCTAACTTCTTGATAAACTTTATGCTACTTCATGGTCCATTATCCTTACTCTTTCTATTTTTCACTCTTGCGCTATTTTCATATTGAAAGTTCAATAATAAGAACCATGATATGACAAGATTATATGCTATTACCAATGAAATATGAGAAATGATCCTTATGGGGATGATCTCACTAAGTTTGGATATGATCCTCTAGGAGGTGATCTCACATGATATAAGGTCACCTTGGTAGCAATGGTAAGGGGACGCCCTTACAAATGGAAATAACTCTATTCCTATGTTTGATCATGTTAATTTATCATGAAAGAAGAACTATAAACCTAATAAATGAGAATATCAAAAGTATAGAGAAGGCATATTCTGTATTAAGTTACAGCTGGAAACATCATAGTTCAAATCCAAGTGTTATTACTCTCTATTAAGATTTTTATCTCACATTTGTTTCTGACATTTTCAAATTAAGAAATCATGCCTTTCATGCACGTAGTTGTGGAAGTTCATTTCTTCTAGGTTGATATTCCTGCCATTTGGGCCGTAAAAGCAGTCCGGAATATTCGTGCTATCCAACTGGATAGTAATGATCCTTGAAGAGTTAGGGTTTAAATCATGAACTAATATAATCAAGAATATGCCACCTATGGAGGGATTTTGTATAATACTTAGTACTAGTTTTCCTCCCATTTTGTCTGTAAAATAGCTAACTAGGTGACCTTTTGATATATAACTCCCTAGTTCTTGTAAAATAAATAAAGCTAGAATGTTTTCCTTATGATTGTGTGTGATTTCTTTAAATTTTAATCTTAAGTTCTAAATCACTAATTGAAGAATGGGAGGATCTAGGATAAAGATTATCATATGATAAATCAAGTTCAAAGTAGTTCCAAGATATGATAATAACTAGTCAAAATCAAAGAAAGCATAAAGGGAAACTCTCATTCTCGGCCAAGCTGGTGCCTAGGTGCCAACTCTAGGCGCCTAGGTGGTTGGGCTTCTAGGTGGTGGTGACCCAGAATTTGGGCGCTTAGGCAGTGAATTCTCAGCGCTCAGGTAGTGACATGCCCAAGAAACCTTAGCATTTAGCCTAAAAAGAAACCAAGTTATATGATTAAATGAATCAAGATTGAACTAACCCTAAACTAATATTTGAAATTAGAAACTTATCCTATATAAAGATTATTTCCAAGTTCTAATCCCAAGTAGTTATTTCTAAGTTTATATGGTCTATCTCACTAGTAAGTCACTACGAAGGAAACATAGTCTAAGAACAAGTATGTGACACCATGCCTAAGGTAGGGTGTTACATGTTGGTTGTTGTTAACCGGGTTTTTGCAATCAAGTTGTGGGAGTTAATGCATGATATCAAACGGTGGAAGATTTTTGGCACCATTCTTGGAGGTAAATCAGCATTTCCTTTTCTTATTATGATTTTGTGATTTTTTTTAACGTTTTATGTTTTCATAATTAGAAACAATACATTTTTTAGAACAACTGTGTGACAAAGTCCTTAAGCTGAATTTCTTAGTTTTTTTTGTTTTTGAACATTTTCGAATAAAATGATGCTGCCAAGTTTAAAGAAGAAATAAAAAAATAAAAAATCAACTGAAATAGCATTAGAATTGAAATTATGCACATATCTTTTCTTTTTCACAAGCGTAGAAGATATGATAATTGGAATGGCCAACTAATCCCAACTCAAATTGAATATATTGAAGTATAATAATTTTTAGAGGTAATAGTTGTATACTTTATTTCCAAAAGGTGGCAGTTGCTGTTCATTAATTTTTATTTCTAAAATCAGCTTAAATAATAAAAACTTTATAACTATGTAACTCTATATTAGCCCCATTTTCCAACAGTAAAAAAAAAACGACATTAAAAATAATTTTAAAATTTAGTAAGATAGTTTACTTTTCAATTTATTGTTAAAAGATAAATTTTCATAAATTTAAAAAACTTTTAACATAAAAATTACTTCCATTAGAAAAGACATATATCCTAAGAATTCTTCTATCTATTAGCATGTTATTTTTTATTTATCTCAATCAATCTTTATTGTGTATAATAAATATCTTCAGGTTTATTAAATAACAAAACTAGAAAAAATTAAAAATAAAGAATTTCACCATTGCAAATTAAAAATTTAGATACTATTAACCTTTTCTCCATTTATACATTTTACTTTTAACCCTTTTTCCTAAACTATTTCTTTTCTCAAAAATCTCAACCAGGTATCAAAAGATTAGATATTGTTTCCAAAAGTGCGGAATCCGCTCACTTCTAAATGAATTACTAGGATTGTGGCCAATACCAAATGAAAGGTAATAAAATAGTTAGCAAAGTTAGCAAGTTTAATTTGTTACTTTAAGAGCTCAGAATCTTTTCACTCATCAATTATGCTCTCATTGTAATATAATAAGACTACTATTTCTGCTATCAATTCTGCTCTCATGTAAGATAACATTCTCACAATTCTCAATTATGTAATGAAGTTTAATAGGTTTTTTAAAATTACATTTCAACTTTTTGGAATGAGATTTGTGGTGCACTTTCTACTACAAGGAAAAACTAAACAAGCGCATAATTTCTTGTAGTTGTTTACACAATAGAGTTCCAAAAGAGAGGTCTCCCACATGCTCACATTTTAGTTTTCCTTCATCCCCAAGACAAAATACATGATGCATCTCAAATTGACAAAATAATTTCATCAGAGATCGATCCCAGACAAAGAACTGGACCCGATAGCTTACAATGCAATGGAAAAATTCATGGTACATGGCCCGTGTAGAATCTTGAATTTGGAATCTCCATGCATGGTAAGAGACAAGCGCTTGAGACACTTCCCCAAGAAATTTCATGAAAAAACATGCATGGATGAAGATGGGTTCCCAACATACATGAGAAGGAATGATGGAAGACATGTAGTAAAGAGTGATGCAAGACTTGACAACCATTATGTTGTCCCATATGTCAGGAACCTCATTGTGAAATACGATGCGCACATAAATGTTGAGCTGTGCAACAGAACAATGTCAGTGAAGTATCTCTTCAAGTATGTCAACAAAGGGCCGGATCGAGTTATTGCAGTCATCTCAGACAGTGAAATCTCTGGCAGCAATGCAAATAGACGAAGGTTGGAACTTGATGAAATCAAGACGTATCTAGACTGTAGATATATCTCTGCTGCAGAAGCATATTGGAGAATTTTTCAGTTTGATATGTTCCACCGAGAACCTGCAGTCAAACGTCTTTTATTCCATCTTCCAGAACAACAGACAACATATTTTCCAGAGGCAACAAGAATTGATAACATTCTATGGCGACCAGGCATTGAGAGGACAATGTTCACTGAATGGATGAGAATCAATTCAGAGAACATTGATGTCCGAGAGCCAACACATGAAGACTTCCCTACAAAATGGGTTCGGAATAATAGAGATAGAATATGGACAAGGAGAAAAAGCGGGAACTATGTTGGCAGAATATTTTATGTACCTCCCACAAGTGGTGAGAAATACTACTTGCGCATCTTGCTTAATACATACAGTTCGAGGAAGTCGATCTTAGGAAATAAGAACGGTCAATGGTGTGGTGTATCCTACCTTCAAAGAAGCCTGCTATGCTCTAGGCCTTTTAGGAGATAATAAAGAATGGGAAGATTGCTTAAAAGAAGCATCAATATGGGGTTCAGGGAAACAACATTGGGAACTTTTCTATACCATATTGTTACATTGCGAGGTTGTGAATCCATCTGAGCTTTGGACATTGAACTGGAAATTACTTTCAGAAGATATATTGTATAGGCAACGACAGTTGCTTAATTTCCCTGAACTTCACCTTTCGGATGAGCAGATCCAAAATTATGCACTATTGGAAATTGAAAAAACACTAAGAAAAGCAAGAAAATCATTGGAGGACTACCAAGGAATGAAAGTTCCCGATAGCAATTTACTCTCACAAATGGATAACCACCTTATTAGTGAAGAACTGAGCTTTGATCGACTCCAGTTGCAGGATGAATGCTTGCAACTGGTGAGGGGACTCAATCATGATCAAAAGATTATTCATGACTAGGTGTTTTATTCTGTTGATGCAAATGAAGGAAGGTTGTTCTTCATTCTGTTATGGAGAACTCTTATGTCAAGGATCAGGTCTGAAGGAAAGATAGCTGTAGCTGTGGCCGCTTCAGGTATAGCTGCTCTGTTATTGCCAAGCGGGAGGACTACACATTCAAGGTTCCATATACCTCTGAACCCAACAGAAGAAGCAACATGCACTATCAAAAAGGGCACTCAACTTGCTGAATTGATGATGCAAACATCATTGTTAATTTAGGATGAAGCTCCAATGGCAAACAAGCGATGCTTTGAGGCCATGGATAGGACTCTGAGAGACATTCTCAAGAGCTGTACACCTAATGCTTTGACAAAACCATTTGGAGGACTAACCACTGTCCTTGCAGGGGATTTCAAGCAGATATTACCTGTGGTTACTAACGGAGATGGGGAAGACATTGTTCAAGCATGCTTAAAACCTTCTTACCTTTGGCAACATTGTGAAGTGCACAGGTTACAAGAGAACATGCGGTTGAAGTCGAACAACTTGAATTTTGTACGAACACAAGAGCTAAAAGCCTTTGCTGATTGGATATTAGACATTGGGGATGGAACATATTGTGGTGAAAATGGTGAATATGGATTCCTATACCATCTGACTTGATGCTACATGGAAGAGATAACCGTATTCAAGATATTGTTCAAAGCACTCATCCAAATTTGGAAGATCATTTTACAAAATCTAATTACCTTTTGAATTGGGCTATTCTCACTCCAATCAATGAAACAGTTAAGGAGATTACTGATCACATAATGGAGAAGTTGCCAAGTGAAGAGAAGATTTACCTTTCATCAGATAGCATATGCAAAGTTGATTATAATGTTGAGGACCATGGCCTAAATTATCCAACTTAATTTTTGAACACTCTTAAATTTCTTGGTTTTCCAAACCATGTCTTGAAACTGAAGATTGGTGTCCCAATAATGTTACTAAGGAATCTTAATCAAGGAGCCGGGCTATGCAACGGGACAAGGTTAAAAATAACTCAGCTGGGAAAGTGGTTTGTTGAAGGGGAAATTATTAGTGAATCAAATATTGGAGAAAAGGTCCTCATTCCTAGAATATCTTTGTCACCATCTGAATCAAAGTGGCCTTTTGTACTAAAAAGAAGACAATATCCTCTAACTATGTCCTTTGCTATGACTATAAACAAAAGTCAGGAGCAATCCCTCGAACATGTCGAACTCTATCTGCCGAAACAGGTCTTCACTCACGGACAACTGTATGTAGCTGTCTCTAGAACTACTAGCAGAAATGGTTTGCGCATCCTCACAACCGATGAAGAGTGGCCAAATGTACATATGGTAAAAAACAATGTATACAAAGAAGTGCTGTGAATGGTTACACTGCTTTGCAAGAAAATGGTACATTACAAGGCAAAGAATGAATATATATTTCTTATCATTGCCATACTTATGACAGTAATCACACACATCCTTTTCATAAATTTTCAAATATTAGCGTATAAATTGTTCTTACGTATCTAATCCTTCCAACATTTACCTTGATAGAAACTACAATTCACATTCTCTAACTTCTCATTCATGTCAAGAACCGCAGCCTATCTGAACAGCTTATGTGAAAAAGGTACAAAACTACATAGATTTTTTAATGTCATACAAATAGTGTATTGTTACTTGGACAACAGAAGTTTAATTTCATTCTGGAGAGATATAAAACTACATGGGTAATTGTTGGCATCAGGGATGCATTGGCTACAAGCATTTATCCGCATTACTTCTATCAACTAAAAATTTGCCCTTTTTCCATTTGCAGCAATTACATTCGAATCACCATAAGGTAAAACAACTTAAGAAGCAAACCTACTACTCATAGAGAAAGCACTATGGAACTTCTTTGTCCCCTGCACCAACACTATAGCACAATTAAGGTTGTGTGCCATATGTTTCTAAATAGGTGTTTCTCTTAAATAATATCACAACTTTTGTCAACTTTTTATATGGAAACAGTGTTAGATATATGAAGTTATTAACTACCAAAACTTTTCTTCAGTTTTCGACATGCAAAAAAAATATATATATATATTGTTGATAATTTAAGCAGGTAACAACATGGGATAACTTATTTCTAGCCCCTGAGAATTAAAAGAAAATCACCCATTATTTATCTATAGCTGCAAATAGACTTCCATTCTATGCATATTTTACACTTTATTTTTATTTTCCTTCTCTATGATTCTTTCTAATTTGTTTAGAACCAACATTCGCTTA
This sequence comes from Castanospermum australe, assembly GCA_019955255.1. Taxonomy (NCBI): domain Eukaryota; kingdom Viridiplantae; phylum Streptophyta; class Magnoliopsida; order Fabales; family Fabaceae; genus Castanospermum; species Castanospermum australe. The sequence continues at coordinate 170,942 of NSJW01000151.1, forward strand.
GGATTTCTTTTCAAAAAAATTAGATTATAAATGAATGTTTAGTAATGTCAATAAAAGATATATACTTTGATTATTCTGCAACAGGTGCAAATATATGGTTTTATATATTTTCAAATATAAAAACACAGTGAACCTAATCCCTTGAGAGAAGTTTTTCTCCATATCTTTGGTATCTTTTTGCACCATACTTTTGTGAAGAAAATAAGGATCTTTTACAAAGACAAGTTAGGTGTACCTTCAGTGGCTTAATCAAATTGTGTTTGATTTCTGTTTCTAAATTTTATTGAAGAGGGCTTAATTAATATTTCAATTGTACGAAATGATGCATGAACCATTTGAAAAATTGTATGATTCTATATATTCATATTGGATTATCTGTTCTCTTTACCTTCAACAATGTTAACATTTGCATGTTGACTGAAATTGGTAAAAACATTCAATATTAAAATACTATTAAAAAATGATAAGTGATCTAAATCTAAATACAGAACAGGTATTTGACTAAAAATGTTTCTGTGCATAGTGCTTTCAAGTCTGTCTTATAATATTATAATTATTGAATACTTGACTGTTGATTGTCTGAAGCCATATTTTCCCTCTTTCCTTCTATTATTCATCATTTTTGTACGATTGAGTCTATCTCGCATGTACATTCACGGGGTATCCTCAAGTATCCAAGGAGATACTATACAAGGCAAGGAAGAAAACCTCTTCATGAACCTTCTTAGGTTCAAGACATAGCTTAACGTATTTATCCAGCCTAAGGTGGATCAAATTGATCAAAGACTATTTTTTAGGTGCAAAACGAGCATGCACTTATTTATAAAAGAATACGTAGTACATTGATAAGAAATTTAGATTTACTGATTTACATATGCTATATTTATTTACACATATTCATCTTAGCTCACTTATGCTCATATTATTCATGCACATTTATATAGACTATTTCATGGCTACTACCAATAAATAAGAAGACAATATGCCCAAAATTATGCAGAGATGGTTAGGCTGAAGGGTGAGAAGAATGGAGTTCAAAATTTACTCCTTTTCTTTTTGGCAAAAAAAAATGGAGATATTAATAACTACCTAACAACCTAAGATTAGACTACAATAAAAGACAAAGCAAACCCAACTTCTAGCTACCAAAAGAAACTTTTGTATTGACCACTCTTATAGGATCAGAGATAGCCAGTCGATCTACAACAAAATTAATTGGAAATTGATTAGAGCTGAGGAATTTCCAAGCAAAAATACTGATGAGTTTGAATATGAAATTTTTTATATCAAATTTGAAATGTAGCACTATTAGCTCCAATAGTTGGTGAGAGAAACTCACAGTTTATATTCAAAAATAGTTTCACTTGTGCCCTCTCCATGGCTAATATTTCAGCCATTAAAATTACATTCTAATATCACCAAACTCTCTACAAAAACTAACAGGAATAGCAGACATTTCAAAACCATATTAGCATCACAACTTGATTATACTTTAATCCAATTTCAGCCATAGATGAAAGGATAAAATTATACTTTAAATGGACCTTCAAGTGAGTCAAATATCTTAAAATGTTCCTCACAAAACAGCAACAAAAATGCTCCGTTTAAACAACTTTCTCAGCTAAAACTTGCCCAAAACTCAAGCTTTCGAGTCGTAGTTGAGATATAGCAAGTCTAATCCTTCTATTAGGTAGGTTGCATGTGGCTTGGGAGTGATTTACAACCATGATTTACAACCATGACAGCAAAAAAAATCAGTCACATACCTCCCACCATAGCCACCTTATCTCTTAGTCTAATAAGTGGAAAGGCAAGAGACGAGAGATGTTATGATTTCATCATAGTTTTCGGTGGAAAGGATTGGAGAATGCTCTAAGGGCGACGTCATAAAAGGTGAAATGGAAATCATGTTTTAAACCATAATGTCAAGCGTGGATCCCCTTCTACAACGGCTCAATTAATAAATTGAGAGAGTATAGAGTGAAAGATTATGTTCATGAGATTTGTCCACCTGTCCAACTCAAATTAAATACCTACTTTCTGAGCTTTCTTTGACTATAAGCAAATCTGCTGTTTGCAGATGCTGGCAACTGCAGGTTATAGTTACTCATTAGTTTATTATGCTGACTTTGCCCTTTCAGTTGAAATGATATTTAACAACTTTTAATTTCAATTTCAGGTACAGAGCACCTCACATTTTCTGCAATAATATCAATTTATACCGTTTGAGGTATGTAACACACCATATACAAATTGGTGATTAGAACATGCCATGTTAACCACAAAAATAAGGTTAAGTTATCAAATGACCATATACTCACCATATTCTATTCTAGTACATTAATCTCTCTCCACTAAAACTATTGCTCTTATTTCAACTACACGATAGGAAGCACAAATTTGAAATCTTCACCATATTCTATTAAATTATTCTCTCTCCACTAAAACTGTATGTTACATTTCAGCTACACAATACAAAGCACTAATTCTCTGAAACCTTTTGGGATCCACCCATTTCAGGTATGCTAGAAATTAATTGCACATACAATTACATTACATTTATTTACTTTAATGGAGTATAAGAATTGAAGGCAGAAACTTAATTAGTAGATTCAATTATCAAATAAAAGCACATACATGGATACTAGAGAGTCATGATATAATAGCCAATAATGGGGCAGATAAAGACATAACACTAACTTATTTGCTGATTTAAAAATTTGGCAGACATTATTGGCAGACTGATTGCAATAGGACAGATTGAAGAAATTATGTGCAATGGAAAACAGACAAAAATAAGAAGAATGATGCACCTTCTCAAAGAGTAAGCGTCCTACTACTAAAACAACATATTAATAGATATCTCATAAAAACTAATTGCATAAAATTAATCTGAATAATAGGAAAGAAAAAAGTGAAGGTCACATTTGTGGAGAAAGATTGCACTTGAAATCGACAACAGCTATGATGGAAACCAAGGTCCATTTGTTTTTATCATCACATCCACTCTGGTAAAGAAATTCGAAGGTGAACTGTATTCTTCTATATATTCTCAACTGGAAAAAAAAAAAAAAGAGCATCCGTACACATTACATAAACAACTACTTTCATGCATACAATTATTCTTTCACAACACAAAGTTCAATTGCATATGAGATCTCTATCAACTCAACAAGCACAAAAATTTATGTCAATCTGTAACTACCAGAGTGTGCCGACATTATTCAAAGGTAATTAATGCATTTACAAGAAAGAAACATGAATCCCCATCTAACATAATTAAATTGTTCTATAGGCATGGGATAGACAACAAGCCAGTTGAGGAGATTCTTCCCCAACAACAAGCTGAAGGAGACATGGACCAAAGAATGTTCAGGAATAGAAGGGTATTACAAGATATAATTCAAATGCAATGGGAATCAGATTATCAGGTAATTTTGCAACGTCTTCTTCAAGACTGCACAATTGCAACTCTCACTGATTGTCCAAATAGGATGTGTTTTTTACTCTGTACGTACTTTCATTTTGGGATAGCAAAAGATTTACATTGTGAGAGCAACCATTGATGGAATCGATGACAATTATGGATGGTGCTACATCGCATGTGAAATTTGCATGCAGAAACTTACACAAGATGGGGAAAATTACACCTGCTGGGTGTGCAAAAGAAACCCTAAGTACCCCACTAAAAGGTGAGTCCCACTTTCAAATTTATGTAAAAGCATATTTATTACAATATACACATGCTAACACACAAATTTCTCCCAACCTAACAGGTTCAGAGTGCATTTAAAAGTCTCTGATGCAACTGCTGTAGCAATTTTCACCCTGTTTGATAAGGATACGTACAGATTGCTTAACACGACAGCTGTAGAATTACTGACTGTCCAAGACGGTGATTGCAAAAGCCTCCCTTCAATTCTTCAGAACCTATGCAATCGTACAATGATATTTGAGATCAGATTGAATGACCACAACCTCAAAGAAGGAAGGCAGAATTACAGAGTGGCAAAAACTTTCATCCCTGATGTTTTCCTTGAAGAAAAACATCAACCAAATCTCCTTATTCAAGTAAGCTGAATTTATTATTTCACCATTTAAACTTTCTTTAGTACATAAATTTCACAAAAAAAATAATACTTAACAAGAAGCATGATGCATCACTGAGCAAGAAGCCTAGGCGTGTAGATATTCTCCATGTCATTCAATTGAGTTCGCATCCCTCTTAGAGAAGTTGAATCCTTCAAGTTGTGTTATCCTCATGTAGAATAATTATCCTTTCTAATGTATACTTGAGCCAGTTGTCACCCTACAATACAATTTATGCACTTTTCTTTGGGATCCAACAAGTTTGGATCCATAGGGATTAGCCTTTGATCTTTAACCTATCATGCTCTTCACAAAGATCAATGTAGTCATAATATACTAGTTGAGCATAAAAAATTAAATAATCAACTAGCCTTAATTACATTTTCTAATAGCATGCTTTTTTTCATGAGACATGCATAATTTGAAGCATCAAATGCATAACTACACATAGAATACACTACGTATCAAGATATATGTAAATTAATGAGCAAAGGGTCTAACAAGAACGAACATAATCATGTGACAAATATAATATTCAAGTTTTGCCAAGCACACATTATTTTATACATTATTTAAGGCCTACAAAGTATATACCTCAATTCAATTGATTTTTCATGTGAATTTGCATAAGCGATAAAATCATTTGATACCTTGGCCTTGTTGTTAAGGGAAGACCTTTCCTTACCCATTGCTTCTACTTTGGATTTTTAAACTTTGTAAGTCCACCATTTTTCATGTGACAAGCTTTGGTTGAAGGCTCCATGCCTCTTTTACCAAGATGTCTAGCATTGGGCCTTTGAAGTATTCTCCTTGAAGATTCCTCTTTTTCTTGACCAAGTTGTCCATCCTTTTGAGGATTTTCCTGCATAATTGAAACACTAGGAGGATATTTTGGTACCCATTTCATCTTGGGTCCTTCATAGTTACTGTTACATCTTTTAAGAGCTTTAGGAGCCCATATTATCTTATTTCTCATATAAGAATTTATCCTATATTTACACAAATGAGAAATATGTCCTAGATGACCAGAATAGTGCAAACAATTGAATTGGATGATGGTTTGGTCTTTTGAAAATCATTTATGCAAAACTTAGCCACAAGCCTTTCTTGATTATTTTCCAAAGTATCTTTGCCACAAGCCTTTCTTGATTTTCCATGTAGAATAATGTTCTTTTTTTTTTTTTTCATTTGCAAAGATGGAATGTTGACAAGTAAAATAATTGGTTTTGGCAACTTTGCAAGGCAAGTCCTTAACTTGATTTTCTAAATCAATGCTTTCACTAATTGTTGAGGTTTCACATTTCACTCATATTTCCTCCTCAAGAAATGCATATTCATTTTTCAAATTTTTCCTCCTTTTTCTTTTTTTCTCTCTTCTTTTTTACCCTAAAAAAGGTAGGTGTATGAGAAATAAAAAAGGTATAATTGAAATGTGTAGATATACAATTCAATATATATATATATATATATATATATATATAATTTTAATCTACTGTCATTGTAAATTTTTTTTACACTATCATCTAAAATCACATGTTATCATAATTTTAACTTTTTATATAGCTGTTATTTTAGTTAAACTATTTTAAACTGACAACACATGACACACACACACACACACACACACACACACACACACATATATATATATATATATATATATATATCATATTTTTATTATTAGATTTTTCTAAATATTTGTACGTGATCACAATACTTTTTTTTTAACATACATTCACATGCAATTTAACGGCTTTAAATATTATACCTAAGAGTTGTTTACTTAACCAACGATCTTATAACCTGGCAACATGTATCCGGTTTTAAAGACTTAAAGAAAGAATGCAACAACTTAGGTTAAAACTAAGTTGTTGTTGTTGTTGTGGATTTATTTCATTTTGAATTACCATTTTTCATAAAGGGAAGTTTGTAAATAATTTGACACAATTAAAAATTATGATTTAAATGCTATCTGCTTAAAAAAAAATCGCGTTGTTTACCAAGTATTATTTTAATTTAATTTAAAGAATGAAAGAGAACTTAAAGATTGTACCTAATCAAACAATTTCTCATTGAATAATAATAATAGGTGATAAAATGAGTAAGAAAAGAAGACTGTATGAAAAATTATTGAACGAAAAAAGAAATTTTTATAAATGAAAAAAAATTTAAAAATATTATTATTTTTATATATTATAATAGATTTGTATAGAATTCTATGTTGCAGAAACTTTCTAAAAATAATAATTTTTGCAAGGGTCACTTTTTAAATAACCAATGATACTTGTAATATGGATTGTAGGTGTTAACTTTTAGCCATTGACCTATGAGCTTTTGTAATCAATGGTTCAAATTACATGACATATGGATGCACCTATTTTTTTAGGTGTATTGAAGACGTTGCCCTTTAGTTATCAATTCTTCTAACTTGGTAAGATTTAAAATTGCACGAGGATCAGTATCATCAATTTGATCTTCATATTGATCCCCACTTTTAATGTATGGGATTCGCAGGCATCTTAAATTGCCCAAGTATCCAATATGAGATGATATAAAAATTAACTTGGTACCCCGAATGTGAGGAACTCAACAAGACCAAGAGATCGTATAGCATAAGGCAACTGTCTCAGATGCTTACAATCATTCAGATAGAGCCCCTTGAGACCTGTCAACTTTGATATAGATGGTGGTAGCTGTCTAATCCCAGTGCCATACAAATCTAACACAAGGAGACTTCTCATATCATTCTTGAAAAACAACTGAGCGATTTTAGACAATCTGGATTCTTCTACAGTAGTAGTGTCCAAAGCATGCTGCAATCTTGGTTTGTTGGCAAATCTTGCAGATTGATGTCTATCATAGATATCCATCTAGCATTCTGCCAGGAAATTGATCTTGGGGGAATCTCAAGTTCCTCTCTAGTTTGGACAGAAGAACTACATTCAGGATACTTAGATAAAAGTTTTAAATTACAATTGTGGTTGCATTGCGAACACGGTCGCGTTGTGACCGTCGCAAGTTGATTTGGATTGATGTGACCCGATGCGAGCTGCAATCGTGATGTGTCATGATCGTAGTCGCAGTGGCTGAGATGTTGTGGATCGCATTAGTATTAGGTGATGTGGTCTGCAATTTGAATCCTTGCTTAGATGATATATGCAAAGCAAGTTGTCTCATACAATCATTCATGGTGACATATATCATCTGTTTTCCTTTATCCAATAAATAGACATCAGTAAGATGCTCTAATACAATCATGAAATCACTTGCAAATTTTCGAGTAAATATTAGGGATAATCGGATAAGGTAAATTTATGATTGTGTTTATTGGACTTACAGAAACTTGAACAAAGCGTCCACTTTTTTAGTTTAGATTTAGATGTTATAACAGCAGAATAACTCACAACTAAAATATTTGCTATCAGAGATGGACCAAAGTCGTGTCTAAGGGGTTCAAATTCCATCGCTATGCCTTTCAGCGACGGAACTAGACATGGAACCAAAAACATGTCAAAAAGTGACATTGTTTAGTTTTTAGAGACGGAATTAGATTTCTGTCTCTAGTCAGACACAAAAAATTTTTGTGTCTAAAGGGTAAAATACTGTGTCTGGAATGTAAACAAAACCGTATCCAATTGATTACTAAGAGACAGAAAATTTCGTCTCTGAATAGGTAAATTTCAATGTTTGGTGTGCGAAAAAGTGGTGTCCAATACATAATCAGACACGGAACCCGTGTCTGATTCTGTCTCTATTAAAATTCCGTCTCTGAATCTACAGAATGACAAAAAAATTAGTTTAATATTTATAGCCTGCCATTTTATTTCTTTTTACCCTACATATAAACAACACCAAACCAAACAGTTTCCAATTATATGCAAATTAAATTCTCCAATTATATCCATAATTTTAAATTAATAAAAGAAGTCATTCATTTGATAAAATGTCTAAACGTATTTAATGTTTCGAAATTGTCCATGAAGTTAATCTATAAAAATATATGCTAAACAGTTCATAAATATATAAAATATATTCCAAGAAAATTTATAAACACTGATCAGCACAAATCATCAAAATCATCATCATCCTCATCTTGCTGATCATCAGCGCACAATCCGGTCCAAGAGTAGCTGCAGGCTGTGTAGGAGGAGGAGGAGGGTCCAAGTCCAACCTCTGCATAATGCGATGAATTATATCCTCCTGCCGAATGATCATTCCCTACTGCTAGTCAACCCTTTCCGGCTGACAGTAGATGCGTGAGTCTTTCTGTTGCATCTCGGAGGTTAAACAAACAATTGTGGACTTGATAGCCTCAATCTATGAGGTAGAACAAGACTCAAATCTACCAGTAGAAGCAAAGGAAGACGAAGTCAGAGAGGCAGCCTCCGCACCCAAACCATACATGCGTCCCTTTTTGTTAACGCCTCCGACAACATCCAGATATATGCTGTTGTCGGATTGACGGCTAGACACGTCGCCTGCTGTTGTTTGTGAGTTCCTCTCAGACAGCCTCCTCTGGTACTCCTCCTGTAAAAGGAAGTTAAATTTGCTTAGTTTGACAAACAATGTAATTATATAACATTTCTTAGTCATGTTAAACTTGTGCTTATAGCAGCGGATTATGCCTTCTGCGAGATCCACTTAGAAGGCTTTCCCTTTCGCGTATGAATCTGATGGAAGACATTGAAAGCGAAAGGTGGGGTGTCATTCTGTGCTCTCTAAAAGTATAATAGAAATTTAAAATAAAATAAAATAATCAATATAAGTTGAATAAACTTAAAAGATATTAAAATATAATATAAAATATTCACCAATCTCTTCTTATGCTCTATTGTTAGGATTGAGCCTCCAGTGTGCAGTGACACTCCCATATCATATTTACAATTTTTAGAATTTTTTCTGGACTTCTCCATCCAAGCAGGGTCCTGCCAGATAGAATCCAAATCATCCTTAACCTGTTGAGGGATCCATTTCCCAGGATCTGCCCCATTCTGAACCTTATTTATTGTATTCTTTAGTGAGTCAGATCCTTTGTGGTCGAAACACTTTCTAATTTGCCTGTCATCAGAGGGCAACCACTTATATTTTCTCTGCATGCAAGAATAAAACTAATTAGTATATTAACAATAATTTGAATGCTAAATTATGTTAACTGGCAATTATTAAATATAATAAAGTACATTATCCCAAACTCATTAAACCACATGTTGCGAACTGCGCCATCCACCTCCTTCCTTCCAACCTCCTTCAAACTTGGACTTTATTATCGTAGTAATAGCGACCGGTGGTCCCATGGCTGAGTCAAACCTGTAGGTAAACTAAACTTATGTCGAAGTTATAATATATGACAACATATCAAACATAACAAAATTATAAAAATTAGCGATACTTACATCAACTTTGGTCCTAGACGAATCCATATACGGCCATCAGCATCTTTGGTGCCAGGAGCAGGAGTGTTGGATGAAGCATCTGTCTTATGATGTAAGGATGTACAGGGTGAAGTTGTTGTGCGGGGATGTGAGGAAGATGTAGGGAGGTGAGAGATAATGCTAGGAGAAGATCTTGAGAGTGGTGATGGGCTGGGTGAAGGAATGGGTGAAAGGGCACATGAGTATATGCCGTGATAAGGAGAGAGAAGGATCAGATGCACTCTCACCGCTACCTGTATCCCTACCCCTACCTCTACCTCTACCATCTGCCATCTATATACACTTGTGATGACAAAAATGAATTAAATTACGTAACATAAAAGTTTAGAAATAAAAGTCAAATAATATCAAATCAAGTTAACTAATAAAAATAAAAGAACAAGGAAACACATAGTTTTGTTATCATATATGACATGTCAAAAGTAACTTAATCAGAAAATCTTTCATCCAAGTCTTCTTCTTCTTCTTCAAATGGAAGTTTCAAATCTTTATTTTCTTCTTCCAAATCAACTTTGATGAAGGAAGATGTATTTACTTCCTTAGCTATACCAGTTAGATCAACTAAACCTTGCTTAAAATCATCATTTGCAATTGTCATTTGTAATTAAGAAATATTGTTGTCTTGATAAGGTTGATCTGATTCGAAGACCTTAACTTCTGAAGTTTGAATCACATTGCGTGCCTTTATTTTGATGACACTTAGCCACCCTTGCTGGCCTTCAGGATACTTTGTGTAGTACACTTGCTTGACTTGTTGTGCTAGTATGAAAGGATCGTAGTTTCTATATCTCCTAAACTCTCTTAATTCAACAATCTTATAATTTTTATCAATTTTTATCCCTTGATTCGGAGTACGATCAAACCACTCACATTTGAAAAGAACTAACTTCTTTGTGGGCCATCCGGTGTAATCTAATTCAACAATATCAGTTAATATCCCATAGTAATCATCTTCCATTTGGTTAAGGTCGCCCCCTCGAACACATACACCATAGTTTATCATACGCATCCCTTGGCTTTGATCTCTTGTGCAGAATTTATAGCCATTGACATAATATGTTAGCCATTTGTTAACGTTTCTAAGTTGTTCCCATGCCAAACCTCAAAGCAACATATCTCCAATCATGTTAACTAGATTTAGCACCTATACGATAAATTTCGTTACTTATTATAACAACACAACCAAAAGTCTATTTTAACACAAGTTGGAATTGAATTACCTATATGTTCTTTAAACTAAGTGGGGAATGATATAGAAATTTGCTTCTATATTTCTGTTTCAATTATATTAGGGACAAGTTCCTGCAACATATTTCCATATTAGCTGTACGTATAAATTACATGAACAAATCAATATATACATGGCAAGGGGAGTTGTATAAGAGTATATAATAAAATTATTCTTAGATGTTTGAGAACTTACTCCAAGAAAGGTTCCACCTTAGGACAATTTAAGAGAACATATAATTTAGAAGTTGTCATGTCCCTATCATCTAGTGTACATGAGGTACGCTTTCCAGAAGGTCGTTCTACATAATTGAAAATAGACAGTGGTGGATTAGATGAACAACCTTCACCTCCATCATCGTTACGTGGCACTCTTATCCGCTTACATGGAATATCAGGTATGATGCAAAGGTTGAAGTCTCCTCCACTAAATATGCCTCACAAATTGAGCCTTCCACATATGTTGTATTCGTGACCTTTTTCTTTAAGGTATGTATAAACCTAATACATCTTTTTCATAATGTTAAGGCAGAAATATACATGACAAGAGTATATATTTAATGAAATGATAAATGAATGAACTAATCTTTCAAATGGATACATCCATTTTTATTGTACGAGGCCACTAACCCTTGCTTTGTATGGTAGATGGACTGGAAGGTGTTCCATGGAATCAATGAAGCTTAGAGGAAAAATTTGTTCTAACTTGCACAAAATTATTGGAATGTTCTGCTCCATAACACGTAATTTATCTTCCCTCAACAATGAAGAACATAATTCCCTAAAGAATTGACTGAATTCAGTAAGGGTATTCCAAATGTGCTTCGACAAGGCCTTGAATGCCATCGAAAGCAAGCGTTGCATGAATACATGGCAGTCATGACTTTTTATATCAAACAACTTGACTTCCCACATATCAACACACCCAACCAAATTAGATGCATACCTATCTGGTAGTTTCAGATTTTTAATCCATTCACAGACGGCTAACCTTTGTTGTTTGTTTAAAGTATATTGTGCCTTTGGTTTTCTTACTTTACTACCTCAAATGTCCTGTAGCTCAAGGTCTCTACGCCTACAATACTCTACCAAGTCCAATCTAGCTTTCAAAGTGTCTTTTGTCTTTCCCTATGTGTCCATAACTGTGTACAAAATATTAAGAAATATATTTCTTTCAATGCACATGACATCCAAATTATGTGGGAGAAGATTTGTTTTCCTATACGACAATTCCCAAAATATGCTTCTTTTAGTCCAATTAGGTCCATCCCATAACCAGAAATTTGTTCTCTTAGTGTCTCGCATATGGTTGGTAACATCTAACACTTTCCCATACTTTTTTACCACTTAACCGACATGGATGTAGCGAGGTTTCAGTTTGTCTTTTTCTAAATGCATTATTATTTCTTCTATAAGGATGATCATGAGGCAAGAATTGATGGTGGCGATCAAAGAATGAGGTTTTTCGACTATGTTTAATAGTGAATGCCTTCGAGCGCTCCATACAAATTAGACAACCAAGTTTACCCATTGTCATCTAACCCAATAACATCCCATATGCAGGAAAGTCATTAATTGTCCACATTAAAGCAGCCTTCATGATAAAGTTTTGTTTTAATGAGACATCGTAAGTTACCACACCAATATTCCATAACATATTTAACTCATTTATAAGAGGTTGCAAATACACATCAATTTTGGCCTTCGAATTGGACGGATTAGGAATTATGACAAATAAGAGCATAAATTTTCTTCTCATGCACATCCAAGGTGGAAGATTGTAAGGCGTAACAACTACTGGTCAACAAGAATAAATTCTTCGAGTGTTGTCAAATGGGACAAAACGATCAGAACATAACCCTAATCTAACATTTCTAGGGTCTTGTGCAAATTCAGGATATGTCTCATCAAATAATTTCCAAGCTTCTCCATCTGATGGATGAGATAAGGAACTTGACTCCCTTCTACACTCACGACGCCATCTCATTTGAGTTGTCGTTTACATGGAAGAATAAAGTCTTTGTAGCCTTGGAACAAGTGGGAAGTACCACATTTTTTTTAAAGGGAACTTTCTCACTTTGCCCCTTCTAGTGATGGATCGATAATGGTTCTCTCCTCAAAAACTACAACTTTGAAGTTCCTCATTGTTTGACTTATAATATAACATGCAGCCATTAGGACAACATTCAATCTTCAGACACCCTAGTCCTAGTTAGGCTACTGATTTCTTTGCCTGATAAAAATTTTTAGGTATACTATTATCATTCAGCATTACATCAGACATAAAATGCATCCAATCATTAAAGCAACCTTCAGATAAGTTATGATTAGTTTTCAGACACAGAGCATGTAATGAAGCAAACAATTAGGAATGATTTTCACAACCCTTATACAATGGACTCCGTGCAGCCGTTAACATATTGAAAAAATTCTATGCTTCTATGTTAGGGTCTTCACTCATACTACTTGAACCTCCAACAACACCCTATTGGATGTAATTCCCAATTCTCGGTCCAGTAAAATCCATTACCATTTTCTTGTAATTATTAAAATTCTCTCTCCTTAATGTTGCCATAGTATGAACTAGCTATAACTACTGGAGGAATAGGAGGCATTGGCTCACCATGGTTAGTCCAATAATAATAATTTTCCATGAATCCCTTCCTACAAAGATGTACCAATACATCATTAACAACCTCAAACCTCTTACATTTACACTTCTTACAGGAAGACCTTATCTTTCTTTCAATCTTATATTGCTCTTGTGCACAAGCAAACTTAACAAACTTCGAAATCCCCACAAAAAATTCATCAGTAATACTCCTATCATAACCCACTCTATGATCCATCCACTTATGATGTTCAGGCACCTCCATTTGATATCTAATTAAGTTTCCACCAAATGAAATAACATTAATACCTAGACTTTGTTTCCTATCTCTATATTGACTTTATATATACAAATATGAACCAATCTACTTCAAAATTACATACAATTTAAGGAATCTAATTTAAATGAAATTATTGAAATTTTAGCAGCATCTCTCCTATAATATTAACATTTCCAAAATTACAAGTACCTGTTTTATCCAATCCAAACAGTTCAGTATGTATAACTATTGATATTCACTAAAACTATAAGCAATAATCAATAATATCCAGAAAACTACAAAGCAAACAAATTAATAACATATTAATACCTAGACATTTTTCTTATTTCTATATTGACTTTATATATGCAAATATTAACCAATTTACTTTTTATAATTACTTACACTTTAAACATTCTAATTCAAATGAAACTATCAAAATTTTGGCAGCATTTCTCCTATAATATTAACATTCCCAAAATTATAAGTACCTAATATCAAATTCAGGTAATTCAGATAACAAGAAAACTTAAATTAATAGTACATCAACTCAAAACAAATATTACGCTATGCGTATTTCATAAACATTGATAAAAAAAAAGACATAGATATCAATTGATTGTCAGAGCAAATTAAGCAAAATTTATAGTTTAAGGTAAACAACAAATGAGAAAATACTTACATGAAAAAATTTCAAGACCCAATAGAGGGATCAAAACAAATCCAGAAAAAGTTTCTAATTGTAATCCAAACATAAAGAGAGAGAGAGTAAAAAGTGTACCTAAAAAGGAAGATGAGTGAGTGAGGGAAGAGTGAGTGACACCAATGGAGGGCGAAGGAATGTTGTCCACCGACGAAGAAGATGCTCACCGAACAGGAGAGGAGGGACACTACTAATATTTTATAAATATTAACCAACCAACTTTATAATTTGTTAGGCAGTTTAGAATCACTCAGATATATCAGGCAGTTAAAATTAAATGACAGACAGTTCAGGAATACTTTTATACAATAAAACATATAAATAAATAATTAAATCTAATGCTAAAGTAAATCAAAAGGCAAAATCCAAATCTAATTATGTCTAATTAACTTCATATAGTTGAATCCTCTTAAACCCACTACAACAATTTGCATAGTTTTGGATAGTTAAATCTATATCAAGTCCTGTGAATAAAAATGTCGCTCAATCAAAATAATTATTCTTAAATTTGCAATAGAAAAAACATGTCAGCCAAATTGATTATTCCTAAAATTTGCTTTAACTAATTTTCTAATTTGACCATTCCAATGCCTTCCATCCTCTTTAATTTGTCCTAAAGTCTACTTTAACTAAATTTCTAATTTGTCCATTCCCAATCCTTCTATATTCTTTAATTTTTCCTAAAATATACTTTAATTCATTTTCTAATTTGTCCATTCCCATTCCTTTCATCTTCTTTAATTTTTTCTAAAATTCACTTTAACTAATTTTCTAATTTGACCATTCACATGCCTTCCATCATCTTTAATTTGTTCTAAAATCCACTTTAATTAAATTTCTAATTTGCCTATTCCCATTCCTTCTATATTTTTAAATTTTTCCTAAGATTCACTTGAACTAATTTTCTAATTTGACTAGTCTCATGCTTTCCATCCTCTTTAATTTTTGCTATTATCCACTTTAACTCATTTTCTAATTTGGCCATTCTCATTCCTTCTATTTTCTTTAATTTTTCTTAAAATATACTTTAACTAATTTTCTAATTTGTCCATTTCCATTCTTTCCATCTTCTTTAATTTTTTCTAAAATGTATTTTAATTAATTTTCTAATTTGACCATTCCTATGATTTCCATCTTCTTTAATTTTTCCTACTTAGGAAAATTCTTAATTTCTGAAAAACACTTACATCAAGTTTTGAGCAAATTTCACACCAAATGATATATCATAAGCCAACCTAATCCGAGACCATAATCAAACTCTAAACACATATGTAAATTTATTCCATAATCAGTAACCAAACTCACACCAAAATAAATCATGCACAAGCTCTTAATAATGGAAGAAATCTAACCTCTGAAAGGCTTCACCAGAGCATAAAGAGTCTCGCCGGCAGCACATCACAGAAGCTCCCTTCGTTGATGACTGTAGCAGCACTTGAAGGAGTCAGCTACGAGGAGGGAGGGAGGAGGAGGAAGGAGGAGGGAGGAAGCACCAAGCAGCTCCATCGTCGGTAATGGAGGAAAGGGAGGGGAGGGGGGGAGCGAAGGGGAGGGAGGAGGAGGGAATGAAGGAGGGAGGGAGCACCACGCAGCTCCGTCGTCAACAATGGAGGAAAAGGAGGGAGAGGGAGTGAAGGGGAGTGAGGAGAATGGAGGGAGATGGCGGTGGTGGGCGTTTAGGGCAACGGAGAAGTATGAGGGAGGAAGAACAAAGGGACAGGGAAAAAGAGGACTACGACGCTGCGTATGTGTAAGTTTCTCAGCGATGAAATAATTTTGTCTCTGAATCCGTCTTCACATTAATTTTTTTTTAACTATCGCACTCATTCAGAAATTGGTTAGTTCCGTGTCTAAGACTCAGAGACAGAACAATTCCATCTCTAAGTTTAAATTTTCAACCCAGACACGGTTTTGTGCTGTTTCTGAAATCTAATTATTCTGAGACGTTATTTTTTCAATATAAACACGAAAAATTTTCCGTCACTATACGGATTATAATTTAAAATAAAATCAAAAAATACTTAGACACGAAATTAGACACGATATTATTTAGACACGAAAAAGTTTCGTGTCCAATTCCGTTGCTGAACATTGAAATTTTTTTCTTATCTATAGGTCATATGTTCTGTGTCTATTTTCGTGTCCACCCGTGTCTAAAATGATTTTTTTAAGTAGTGACTATTGCTACCAGATGTGAGGTTTAACTTAGATCATCCATCCCAACCTTCAAGCACAAGTAGGTTCAGGGTTATTTTCACACACAAAAACCAAGGTCAACCAAAAATTAAAATAAAAGGAAATTGGCAGAGTAAATCATACAAGGAGAAGAAAGATTTTGTATACCTGGACCTTGGACCAATATTTAGGCTTTAATTATTCCAACGAAGGGATCCAAAAATGGGTTAACTCTAGTGTTGTTAAAACTAGATCGAATCTGATGGTTTGACCGGTTCAACCATCCATCAGATACTTAATCGTCTATGATTCAGTCTTAAAACTGAATTTACGATCAAACCACTTTAGACGAGACGAAACTGATCAAAACTACTTGAACCAACCGGGTTAACTAGTTCAACAAGCCAATTATTAATTATTTTTTCAAAAAAATTCAATATTTTAAACATTTTATGAATGTTTTCATAGATTTTATAACATTGTGTTATTCGTTCGACTAACAAGTTTAAACAGTTATACTAGTTGAACCTGAACTAGAAATCTCATCGATTCACTGTTCGGTCCGATTTTAATAATATTGGTTAACTATGACTGGAGCTTCAACTGAGAAATTTTCTCCAAAAGATAATAGGGAAATAATAGGAAGAAGATTAGGAGTGAACGACGCCGTGTATAGGATACAAAGCAATGAGCTAGTAACAAAAATGGTAATTAATCTACAAATATACTACTTTTTGAATAACAGTTTTGTTAAGGATTTTGTTAATGAATCAAGAATAAAAATTATTAAATAAAAAATAAAAGTATTTAATGTCTTAAAAGTTAAAATATATTTCATATTTTTTAAATAATTAAGATAATTTAATAAAAGGTAATAATTGTTATTTTTATTTCTTAACATGTGTCTTTAAGGTACATGTTAATAAAATTATTTTGTTAAAAGGACATGTATTAAAGAATAAAAATAACATTTATTATATTTTATTAAATCATCATAAATATTTAAAAATAAAGTAGTAAATATATTTCAAATTTTTAAGATATTAAATATTTATACTTTTTATTTAATAATTTTTATTTTTTAGTGACTGTCATGTGTCATCCTAGGTATTTTCTCCCATCCAAGAACAAGAAGTAACATGGATCATGATTTTGAACAGCAATTGGTGCATCTGTGTATGAGTTAGCCTTACCCTTTTTTTGTTCCAAGTTAAGTTGATGTCATGGTTGGCAACATAGGCTACTTTTTTTACGTGCCTATCTGCATTCTTTCCTTTCCTGGGAAGATGAATTCTCCCATTTTAACAAGGGAACATGATATTCTATTAAGAAGGCTTCCTTTAAAAAAAAAAAACTCATTAACATTTTTTATGTCAAATTTAATTTATCTCTAAATATAATAATTTATTTTAAATATGATATTTTTAAACATTAAATACTGTCATCCTATTGTTAATCTTATTTCTAAGTTTTAGAGTTACTAATATATAATATATTTAGTTACTAATGACCAAAATATAATTTATTATATATTTAGCATTGCTATCAAAGATAAAGATATGTATATAATATTATCTTTTTTTATTTTTCTTACATTTCATACAATAACTGTTATCATTAAAATTAATGATAATGATGCATTCTTACTTCATATTTTCTTTGTCATCCTGTAAATTTAGTTTGATAAAAAAATTATTAAAATGACTGCATTGAAAACTGTTATTTTGTTCCAATTATCTCTTTCCAATAAAACATTAACAAACACTGATATTATTCTATTAAAATTTACATTAAAAACTAGTTGTGTAAAAATAGCTGTTACTCTTTTAGCACGTGTTGTTTAGGAATCTCTGACGCGTTAAGACTTGAGATTGGACGGTGATCAAGTCATTGTCGGCCACCTAGAAGACAAAAAGAGTAAAGTTTAAATCTGATCATCTAAAAATAATGTAGATATTATTTTAATTTTTTAAATAATTATAATTTAATTTAATTTTTAAATTATAAAATATAATATTAAATTTATTTTTTTTACAGATAAAAATAAAATTAATATAATTTATATAATTAAGAGATTAAATTAATATTAATTTTATTTAATTAAAAAATTAAATTAAAAATTTTTTTAATAATTAAGTGATTAAAATAATATTAATTATTTTAAAAAATTAAAATAATATTATTTTTTATAATTTAAAGATAAAATTAATATTAATATTATTTAAAGAATTAAAAAAATATTAATATAATTATTAGATAACAAAATTAGGATTTAGTCAAGACAATATGTGTTCTTTTTATTATTTTTTTAAGTGAGAGTATCTAATGTGGAGCTTCAGTGTAGTTAAATTAATTAAATAAAATTAATTAAAAAGTAAATCCTGCAACTAATACTAAGCCCACATGGGTTGTCTGAAATGAAATGTACTATCCGTTTCTGTTGCTCTGAAGTGAAATTCAAGTTTGATGCGAAGGACAAAGGGATCCGTCGGAGCCTGCTACAATACTCCACATAAGTTTTGGAGCATCAACACTCCCATCCAAATTACCTGTTATTTCAGGTGAACCTGTTAAGAATGTTTCGTAACATATAATATTAGAAGATTAAATATTTTTTATTTTGGCTGCTTTTAAATTTATTATTTTAAATTTAATTTTGATTCACTATCAGTTTAAAAAAATTTACTTTATTATTTAATCAAGTATTATCAAATTATTAAAAAAAGTTTAACGAAGATAATAACTATTTAAAAAATTAAATACTAGATAATAGATAATAGATAATAGATTTGTGTAAATTAATTTTGATTTATTAATTTTAATTTTCCTTCATTTGTAACTACATAAAACTTGTGGGAAACAAATGCATAAACAGAAAAATAAAATTTGAGAGAGATTTTTAGTTTTAATTATTATAAAAGATAATAGATTTGTTTATCAAATTATTACACTAATTTATGTAACTAATTTGTGTAAATCAATTTTGATTGATTAATTTTAATTTTTTTTAATTTTTGTTAACATGAAACCTGTGGGAACCAAATGCATGAGAATTAAAAATAGAGTGCAAAAGCAAAAAAAAAAATTTGAAAAGAATTTTACTTTTAGTTATTATAATAGATAAAAAATAATAAATAAATTTAACTTCTTTTATATATTCAAGTAAATATAATTAAATATGAAATTTAAAATATAGTTAAATATTAAATTAAGTGATTCAATATGAAATTTAAAATTTGAGTGCATATAATCTCAAATTTAAAAGTAGCTTAATATTAAATTTATATTATTTGTTTCATAAATTATTACATTAATTTATGTATGTAATTTATGTTGATCAATTTTATTAAGAAATAAATGCATGAGTAGGAAAAATATACTGTGTGAGCAGAAAAAAATATTTTAAGAGAAACTCTTACTTTTAATTATTATAATAGATAAGAGATTGAATATAAAATTTAAAATTTAAGTACATAGAATATCAAATTTAAAAGTAACTTAATATTAAATTTATGTTATTTGTTTATAAAATTATTACACTAATTTATGTAGGTAATTTATATTGATCAATTTTATTAAGAAATAAATACATGAGCGAGAAAAATAGACTACATGAGTAGGATAAGATATTTTAGGGGAGACTCCTATTTAGCTATTATAATATATAATAAATCTTTATTTTTCTTAATTTGAGTCTAAATAAAATTTGTAAAAAAAACTAATCCATAAATGGAAAAAATATATTGCACTAGCAAAAAAATATATATATGGGGATACCATGATATTTTGAACAATAATTTGTTGGAAAAATAATACATAATATTTTGAACATTTTGGTTATACATACTCTGCATGATTGTTATTTTAAAATTTTATAATTTCAACCAAATGGATTAGTCTTACAGAAATACTTACGAGAATATCTTAATCAAAGATTTTAAAAAAATGAAAAATTTCCCTTGGTGATATTTCATATACGTTATATAATCATTGATGAAGCAAACTAGAATTTTTCATTAATAATTAATATAAGAAAATATAGATTTTTGTGTGTCATAATTGCTATTTTGTTTTAAAATAATTTTTTTAATTTTTTGTATTATATTTTCGTTGTGTCAAATATTTATTTTAAAATATTCTTGATTGTCTGATATTCTTGATAACTTTTTGAAAATAATTTTGTGTTAAAAATTGTCTAAAATTAGTAAAGCGAGATTAGACCAGAATAGTATCAAAACTAATGACCCTCTGAGAAATTCTTATACTGCACTTCTTTAAAAGTGTGTCAATTTGAAGAAAGCTTTATCTACCCACTACTCTCGACCCGAAAGGTTATTCTTATAATAATGCCTGTAGATATACCCGATCAAAGATAAAAATA
Source organism: Castanospermum australe (assembly GCA_019955255.1). Classification (NCBI taxonomy): domain Eukaryota; kingdom Viridiplantae; phylum Streptophyta; class Magnoliopsida; order Fabales; family Fabaceae; genus Castanospermum; species Castanospermum australe. Next base: position 191,819 of record NSJW01000151.1, read on the forward strand.
AAATAAAAAAACCCTTCCCAAAGTGATATTTTATACAATGAAACATATTAAAATTCCTCATAAATAATTAATATAAAAAAAATTAAATTCTAAGTTTTTTCTTTTTTTTGTGTCATAATAATTATTTTTTTTAAAAATAATTTTTAAATTTTTTGTGTAATATTTTTGTTATATCAAATATTTATTTTTGAATATTCTTGCTTATTTGATATTATTGCCAATTTTATGAAATGATTTCGACAAAAAATTATCTAAGAGGCTTTTCATGTACATACAAATCATTTTTTGTTAGTAAATTTTATATAAGAATGAAAATATAAAAATAACACATGTGGTTAGTATCTGTTGACTAAGAATAAGAATATGATAATACCTTATGGTTAAAAATTCATGGAACTTGTTACTTAATTAACTAAAAAGTTATTAAAATATTTCGTTTATTATCAACTAGCCTAGTATATGTTATCAACTTATGTAGACAAGTTATCAACCAATGTCAGAAGTAGATTTCACTCTTAAATGGCCTTAAGTTTACCTACCAACCATGATTGATTAGTTATTTATTGAGTAAGAATAAAAATATAAGAATACATTTCTTATGTTTAAAAATTTATGAAACTTGTTACTTGATTATCTAAAAGGTTATTAAAATATTTCAACCAGGCTAGAATCTATTATCAACTTTTGTAAATAAGTTATCAACTATGGTCAGAAGCGAGTTTTGCACTTTAGTGGTCTTAAGTGTACTTACTAACCATGATAGGTTTGTTATCTTTTAAGTAAGAATAAAAATATGAAACTACCTTCCTTGTGCTTAAAAATTCATGAAACTTATTACTTGATTACCTGAAAGATTATTAAAATATTTAGTTTGTTATCGACGAGCTTAACAACTATAAGCGGGTTTCGCTCTTAAATGGCCTTAAGTTTACTTATTATTAACAGTAAAAGGATATAACAAAGTTAAAAAGGGGGTTCCTAATATTATTTGTTCTGAAATATTTTTGACCATAAGAAAAGACATTTTATAACAAATTTTGTTTTTGCATATTTTAGCTTTAGATAGTTTATAAGTGATAATTAATTTTGATCCATTTGCACTACTTAATATTTCTTTAGTTTTCTCATAATATTTTGTAGGTATTAATCCCTCTATAATACAGTTAATGTCTGCTCCAGAGTCTATTAAGGCTATTAAACGAAACTTTTCTTCATTAATTACTAGTTCTATGGGACACCACCATTTATGAACTAATATTTGGCTTATTAAATTGATATAAGAATCTTGTTTTTGAAGAGGATTCTTCTATTATCTTATTTTTCTCGTTTTGTGAAGAAATAATGTGGTTTCCTTGTAAAGTTAAAAAACTTAAATTCTAATTCTAAATCTTTTTGTTTTAATTTTTTGTATTTCTTGTTTTAGAGTTTTTACTTCTTGTTGCAAGTCTAGTAAAGTAACATAATTTTCTTTTGTGGGTTTGAACCTATTTAATATATTTTTTATTTCTATTTTTTCTACGTAATTTTTTCTATTATCTTCTTCATTTAATAGTACTTTTAATTGTTGAAGGAATTCTTGTTTTAATTCGGATTCTTGCATCTTATCTATTATTGAGACGAGAGTTGTGGCTTGATCTCTTGTTAGTACATTTATAGATTTTATACATTTTGAACAATTACATAATTCTGGACTTAAACATTCTTTATTGCTATCTATTGATTCATTATCAAAAGTTTCTAAAATATTATTAATTGTAGTTAATTCGTGTTCAGATTCTGAGTCTGATGAAGATAATTCCTGGTCATTTATTAAAATACTAATTAATCCAGTTTCTAATTGGTCTCCTAGTTTTAATTATTTAATTTTTTGTTTTGTCTTATAGTCTCTTTTATAATGTCTAAATTATCCACATTTATAGCATACTACCTTGTTTCTTGATTGTTTAGGGTTTTTCTTTATTTTGATGTTAGGAGGCTGAGATTTTCTTGTTGTTTTAGGGTTTTGATAGTAAAATTCTGAAAAAGTTTTTGGCTTTGGCTTATTTCTTTTTGACGGGGCCTTTATTCCTTCTATTCCAAACTGTTGACAGAAGGTTCCTAATTCTCTTAGGCTTTCTTTTGATTCTTTTTTAAGTTGGCTTTGTAATTTATAATCTGTGCATATTTGTAATCCAGTTTCTATTACATCTTTTGATTTAAAATTAAAAGTGATATGTTTATAAATTTCTTTGTGCTTAACATTAGGTATTGACCAATTTTGAAGTTTGTTTTCTCTTTCTGCTATTTCTATTTCTCTATTTTGAACTTGATCTTGATCTATAGATGAAGTAGAGGGGGTGGAAGAAGACAGAACTATCTTATTATTCTTATTCTTATTAAGTTCACTCAGAGTTTTTAATAGCTTAGCCATTATTAATCTTAACTAATTGTGATTTTTAACCTATCGGGACCACAGTGTTATTGGATCGGGACCACCCAAACTCAGGCTATGAAAGATGAACACAAAGCTCAGTGGATTGAAACCATGCGAGAGGAGATGAAGTTCTTGCATGAGAATGATACCTATGAGTTGGTGAAATTGCCAAAAGGCATGAAAGCTTTGAAGAACAAGTGGGTGTTTAGGATCAAGAATGAAGAACACAGTTCCAAACCTCGTTACAAAGCAAGGTTAGTTGTAAAGGGATTTAGTCAAAGGAAGGGTTGTTGACTTTGAGGAGATTTTTTCTCCTGTTGTGAAGATGTCCTCCATCTGAGCAGTGATTGGTTTAGCTGCTACTCTTAATTTGGAGATTGATCAGATAGTTGTGAAGACAGTTTTTCTTCACGATGACTTAGACAAAGAAATCTACATGGAGTAGCCAGAGGGTTTTTTAGTTAAAGGATAGGAAGATTATATGTGCAAACTTAAGAAAAGTCTTTATGGGTTAAAGCAAGCTCCAAGACAATGATACAAGAAATTTGAATCAATTATGGGAGAGCAGGGTTACCATAAGACAACTTTAGATCACTTTGTTTTGTGCAAAAATTCTCTGATGATGATTTTATCGTTCTTTTACTTTATGTGGATGATATTTTGATTGTGGGCAGGAATGCTTCCAGGATTGATGGGTTGAAGAAACAATTGAGCAAGTTCTTTGCCATGAAAGACTTGGGGATGATTACTCGATACAGAGATTCCAGGAAGCTTTATTTGTCACAAGAGAAGTACATAAAGAAGGTGCTTCAAAGGTTTGGCTTGGACCGGGCTAAACCTGTTTCTAGTCCTCTTGGTCCTCATTTCAAGTTAAGTATCAAACAGTGTCCTACCACTAATGAAGAGAAGCAAGAGATGGAGAGAATTCCCTATGCCTCGGCTGTTGGAAGCTTGATGTATGCCATGGTGTGCACCAGACCAGACATTGCTCATGCGGTTGGTACTGTGAGTTAGTTTCTTTCTAATCTAGGTAAAGAGCATTGGAATGCTGTGAAATGGGTTATGAGATATCTTAGAGGTACAACCAATTTGAGTCTTAGCTTTAGTGGTGAAAAACCTGTGCTAGTTGGCTTTACTGATACAGATATGACAGGAGATATTGATTCTCGAAAATCTACGTCAGGTTACTTGGTCAAATTTACAGGGGGAGTTATAGCATGGCAGTCAAGGTTACAAAAGTGTGTTGCACTTTCTACTACAGAGGCAGAGTTCATTGCAGCAACTGAAGCTTGCAAAGAGTTGTTATGGATGAAGAATTTTCTCCATGAGCTTGGTTTCAAGCAAGACCGTTATGTGTTGTTTTGTGACAACCAGAGTGCTATTCATCTTGGTAAGAGTTCTACCTTTCATGCAAGGTCCAAGCATATTGATGTTAGGTATCATTGAATACAAGATGTGTTAAATTCCAAGTTGTTGGAATTAGAGAAAATTCATACTGATGATAATGGTGCTGATATGATGATGAAAGCATTGCCAAGAGAGAAGCTTGAAGCATGTTGTTTGATAGCTGGGATGGCAAGGACCTCTACCTAGTCAAGAAGGGGGAGATTTGTTGGGTTGGTTCTCTCCTATTGAGGCCCAACCCAATTTTCTTAAGCATGTCACTTACCTGCTTTGAATAGGATTACTCTCACCCTAATCAGTGGCTGCCGAGAGTGTGAGAAAAAAAAAAGGAGGGGAGACACAGTTTATTTTCAGCTCTGAGTAGTTTTCTTCAAATAAACGATTGGGTCGTCAAATCTTATCCGATTTAGTTGAAATTTTAACTGGAGATTCCTCACTTATAGATCTTCATAGTGCGCGTGCGATTTGCAAGCAGAGCACTAAATAATTTCCAAAAAATTCGTGAACAGATCCTATTTTTCTGGTGACGTTTTGAACTCTTCTTTGATGTTTTCATCTTGTTGATGACTTTGGCCCCTTGTGGGTCACCATTTGATGTTGTGGAAGGATTGTATATGTGTTTCTAGTGCTTGTAAGACTCTTTGTACCTCTATTTGTTGATAGTGGAGATTTTACTGTCCTGTGGATTTTTTAACTCTCTCACATTGAGGAGTTTTTTTCACGTTAAATTTGGTGTTCATATTTTCTGCCATATTTTGATTTTTGTTGTTGTGTTTGCTGCTATATTGGTATTGGATTACTACCATATTGTTATTCCAAGGAAAGTTTCGTTATTTCTGCTGTTAGTTTTTAACACAGAATATGCGACACAAGACAATGCCATTTTGTGGACAAGACGAATTGAGGAAGAGATGTCAAGCAACAAGTATCTAGTGTTCCTTGTAGATAATGATGAGGAAACATTAGATCCATGGACAATGCGTTTTTCTACGACCAATTTTTCAGGACTTATAGTGTTGATTACTGCTGAATCATCAATACAGGATAAATATGATTTGATAACGGAAATGGACATGGAAATAAGGACTAAGGATCATTTGCTGCCATGGCAGGACTTCTGTCACAATGTAGGGAGTGAGGTTGTATGTTCATCCAGTGCCGTCCAGCCAATTGCAGTGCGTATAGTTGAGGAGTGTCGTGGCCATCTTCTTGCCATCGTCCTTGTTGCAAAATGGTTGAAAAATTTGCAAGATGTTAAACTCTGGAGACTTGCACTGGATAAAATGTGTTACAATAATCCTTCCTATGATATTCATAAGTTTCATGGTCTGAGCAGAGTCATGACTAACACATTCAAAACTTTATCTGGGATGGTATAAATAAGACATAAAAGCTTTGCCTATTTCGTTGTTTATTCATCCCTGAAATCAAAATTGGGATTGGGATGGTTGATAAAGAATTGATGAATGATTGGATTTCTTCTCACTTAGTCAATACTGAAGAAGCAGAACATAACCTGAGAGAGCTTCTAGACCATTATGTCTTACTGCAATTTGAAGGCCTTAGAGGCACTATATTCGATTGCCAAAAGAAACCTATGAAATTCAAGAGTCTTTGCACACCTTGAACCTAATGCACATAAAGAAAGCAGGGTTAGGATTGACTGAACCACCCAACACTGGGCTGTGGCGTACTGCCGTACATATTGAACTAGTAGACAATAAACTGTTTGAGCTACCTCTGTCCCCAAATTGTTTGGAACTCATAGCATTAATTTTGCAAGACAACGCTGATTTGACAAAAAATCCCACCCTTGTTTTTCGTCAACATGCCTCTGCTTCGCATCCTGGACTTATCCTACAAAAGTATAAGGGAACTACCTAGCTCCTTCTTCAATTTAGAGCAGCTTAAAGAATTTTATTTGAAAGGTTGTGAACGCTTCATGAAATTACCACCGAAAATTGGAAAATTGCATAAGCTTGAGAAGCTTGATCTTGATGAGACTCGGATCATACATCTGCTAAAAGAGATCCAAGAGTTAACCAACATGCAAAGCTTGATCCTCTACTTTTATGAATATCGTGGCAAGAAGAATATGCCATATTCCTGCTTAACAATTATTCCTCCTGGAGTGATATCAAAACTCAAGGGGTTGAAACATTTAAGTATTGATGTGAACCCGGATGATGAGCGGTGGCATGAGAATGTACAAGTTATTCTACCAGAAATAATAGGATTGGAGTGTTTGCAAACCTCAGCTTATATGTCCCACAATTGGAACTTTTGAAGCTTAGACCAGACAGCATTTTTGAAGATGATTTTAGATTCATTGTTGGTTGTCATATGCAACAGATTATATCAGGCATACCACCTACAGTTGATGTAAAATCAAACAAAGTGATCGTAGCTTAAAATTTGTAAAAGGAATGGATGTCCCGTCTGAAATCAAAATGCTTCTTAGACACAGCAAGGCTCTTTTCTTGGATCGACATATGACCGTAAAGAATCTCTGAATTTAAAATGATAAATTTAGAACAAGTGCGGATGTGTATATTGGCAGAATGTAAAGAGATGCAAACAATTGTTGATGGAAGACACCTAAGTGGTAATAATGATATGCTTTCACATTTGCTATTCTTAAGTGTATCTCACATGAAGAATCTAAGAAGCATCTGCGAAGGACCAACTCTTCCTCGTTGCATTTTTATGTTGCACTCCTTATCATTGCAGAGTTGTCCCAAGTTAGTGACTCTCTTTTCCTTGGATTTTCTGGGCAAACTTTCTCTATTGGAGGAGCTTATAGTCAAAGATTGTCCCAAATTAAGTACCCTGATAAGTCATGAATCATATCAGCTCAAAGTAAATATTTTCCTCCCTAAATTAAGTAAGTTATCGCTTGTCCATCTTCCTGAGTTGATCAGCATTTCGAATGGGTTGTACATTGGACCGAGTTTAAAAGAGCTAGGAATTTATGGTTGCCCGAAGCTCTAGAGTCTTTCTAGGAAGGCATTGTCAAGCCAAAAACTAACAGTAAGCTGACGTGATTACTCAATTAAGCATATATGACAATGATGATATTGATGATAGTCCAGGTAATGTAATCTATCAATATTTTAACTTTCATTTTTATAATACTTTGTTTGGTATCATGGAGAGAAAAGGAAAAAGAAAGATACAATAATTTTCTTTCAAAAAAAAAAAAAAAAAGAGAAGAGAAAGGAGAAGTGGAAGAGTTATGGCTCACCTTGTTTGGTATCATCTAATGGAACCTTTCTTTTGTTTAATTTCATCAAGGAAAAGAATAAAAATATATGTAAATAAATATGAAATTATTTTATTACCTTTCAAAATTTATGACATTATGAGAACTGCTTTTTATTTTTCTTATATACTTTATTACTCTTTTATTTTTTAACACTTTCCTTTTTCTCACAATTTTTAGATAAAGGAAAGATGAAAAAATATAAGAGTCATATCAAACAGTGGCCAAGTTATATTACTACTATAGATGCCTTAACCAAGGTTCTGAAAATCGAATCGATCACTGAACCGGTCGAGGTACTGATTCAAGATTCAATAATTTAATCGTGGTCGAACCGGAATATAATTAAATATGTATTTATATTTTCAAATATAATATTTATACTAATTTAAAATTATATAAATATTTTAAATATAATATTTAAATCAAGGGCCTTTTGTTGGAAGTTGGAACTATGTCCCTATTTCATCTTAAATAGATAATAAGGCACCTTAAGTAATAAAAGTTTACTTGGTGCAGTGGCAAAGCGGCTGGTTTTCCAATCTCATAACCCAAGTTCGAACCCAAGAGAAGAGCTTTTTATTCAATTGGAAATGAAGTGCTGAACCGGCCAATCACACTGTGACCGGTTTGGGTTTGACGGTTCTGTAGCCGGTTTTCAGCATACCGATTACAGAGACTTGACCGGACCAGCCAGTCAGACCGGTCTAGCCTTAACCTTATTTACTTATTTATTATGTTTATGACATCAGATAATGCTGCGATTCACTTAACATTGTTAAATAACGAGACAACAGGTGGGTCAGTGGGTTAGCCATCGCTATCACAGTCGGGTTGCAACACCTATGTTGAAGTCTACAACTTTGAGTGACAAGGGTTCCATGGTCCAAAAGCGGGGTGTCTACAAACGGCTGTATATTTTCCAAGACCAGATGAACTTGATATGATTTTCATCTCATACTTGTTTGCTTAGGTTATGTTTGGTTTACAATGTAAAAAATGAGAAGCTGAAAACTGATTGAAGTATTTTGGATTAAAAAAATATAAGATTAAATTACTATTTTGGTCCATCAATGATTAACTTAATATCAATTTGGTCATTCAAAGATATTTAACATAAAATTAGTTATTTAAAAATTAAAGAACTATTTTGATACCACTTTAAATCGTTAGAGGACTAATTTAATGTCATGTATCTTTGAATGACCAAATTGATATCAAATGAATCCTTAAAGCACTAAAATGATAATTTATTCAAAAAATAATTAAACTCTATTCTGTCCAAATACATCCAACCTATTTGATCACTCAAGCATAGCCTAAATCTAACTCACTCTATAGGTTTATAAAAAAAAATTGCATTTTCTAATATGAATTCTTGTGTCACAGCAAGAGTGTTCCAACATGGACAATAGTTAAGCCTGTTCCTTTGGATGATGGACACACGTGGAGAAAATATGGTCAGAAAGTAATTCTTAACATGAAGTACCCAAGGTAGCTCCAAATTTACTCTTCAAGTATTCCTAATTATTTCAATAACTATATGTTTGGGCTTATGCCATACATAGTTTACACACAGAAACTATTATAGATGCACTCATAAGTTTGATCAAGGGTGCCAGGCCACAAAGCAAGTTCAAAGATCTGATGGAGACATTCCTACATATACAACAACTTACTACGGAATGCACACTTGCAAATCTTTGATTTAAGCTTATATTGACGATTCTGTCACAGAAGGTACATACAAGGGAAAGCGCATTTATCCACGGGCATCTGCATCAAGTGAAGAATCTAAAGTCTAGGGAGATACTTACCGGGGGAAGCATACATGCACACTGGTGCCCAATAACGACTCTGTTGTCACACTGGCCTTGCACGAAGGATTAAACCTTGACTTATTAGATGAGTTTGTAGGGTAAATCCATTTTCTAGTTCTCTAAATATGTAAGTATCAATACTTTAGTCCCTAGATTAATGTTACTTTTTTAATATTTGAGGAACTAAATTAATGATATTTTTTTATGATTAAAAGACTAAATTAATGTTAATTTTTAGTTATTTTTTACGATTAAATAACTAAATTGATGTTAAAATTTTTTGAAGAATCAAAATGATAATACTTGTATATATTAAGAACTGAAAAGGTTTACTCTAAACCTTATGTAAGACCAAATAAAATTTAAGAAACACTTTCATTTCCCTTCCTAATGGTAATGGGGAATTATTGTTTGGTCTCAATAAGTAGCTACTCTAGTTTGATGATGTTTATATTTATTTACCTATTTATTAGAATTACCTTTTGAATAATCAATTTTCAAAATACAAAAATCACACAAATGTGGTTATTATATTGTGAATGTAAACACTATTTTTTGTCTGGACTAATAACTCAAAATAACAAAAAAAATGAAAAATATTTAAAAAAATAAAAAGAATAATAATTAGACCCATGGTTCAGTTTTCTTTAAAAATCTTAATGACCCAATCTCACAACCCAACCTCCTAAGATACAAAGGGGTTGAAAAAAATTAAATAGTCTTATCGCTAATTAATGAAAATAAAATTTGAATTTAAAAATTAAATTTGTGAATGATTAATGTTGATTTAAATCTAATTGAGAGAAATTTGTACTGACTGAAAAAACTAATTGAAGAGACTTTAATATGGTCAACTTTCTAAAAAGGGACAGGGAAACCTAAAGGGAAGAGACAATGACTAGAGGAGGCATGAAGATGAAGGACAATAAACACATAGAGAGGCAGAGGTTAAGAAAGAAACAAAGTAAGAAAGCTTGGCTCCGATGGAAAGAAGGAGAAATCTTACAGTTCTATGGATTTTGGTCTTGATCGAAGGTAATCTCCTCCTTTGTTTCATGTATTTATATATTGAGATTCCTATTATGTTCTTGTAACCTAGTTGTTTACTAACTCATTATGTCTATCTCTCCATGTTTTCGGGATCATGAGGTTTGGGGACAATAATATTCAATTGCATGTGTAGTGAAAGTTTTATGAAGACATACCATGAGTTTATCTTGAAATGAAAAATAGTGACTGAAATACCTCGTATTATATTAAACATAATGTTATACGTATGTGTAGCTAGACCTCTGATTTGTTATCCTTGTTTACATAAAACAAAAAATTTTGGCTTTAGTTTTGATTATGACGATTTCTTTTTTTTTGTTTTATTTTGGTGGAATATAGAAACAAATATCACTGTCACATCTTTATCGATATGCTTAGAAGTAGGAAAATTAGTCTCATAGGAGACTTTGAATTAGGGACAGTAATGCACAATATTCTATTAGAAAGGTGATTACGTTAATTTCATTGTATGGCTATTTTTTTTTTTTTTTGGTGCTAAAGAAAGCAAAACAAAAAGCTAACTAACAATATGCTTGATAAAGCTAACACCACAAGCGTCATCCCTAAGGATGTCACCCAAACCAGTAGGTGGACTAGAATAAAAACAGAAGCTAGCAAAGAGAAGCTGAAAGAGCAGCCGAGAAGTCAGCAGCACGGTTTCCTTCACGGTGAGAATGTTGAAGATGAACTTGCCACTCACCTGACAACCAATACTGGACAATTCTCACCAAAGGAAGAACATTTAAATTCACCTTGTGTTTATCTTGAACAAGCAACACAGCTTCACGAGAATCAGACTCAAGAATGACTTTAGAGACACCAGCCTGCCAGGTACTTTCTAAACCTTTGATCATAGCCCAAAGTTCAGCTTCAAGGACGGACCAAGATCCTATATTATAAGTAAACCCATGTAAGAAATCGCCAGAATCATTCCGAAGCAAGCCACCACACTTCGCAGACAAGGTAGAAGGGTTAACCGCTCCGTCAACGTTTAACTTACACCATCCCGTTGGCGGAAATTCCCAGCCAATCAAAGTTGATCGCTGGGGAGTCTTCTGAATTGAAGCGGGAGTGAGATTAAGGGCATGATCTGCTTCCTTACAATGAGCCAAGATACGAATGACAGGGTCTGTGCAATCACGCTTCTCAGGGGCAAAAATCCGATGGTTGCAATCTTGCCAAAGAAAATGTATTGTCATGCCAAAAACTAGACCCAAGGAACTCCTCTCGGATAACCCACATCAGAAGACAGATTAAAAACGATCCAGTCCTGGAGCTCAAGGGAAAAAAATCTCGCCCAGTGCTGGGGACTAATTAACCGACGCCAAACATTTGCCGCCTGGTTGCAATCACGCAACACATGCATAGAAGTCTCTTCAATGCTACAAGATGGGCATAAAGGATCATTGGAAATACGCAAATGACATCTTCTGCTATTAGTGAGTAACCGATCATGACTGCAAAGCCAGAGACACGTCTTCACTCATTTCGGACCTTTCCAAGCCCAAATCTTCCTCCAGATAGCAGCATAGTTTCCTTGATGAATCCCCGCTTCCATAGAGTACGCTGAAGACAAAGAAAACTTGCCCATTCTTAGAGAAACGCCATTTGCAGGAGTCAGAACCAATGCCCCTCCGAGGGGGGTGGATTGCCGCAATGGAATCACAAACATGCTGAGGGAGGAAACCCCTGAATAGCGACCAATTCCAACTACCTGAAGCTGAGACATAATAGTTAACCGAATGAGAAAGAGCTTCCTCAGAAATAGAACCTGTAGCGAGGGAAACAAGGGGAGGGAGATCTTTGACCCAACAATCAGTCCAGAATTTGACTTAAGTACCATCCCCTAATATCCAAGAAGTTCCTTCATTGACCAGATTCCAAGCCTTAGAAATGCCTTTCCACAGGTTCGAAGACCCCTGTTTGGATTGTCATTGTATGGCTATTTGATTGTTCATTATAAGGCAGTTTAAAAAAAAAAAACAAAAGAAGAGTAATTAATAAAAAAAAAATTGTGTAACGAATGGAGAAGAAAGAGGGGGAAATTAAGGGGAAAGGAATCAATAAAAATAAATACAATAGATTTGAATTGGTCATAATATAATAAATGATTTTTAGAGTGCTTATCATTAATGCTTATTGATTAATTTAGCTTAGATTACTCTTTTATTTCATGTGCTCCATTTTATTTTTGAATGCTAGAGTTTGCATAATAAAATATATGTGTATAACTCGGTAATATATTTAGGATCATCTAATTGTGACATGTTGATCTATCTAGAGATGATGTCTCTTATCTTGTATTGAACTTCATCTCTCAAAACCTGATTCTAAATGAATTTTTCAATTAATTTTCAAAATTTAAATAATTATGGGTTAACTGAATTGTGATATCTTGTTGACCTAATGATGATATGTCTCTAGCACTACGTTGAACTTCATCTCTTAAAATTTATTTTCAATCAATATTCTTTTCTTCAATCAAATATCAAATTAATCTTTCTTAACTTTAATTTCCAAATCAATTTTCAAAAGTTTAATTTTACAATCAATCATAATAATTTTATAATCAATTACAATAATTTCAAAGTCAATTGAGTTGCGACAACTTATTGACTCAACGGATGATGAGGGGATGGCATGTCAGGCTTAGCATAGATTTTCACCTCATATACTTATTTTCAAAATTAATTGCTTAGCATATCATTTTAAATCAAAATTTCCAAATTAAAATCAATTAATAAATCATTTTCAATCAATCAATAACATTAATTGAAATATATAAACATAAAATTAATTTTTATTCCAATCAATCCTTAAAATTTTAATTATTCAATCAATTAAAATAATTTCAGGTTAGGTGATTTGCAACAGCTTGTTGATCTATAAGGTGATGTGTCAAGCTTAACGTAAACCTTCACTTCTCAAATACTTATTTTCAAAATTAATCACTTATCATATTTTTTTAAAAATTAATCAAATATTATCAAAATTTCTAAATTAAAACTAATTAATCAATCAATCAATAATTTTAATCTATTACATTAATTCTGAGTCAACTGAGTTGTGACAGCTTGTTAATCCAAAGGTTATGTGTTAAGCCTAACTTAGACCTCCACTTCTCAAATGCACATTTTCAAAATTAATAATTCTATAAATCATTTTAAATTAATTAAGCACTAAATCATAATCTTCAACAATCAGTCAAATCATTAATTTTAATTAAAATTCATTAATCCACGACTATTTTCTAAACAAATTATGGGACTTTGATTTCTCACTTTGATAACACGTAAGCACTTTAGGTAAGCTAATATTATAAGCATTTTTGCTTAATTTCTCATATTATTTTTGTTTCAATTTTTTACTTTAAGAGGTAATTTTAATATTTCAATGCTACAAATAATTTGTATAATTAACTTAAGATAACTGTTTTATAACAGATATATCAGGGGTGCAGTAGGATTAAGTTCATACCATTTCCTGTGCATAATTAAACTCTCAAACTCAACTTGATTGGTATATCATTTTTCTTTTATTTTTATTTTAAAGATTTTTTCAATTATTTCCCTTAATAAATAAAACTTAGCGGCAATTTCATTTCTTTAATAATTTCTCCTGCCATCCCGATGTGGTTCCTTTGGGCACGATTGTGACAGTCAATACTAGTTTTTTCAAAAAATTGGCTAGTATAAACTTTTAACAAAATAATCAGTTTGTGTAAATTGAATTTAACTGATATAGTTCAATCATACATAATATCTTAGTTATTTATTAACTTGTTTTTACCTTTTTTTTTAAAAAAATAACTAATAAAATAAAGATGCAGTACACTTGAAGGTAGTAGAAATTTTGATTTTATTATTACTTTTATAATTAAAAATTAAAAAAATGTTAATAAGTAATGTGCGCATCATATGTGATAATATCTTTAATTAAATTTCAAAAGGCATTGACATTTGGTTTGTTCCAAAATAGTTATCACTAGAAGCACCGTTTATATGTGATGTCACTAAAACATATTTAACATTTTGAATGTTACTGAAGAGATCTCTTATCCGTAGTGTCGTCAATATCAACAAGAGAAATTATTATAAATAAAAGTATCTTTGTTTTAAATTTTAATTAAATTAAATTTTTAAAAAATTAATATTAAAAAATTAATTTATATTTAAGAACGATATTTTAAAAATAAATTCAAAAAATAATTTTATTTAAAAATATGTAATTAATAAGTGGAATTATTTTTAAAATATAATTATAAATACATTTTTAAAAAATTTATAAGTTTTACATCTAGAATCAATTCTATTTGCTGTAAAAATAAAAAAAAATTATTTCTTTCAAAATCAATTTTTTAACTTAAAAAAGTTTGTAAAATTCAATTTTAAAAATCACTTAAACAAATTACACTTTTGTTTCCAAAATTGAAAACAATCAACCATCAAATGTGTCTTTGAATTAACTAATTTTGTATTTAAAATAATTTATAATCAAAATTTTACTGAGAGAACTTTTAAAAAAAGTAATTTTTTTTCTAAAAATAAGCTATTGCAAAACATGCTACAAGTTGGTTGCTGTTGGTCCTAGTTATAACCAATGTTGTCAAAATCAGATTGGATGGTCCGACCGGTTCAACCGTGAACTAAACACTTAATCAGTTATGATTTAGCCTTATAATCAGATTTATGATTAGACCACTTTAAACTAGTCAAAATCGAACAAAACTGATCAAAACTACTTGAACTGACCATTTTAACAGATTTAATTAGTTGGTTTCTTTTTTACAAAAAATTCTATATTTTTTAACATTTGATGAATATTTTCACAAATTTTATATTATTGTATTTTCCAGTTCGACTAATCAGTTTAAATAATTAAATCTAAATCGAAAGTCTTACTAGTTTGCTGTCCGGTCCAACTAGTTCAATTGTGAACCAGACACTTAACTGGTTATAGTTCAACCTTATAACAAGATTTACTGTCAAACTACTTTGAATTAGCTAAAACTGCACAAAACTGATCGAAACTGCTTGAACTTACTAGTTTAACTAGTTAGTTATTTATTTTTTAACATTTTATGAATATTTTCATAGATGTTATATTATTGCGTTATCCAGTTTAATTATACAATTATAATAAGAGGCTTCACTTGTTGTTGTTTACTGTCTGGTCCAATTTTAACAAAATTGGTTACAACAATTATAATAGGCCGCACTTGTTGTTGTAGACGTGTGGCACATATCTGTGCATCTCATGTATGGTTAGTCCTTGTCCACAACCAAAATTTATTGGAAGAAAGGGATATTCAACACAAAATGTATTGGCTGTATGTGATTGGAACATATGCTTCACTTTTGTATTGCTTGGATGGGAAGGCACTAAGTAACATCCGCCCCTAACTTAGAACCAAATACATAACCCTAAATGCCTTAATAGTTAATATAATAATTGTTACTATTTTTCACCTTGTTTACTTTTTCTTATTATTATATAGCTACTCAAATTGAAAAGAGCACTAAAAACTACCTTGAGGAACTAAGCACCAGTTGAAATATCTAATAATAGTAAAAATTAAATAGTGGTAATTTAATAATTTTAGATCTGTGAACAAGTGTATTTTTGTCTAGTGAAAAATTAGAAATCAATATTTAGATAAGTTGATCATTTAGTCCATTAATTTATTTCTAGTCACTTTATAATTGGATTAGATGATAACAGCATAACAAAATTAATATAAAAGTGACATTTGTAGAATGGACCAATTAGGTTGTGACATGTGGAAGCATGTCACTGTATAAGAATTGGCCAATGAGATGGTGACACGTGGAGGCCTATGATTGGCTAGAAAATTGATTAATAAAATTGTGACATGTGGAACTATGTAATTGGCCAAGGGTTGGTCAATAGAATTGTGACACTTGGAGGCAAGTTATTGGTTAAGAATTAACTAATAAAATTGTGACACTTGGCAATATGTGATTAGCTAGAATCTTGGCCAATGATGTCTTAACATTTGGAAGCATGTGATTGGTCAAGGATTGGCCAACAGGATGATGACAAGTGGAAGAGTGTGTTTGGTTAGAAAAAAAGTAATCATAACTAATTAGAAAAACTAAACTAAATACTATTTGGTTACCTCCATTTGGTTCCAAATGAACTAAACTAGTTCAAATCTAACTAGAGATCATCATGAACTAGATAAACTTTAGACCAAAGACTAAAATTTTATTGGCTTGCCTAAAAAAGCCAAAACTCTAGGAAAACATAAATAATATTAAACAAACTAAATAATTCCTTAGCATCCTCAAGTGCACGGCCAACTAAGGAGAAAAGATAAAGAAAAAGAAAAGAAAGAAAAAGAGAAGAAAGAAGCTATACACATGGCTAAGAGGTAGGTGAAGGAGAAAAGAAGAGAAATAAAGAAGAAAAGGAAGGAAAAAGCTAAGATCAAGGGAGAAAAAGCTTGTCTTCAAGAGGTAGGGGTTTGAACCTAAACTCTTTGATCTTTAATCTAAGTTTCATGGTTGATTCTACGATTTTTGACACTCTTGCTTCATGGGGATTTGGGGTTCTTGAGTATTGAGTTTGAATATAGATTATTCATGACAAAATTAGGAGGATCTATGACTTGATGAAGTGTGTTTTGCTTGATTGCTTTATGATGCCTACTTAGGGTTTGTGTGAGTGGTTCTTTGATATTGGTTTGATCTTGTCAAGATTGAGCATGTGGATGTAAATCTATTGAGTGATTTGTTATGTTTTATGTTTGTTTATAATTAAATAGCTTAAAAAGTGGCTTAGGCCACTACTTGATGCTCATGGCCATAATAGGCTCTAAGAGTGTTTGTGTGGGTTATTATATATTAATAAATTTCTTATGATGTTTTGAAGTTGAATTATGGGTTGGTATTATGTGATTTATTTAGATGTCTCTTGGATGCCTACTTAGGGTTATTATTGAAGCTTTCTTGATTATGGCTTAAATCTTGCTAAGTTGAATGTGAGAATGTAAAATTAGTGAAGATTAGATATGTCACTATGTTTATCTATAATTAAAGGACTTAGAAAAGCTAGGTTTTCTGTCTAGATGGTCACAGCCATGTGATGCCCAAAGGAAGATTGTGTATGTTATTACTTGGGTGTTAGCTTTAGTAATGCTTTAATGTAGATCTAGATGTAGTTATGTTTAAATAGCTTGAAAAGTAACTTAGGCCACTGCTAGTTGTGCACGGCCATAGTAGGTACCAAGAGTACTTATGTGAGTTAATATATGATGTTATAAATTTCTTAGGGTGTTAGATGTGGATTTAGGAGAAACTATGCTTAAACAATTTGAGAATGACATAGTATGCCATAATAGAGAACACGGCCATGAGAGGTTTCCAACAAGGACAATGTATAACTAAATGGATTATAAGTTAGATTTGTATGTTTTATAGAAGCCTTGATGTGTTCAAAGTGGAAATGTTGAATAAAAACTCATGCTATACTGAAGTGTTGAATTCGGGCACATTGAGGCTTTATAAGAATGAGATTATTTAGGTATGAGTGAGTTTTTAGATGTTTTAATACCAGTATGAGATATTTCAAGTGAAAATGTGAAGGGAAAACCATGATGTCTATAAGTGTGTGCATGACCATATTGTGTTCAAGAAGAATTATAGATGAATTATTTAAGTATGAGTGAGACTTGGGTGCTTTGGTGCCATTTTGATGTATTTTAAGTAGAAAGATTTAATTAAAAACCTAGGGTGTATCAAGGTGATGGGTTTCGCCCATATTAGGGCATATAGTGCTATTGATAGTTTCTCCTATAGAATGTAAAGTAAACCTAGCTTGAATAAGAATTAGAGTGATTTGGAATGGTCGAGAGTAAGTGTGACCTTAGAAGAATGCACACTTAAATTGATACTTTAGAATTTTAGGCTAATGTCCTTTCTTGGATCAGTAGGCATTAAGGTAGAAGATGACATTCTATTTAAGGTTTGGTAGGTCTTATACATACCTAGCCTTTAGAGAGTAAAAATTACCATGTTGAGGCAAAAATGTGGGGGTTTTTGATTTAGAGACCCTCTTTTGTCTTAAGTATGACTCAAGTTGTGATTTCAATGTAGGATATGTTATTTAAGCATTAATCTTAATGATGTATGGTCATTGAATGTTAAGTAACATATTAAAACATTGAGCTTGATGATGTGTGGCCAATAAAAGTAAATCAATGACATATGGCCAATGAATGAAATATGATAGTAAAGCATTATGCTTGATAATTGGCCTATGAATATGTAAAGTACCTTGAAATTACACTTGCATCAGTTGCATGCTCACTCTATGTAAAGTGAAAGAAATATTTAAGTTTGGAAATGATCCTCAAGTAAAGAAAAAATGAAAATGAGGTGATCCGAAAAGATTAGAAAATAAATGATCAAGAAAACACCATAAAGATTATCTAAAGGCAAGTGATCTATGAAAGTCTTACATGTGTCTAATGTCTACTTTGTGGACGGTCCACCCAGAGTGTGGACAAGAGAAGTGAAATTTATCGATAAGGGGTGAAATGGCCATTCAAGTTTTTAGGAGACGCCCTATGTCAAGGGTGAGCCCTCACTCATGATAACGGCCATTAATGATGATTATGAAAGTTAAAGGGGCCTATGCCCCAAGATATGAGACTATGTAAGCAAAGATAATTTAACGAAGGTTAAATCCCTATGTTATTAAGATACGTGAGCATGTAATTAATAAGGAGTCTAATGCTTGCTTAGTTAAGGTAGAAAGCCTAGATTGGGTCAAGTGAACTATAGCAAGCTTGATGTTTAATGAGTTGTTATGAATTATCCATATTCTAATAATTAATATTGACCATGAAACAATTTTCTGTATGGTATACATTTGGATAGTTTTCTTAACTATTTTGTATGGTTTAAAGTCTTATTGAGAATATATAATTCTCACCCCTTTCAAATGTGGTATTTTCAGAATTTACAGAATTTGAATAAAGGTATATGCTTCTATGATGAGTGAAGTGAAAGCATAATTGGTTACTTTGGAAGATAATGTTTTAATTGAGTAGTGGTTAGGTATTTCTTTTATGTACTATTATGCATAAATGATGTGTATAAATAATTATTTGAGATTAGTAGTTTAACAATGAAGTTTATGTATAAGTGTCTCGATCTGTATTTTAAGTATCTTACTTAGTAAAAAGAAATTAAGAATATAATATGATAAATTAGTGAGTTATTTCAAATTAATAGATATATACACGTACTCAATTAGATATATATTTTTGATTATTTTTATTTATTGTTGATAGTAAAACAATTTGAAAGATTTATTTTTTGATTTAAATTTATTCACCTTCAATTATAAGCTCCAACTTCAGTATTAGTATATGACACTGTACCACATAGGTAAGATGTTATACACTGTCCATGATGCTTGTGCATTTTAGAATGCCCTCACAACCACTAACATGAACTTCCCACATCCACCTCTAGGTTTATTCTCTGTGATAGCTATAATTGATTTACATTTATATTGAAATTATTATAGACATAAGAACAATTCATTTTTTATTAGGTTAATATTATTTGGTGGATGTTGGCTATCCAACATCAAAAGGATATATCAACCCGTATAAATGTGAGTGTTATCACCTTCTTAATTTTAGACGTTCATCAAGATTTTCAAATTATAACGAAGTATTTAATTACTATCACTTAAGTTTAAGCTGTACAATAGAAAGAACTTTTGGAGTATGGAAGAATAGGCTTGCAATTTTGCGTCGTATGCCTAAGTTCAAAATTGAAACACAAGTTCAAATGAGTGCAACAATGGCAATACAAAACTTTATTAGAAAGAATATTGAAACAGATATTGAATTCAATGGTTACGAGGATGAAAATATATTTAAAGTTGATGATGATAATCAGGTTGGTTTGGATCCATCCCACTACTAAAAACAATCAATTTTAGCCACGGAATTCACTTTGATAGACACAGATTTATTGTTGAGGGGAGAAATGACGTGTTATGAAGCAGAACATTCCAATAATTTTGTGCAAGTTAGAACAAATTTTTCCACCAAGCTTATTTAATTTCATGGAACACCTTCCAATCCATTTACCATACGAAGCAAGGGTTGGTGGACTTATACAATATAAATGGATGAATCCATTTGTAAGATTGGCTTATTTATTTATCATTTTATTGAATATATGATCTTGTCATTAATATTTCTATCCTAACATTATGAAAAAAATCTATTAGGTTTACATGTACCTTAAAGAAAAAGGTTACGAATGCAGCATATGTGGAAGGCTCAATTTGTGACACAAATTTAGTGGAGGAGACTTCAACCTTTGCATTATACTACTATTTTCCTGATGTTTATCTAGGCAAATAAGAGTGCCACGTAACAACGATGGAGGCAAATATTGTTCATCTAACCACCACTGTCTATTTCCAATTATGCAAGACAGCTTTCTGGAAAGCGCACCTCATGTATACTAGATGATAGGGACATGGCAACATCTAAATTATATATTCTCTTAAATTATCTTGAGGTGGAGCTTTTCTTGGAGTAAGTTCTCAAATATCTAACAATATTGATTTGTTCATATAATTTATGTGTACAACCAATATGGAAATATGTTGCAGGAGCTTGTCCCTGACATAAATGACACGAATAATACAGAGGCAAATTTCTACATCATTCCCCACTTGGTTTAAAGAACATGTAGGTTATTCAATTCAAACTTATGTCAACATGAACTTTTGGTTGTGTTGTTACAATAATTAATTAAATTTGTCATATAGGTGCTAAATCCAATTAACATGATTGGAGATTTGCTACTTCAAAGTTTGGCATGGGGACTACTTAGAAATATTAACAAATGGCCAACATATTATGTTAATGGCTATAAATTCTGTACAAGAGATCAAAGTCAAGAGATGCGTATGATAAACTATGGTGTATGTGTTAGAGGGGGTGACCTTGACCAAATAGAAGATGATTACTATGAGGTATTGACTGATATTGTTGAATTAGAATACATCGAATGGCCCACAAAGAAGTTATTTTTTTTTCAAATGTGTTTGCTTTGATCCCACTCCATATCAAGGGACAAAATTTGATAAAAATTATGGGATTGTTGAATTAAGAAAGTCTAGGAGGTATAGAAACTACGATCCTTTCATAGTTGCACAACAAGCTGAGCAAGTGTACTACACAAAGTATCCTAAAGGCTAGTAAAGGTAGGTAAGTGTCAACAAAATAAAGGCACGCAATGTGATTCAAACTTCAGAAGTTAAGGTCTCCGAATCAGATCAACTTTATCAAGACGACGATATTTCTCAATTACAAATAACAATTGCAAATGATGATTTTGGGCAAGCTTTTGTTGATATAACTAGTACAGATGAGGAAGTAAATACATGTTCCTTTATCCAAGTTGATTTGGAAGAAGAAGATGAAGATATGAAACTTCCATCTGAAGAAGAAGAAGAATTACTCACAGATGAAGAAGATGAGGAAGAAGGCGAGGAAGAAGACTTCGATGAAAGATTTTCTGATTAAGTTACTTTTGAATATATGCTAACAAAATAATGTGTTTTCTTGTTCTTTTATTTCTATTAGTTGACTTGACTTATTATTGCTTGACTTTTATTTCTAAACTTTTATATTGCTTGACTTAATTCATTTTTTGTCATTACAATTGAATATAGATGGTAGATGGTAGAGATAGGGATAGAGGTAGGGGTAAGGGTAGCAGTGAGAGTGCATATGATCCTTCTCTCATCCCATTACCACATACTCACGTGTCCCTTTCACCCACCCATTCACCACTCTCAGGATCTTCTCCTAGCATTACCTTTCACCTCTCCACATCTTTCTCACATTCCCACATAGCAGCTTCACCTAGTACATCCTCACATCCCGAGACAGATGCTTCACCCAGAACTCTTGCTTTTGCTCATACTCTTACTCTTGGCACCAGAGATGCTGATGGCCGTATATGGATTCGTCTAGGACCAAAGTTAACGTAAGTATTTCTAATTTTTATAATTTTGTTATGTTTGATATCTTATCATATAGTTTTGACTCAAGTTTGGTTTACTTACAAGTTTGACCTAACTGTGAACTTCTTAATCATAGTTAATATAATATGCTTTTAACTAAAAAATATTAATTAAAAAATAAAATAAACTAGGATTCAAATAATTTAAATATTTTGACTAACATTTGATTGTTTAATAAAAAATAAAATTAGGATATCTTTATTATTAATAATTATTTATGATATTTTTCTTTCACAAAGTTAGGGATCAATTTTATAAATAATTGGTTGCTAATTTGTGCTTTCTTTGAGGACTACTTTTGCAATTAACAATTTTACAATGTGTTGGTGGCAAAAACCAACATTTTTGGTTTTAATACTAAGTTAGAATAGGTCTTCGACGAGGCCCTTTAAAAATAGTTTTTCGACGAGAACCAAATGAAGACAACATCATCAGTCCAGGGAGAAAGCACCTTTCGACAAAGCATCAGAGGGTCATTTAACATCAACATGGTAAGGACTACAAGGTTGTCTGACAATGACAACGTAAGGGATGATGTCATGCAAAAAGAGTTGTCAAAGAGGAGTTTGTTGAACAAGAGGCAATTAGGGCCTTTGACATAAACACTTAGTCAAATCCCTCGTAAAGATGGTTTGAAAGCTTCAACGTGTGAGTAGCAATTGTAAGACTTAGTGAAAGGCAGTTACTCCGAAGGCATTTAAATTCTAATTTTGAAATCAAATTGAAGAAACTGACATGGTGATATCAACGTCAGTTGTAGGTGGTTGAAATGTAAAATAAGCATGGTCTACATGCGTGACACCTATCTAACAGGTGGTGTAATCTTAGGATGTAGACAATTACTTTTGTTGTCTACAAATGCTAGTGTTTTATATATAATAAAGGTTGGATTCTTGATAATACATCTTATACATCCTAAACCCCAGAGACGCTCTTAGATGACAGGATTACTTCCAGTATACCTTCCACTTTTCCATTTTATGTATTTTGAGTTCAATGCAATTTACTTTTTTGTTCATCTTCCTTTCATTGTCAATTTACGTTTTTGTATTTGACACTGCATTTATCTTTCTGTTAATTTACTTTCCATTTGTCAGTTTATTTACATTGTCCATTTATATTCATTGTTAATTTATTTTGTCTTGCACTTTACTTTTATTGTCAATGTACATTTTCGTCGAATACGTTTCTGTACTTAAATGCTCATATCTCTTGACAAGTTTTTAACTTGACTTGAGAATCTAGTGTGGAGAATATTTCCTTCCAAGAATAAGTATTGAAATTAGAATTTTGTTATCTTTGACAAGTCTGGAGGATTTGTTTGTCAAATCTTATTTCTTTCGTTGAGACTATTGACAATAACCTCTTCATCAATTGAAGGTAGTGTATTCTATCCATTGATTTCTATTTCTACACATCCAATGGCTGACAATGGAAGGTACATTTATGCACCCAAAGAAAATAAGTGCACTACAAGCTCGAAAGACTTTCTATTATGGAATTATCAAGCAAAAACCTAAAGGTTATTAAAGGAGAAAAGAAGTGGTGGGAAGCACTACAATGGAGCGAAACAGAATGGGGACAAGCAAGTTTAGATAATCTTAGTCACATCTTTTCGCCAATTAATAAGGAGGCTGATGTAATGACTCATTTAGTCATAGATGATATTTAATCATCTACTTTCGAATGAAGAAAAATATTCATGTAAGTAATCATATTCCTCTCCTCCTTAGCAATGGTTATTGTTACTGAATGCAATTAAGGTTATTGACAGTCAAAATTAGGAAGATTGCTAACATTTGCCAAATTTATCCAACTAAGCTTCTTGAAGGTGGAAATAACTTTTTTTTTCCCTTCTTTGGTCTCATTTCAAAATTCTGTATTTGAAAATTCTTCTACTACTTATTATGGTAAAAATTATTATTTGTATTTGTAATTCATGCAATTATTTTGGTTGATCTTTGCGTATAATACCTTCACATTGCTAAATTACAAACCTGCCATGCCAAATGATTAATTTTGTGTGCTTTGAGATCAGCATGGAAACGAAGAATAACTAAATACGGTTAGCCTAATTTTGTTCAGTTGTGACTAGAACCAACTTTGGTGCAAAGGTGCTTCAACTGCAAGGCTTAAAATAAATTATCAAGGCGAAGTTTGCTTATCTTTGCACTAGAATTTTTTAAGGTGCTGTATGTGATGATGTGGAATCCAATAATGGATAGTCAAGATATGATTGTAAGTTTTAGTCATTTCACTCGATGCATCTATAGGTAACAGATTATAATTCACTCTATTTTGTTATTTTTTTTTCCCTCAACTCTAGGGGAAGAAGAATGGGATAAGAATTTAGAATCGCAACATTCACCAACCAGGTTGTGTGTGATCAGCCATATACCCACAATCAAAAGAAAACAAGCTCTAGCACACGCGTTTTGTAGGATCCTTTGCAGCACATAGTACAATTCTCATATCAATAGTTTAAAAGGAAACGGGGGAATGGAATCTGAAGTTACCAGAAGCTCCTTAGTGTGCCACTAGATGAGAAGCTTGGGGAAATGGGCTCGGGCCATAGCTATACTAAAAAACTTTTAGAAGTGTGGGAACCCAATTGGCAAGTTAGACTAGTGGCTGTTGCCCAAAAAAGCTTGAAGCTTGGGGTTTTCTGTGATTGAACAATTTGACCAAATTAGTTTCATCTACGCAGTCCACGAAGCCTCCTTCCACTGTCAACTGCACCTCAAGATGTGCCATCCGAGACCACTTTGAGAGAATGAGAATTGTTTTACCGAGTTTCTCTTCCACGACGCCAAATGTTATTGTCTGATCTTAGTAGAATAGTATTCGTCTTGATCTTAATATGTTAGAGAACTCCCGTCCGCTTACAAAGGCACTTTAACACTGAAGCCAATATCAAAATAAAATAAGACAGGCAAAAAAGTGAACGTATTTAGATAACCTCTTTAGTGTGCTTAAATAGATAGTAAAAACTTTTGAATTTAAGGTGATGATATGAATGACAAAAATCCCTGCACTCGTAAGAATTACTAACAGTGAGACGGAAATGATATTAGTTTAATAAATAGGGATTATGTCAGGAATCATACTACTTGTACTGGAAGATCCGTGATACCCTTGAAAATTTTTCTTTTACACATATTATGATTTTTTTCTTTTTTTTAGATGATATGTGAATTTATATTTTTTTTAGACTAAACTATTATTTTGATACAATTTAATCTTTCAAATATATGTAATATCAAATTAGTCATTTAAAAATTTAAAGTAATATTAAATGATTCTTAAAAAATATGTGATATCAAATTAATCATCTAAAAATTTAAATTTATATCAAAATAATTTTTTAAAATAGTCATTCAAAAGAATTATTTTGACGTCACTTTAAATATTTAGATAATTAATTTGATGTCACATAACTTTAAAAGATCAAATTAATGTTAAATATCCTTAAATAATCAAATTGATACTAAATAAATATTTAAAAGTCTAAAATGATAGTTTAGTCATTTTTTTATTATTTACAATAATTTTTTTTAATGAAGAAATTTTTAATAATAAAAATTATTAAAAAAATATATCATTTTAATAATAAATATTTATATAAATTAATTATTATAAAATATAATTAAATTTGATATATTATTTTCTATATATAATTTTATTTTAAATAATTACAATATTTTTTTTTTTAATAAAGATGGAATGGGTTTAACTCGTTTTGAAAGCCATGTCCATTCTAGTCTTCGAGGTTTTAAAATTTCCCAAAATAAAAAAATTTGGCATCGCCCTCTTGATCTGTACGATTCTAGGAAGCATTGCCCCTCGTTCGTTCCAAAGGCATCCCACCACCATCACCGCCACTTTCTCCGGTACCCTCTGAAGGCTGAAGCTACCAAACACAGTGCAGTGCTCCTCAGATTTAAACCTCAGGCTTCCATATTCGTCACTTTTCTAAGCTCAGGTCTATCTCCCTCTCCCAAATTTTTACCCTTTTTCTTCATACATTCTCTACTTCGCCGAATGAAGCATGCATTCTCTTTTTCTGGGTTTGGCGTGGCAGCTGAAGGGTACTGAATATGTGGGTCAGTTTTATGTAGTATGATGAGTAGTTGGTGAATTGGGTTTTTCGCGGCAAGCTTGTTTCTTTTCTTCTGGGTTTGGCGTGGGTGTTAAAGGGTACTGTAAATGCTGATTACTTTCCTCCGGCAGGGGAAAATAGTGGGTGAATTGGGGTTTTTAGCTCCAATGGGTTTCGAGGTGAGGAGGGCAAGTGTGTTTCTTTTTCTATGTATGGAGATTCCAGTCATTTTATAATTCAAGCATGGTCTCAATTCTTTCGTGTGCTAAGATTTTTATTTGTCTTTTTTTTTTTTCCTAGAATGGGAGTTGGCCGTGAAGTCTCAATCTCACTTGATGGAGTGAGGGACAAGAATCTAATGCAGCTGAAGAAGCTCAATATAGCTCTTTTCCCTGTTCGTTACAATGAGAAATATTATGCTGATGCACTTGCTTCGGGCGAATTTACTAAACTAGGTTCTGCTTCTGACTTTAAAGAAAAAATTATTTTATCCTTTGTCTAGTTGCCTGGGATTTTTAATTTATTTGTTCATAGCAAAAGTTTTTTTGAGTTTATTTTATCCTTTGTCTAGTTGTCTGGGATTTTTAATTTATTTGTTCATAGCAAAAGTTTTTTTGAGTTTTCTCACAGATATTGCTTTTATGTATATTGATCCTTAATGGGTTTTCCCAAATTGGATTGTTGTCTCTGTTGCTGTTTCACCACTTTATCTTTACTTTGGCATTCAAGACTTGCAAATTATCTTCCTATTTCTCTTGTTCACTGTTGCATCTACGTTTCTAAATCCTTCTTTTATGTGGCTTCTGTATTACCGGAAGATGTATTTTAGTGGTTTTCTTTCATTGATGATTTTAGAATTTTGGTTTAATGTATAGACAGTGTTGGTGGGGAATCAAAAGAAATCTGCTTCGAATCCATTTGAAATAAATAAATAAATGCTTTGTTTTGTTTCAGTTCAGTTGGTACTGAAGTAATTCTTTAAGTTACTTGCTTGGCATGCAAAAACTTCCTATGATTGGGGAATGATAAGAAGGATGATAAGTTGATAGCCTGTGTTTTAAAATGCGGTCCGCAACCACAATTGCAGCCGCAATATTGTTGTTACAATGGCCGCAATATTGCGGTTGCAACGGCCACATCAACCGCAATTATCCGCAATTTTAAGAATCGCAACGTAACCGTAACCGCGATCACAACTGCAATTTAGAACTATGTTGATAGCCAAAAGATATCCTTGGTAGCTTCTTCCTTTTATTTGATGTTGAAGCATGAGTGTGGCAATTTAGTGCTCTAAATTTTGTTGAAAAATAGGATAGTGGCTGAGCTTTGGAATTAAACCTGTCTACTTTTCTTCGTTTTGATTTAACCGCGAGGAAAGATTTCTATATGTTCCAAATGACAACACTACATTGTGTTGTAGAATAAGAAAATATAGAATTATCTTTTCTTCAATATTTATGCATTGGCTTGTATCTTGTGTGTTGTTTTATATATGTATATGTATTCCGTTGAGGTTTTCTCTAAACTCTCGCACTTGAGTTGGTGTTCAGGTTGCCTGTAGCAGTTAAGATTTTAATTCTACTGTTAAGTTAGGTAATTTTATTACATAATCATTGCGTTAGTTCTACTAAGTCAGGTAATTTTAATACACAACTATGACTGCTGATTATCCATAAAAATAAATTTTAAGCATTCATCTTGTCCACTGAACTTCAGTTTAGGTCATACATAGCTTCCTGTAATAACTGTTATTGCACTGTAAATTCTTTGCCACTGTTCAGTGTTTAGTTATTTAGTGCCCTTCTTGCTTTACCTTTTTTTTAATGGTTCCATGCTATACATTACATAATGTCTTCCTTTTGTTCTTTGATTTTCTTTTTTCCTCTGTGTAACCTATTAAATGCATGCTCTGTCTGTACTTTTTTTCGGGGTAGCCATCTTTACGTCTGCAAATTGAAGGCATTTGTGTGAATGTGATAGTCTGTTTCATGAAGACTCTAGATGTTTCATTCCTGATATTTTGGGGTGTGCATATTCTTATCAAATCAGCTTGCCAACAGTTCTTAATATGTTACATTTCTGTGCTTCTAAAAGTTTCTGAGCCAAGTTTTGAAATGCAAACTTTACTTTACTCTGTCTTTGACGAGCTGTCAGACATTATCTTTGTGCTTTCAATTTGCATGATAATATAGATGAGACACAAGTGAGGGATGTGTGTATGCAAGGAAATTGGAGAATGTTTTTTTGTATCTTCAAGTGTAATGTTATGGGTGAATTTGTGTCTTACACCTTTGTTGATGTTGAATGTGAATTTTACTTTATGAAAATACAATAGTAATCGTAACATTGATTATTATGCATTTTCTTTCAGCTTACTACAGTGACATATGTGTTGGTGCAATTGCATGCCGGCTTGAGAAGAAGGAAGGTGGGGCAGTTTGGGTTTACATCATGACTTTAGGTGTTTTAGCACCTTATCGTGGACTTGGTATTGGTAAGAAGGATATTGATATTCTTTCCCTAGTGGCAACTGAAAGTTGAATTGATCAATTTAGTTATGACTAATGACTCTTCCCAGTGTGCATACTCGCCAAAGTATAGTGGCATAAAAACAGATCAAGTTCCATCGTAAGGTGCAAACTTCGTATGAGGAACATTTCAATGTACATCTGGGAACAGTCATTTGTTCAACATTTATCACTTCCATTTACGTGCTTCTAATAGATTTTGGTAGATGCTGGTTTTGTGATATGAATCTTGGGGTTTATGCAGGAACAAAGCTGTTGAATCATGTTCTTGATATTTGCTCCAAGCAAAACATTTCCGAGGTTTACTTGCATGTACAGACAAACAATGAAGATGCCATAAACTTTTATAAGAAATTTGGGTTTGAAATCACAGAAACAATCCAGAACTATTATACAAACATCACACCCCCAGACTGCTATGTTCTCATGAAGCATCTGGCTCCAAGCCCGACGAAGAAATAACATTTCAGTGCCTGTTATTTTGGATGAAGATGAAGTCCCCAGAGATTGTTGCTTATACTAAAGCTTGGCCATTTCCATTCTTAGATTTTAAACAGTAGAGTTAATACACAAAAGAAGCATTTGGAGATCTCTTGCTAAGGTCCTAATGTTCTTTCATCCCTGCCTCCTTCCCTTTCTTACAATTTTCATCAGAGTACTATTAAATTTTTGTGTTTGGTACAAGAGTGTTTCCGGAAAAAGATTATTGCAAGTGTAGGATTTACTCTAAAGAACAGAGTACATAATGGACCACCCTTGATGAAATCAATGGTAAACTCACTTTCCTCTAAATAGCTTCCTGTATTTTAAGAAAGAGCTATATCTATAGCTTCTTGGATCCTTGTTTTATTCTTAATGATTTGGGGCCATCAAATGCTGCTTTTGGTTTAGATTTCTCACAAACGTCAATGCTTCTTCAGGTAGGGATGGCAATATGCACCCATCCTTCGGGTACCCAACCCATCTCGCTCCACATGGGATGGTTTTCTACCTACCCCGCGGGATTTAGGGACAGGTTAGGATTATAAATTGTTGTGGGGGTGGGGTGCCCCGCACCCTATATATACATATGTTTAAATTTTATTTAAAAAATATATAATAATTTAGAATTTATTGTATTAATTTAATTGTTTAAATTATAAATAAAAGTAATGGAAATAGGCTCTTTTAAACAAGTTGCATAATTTATTTTAAATAATAATTGATTTTTAAAATTATGATTAGTTATTATATAAATTTATAGGAAATATTTATAGGTGCGGGACGGGGCGGGTAGAGTGTGGGTTTAAAATATTTTCATGAAGGAGGGTTTGGATTTTGATTCTCAAAACCTGTGGGGTGGGTAGGAACGGGTTGTCTTGTATTTTAAAGAGTGTGGGGTAGGGTAGAGTTGTATAAAAACCCGTCTCTACCTATCCCATTGCCATTCTTATCTTTAGAAGAAGAAAAAAATTTGAGAAATTATTTCAACTTTTTTTTCATTTACTTGTTATTTTACAAACTCCTCTTTATTGTTAAAATTTACATATATTTTATAAGTATTTTCAAAAATTTATACATACATCTTGAGTACTTATATATATATATTTTATATTTTAAAGAACACGCTGTGCATAAATTCATTGTAGGTTTTAGAAATAGAGGGATTTTTATAAAAAAGATAAATAAATACAGGGAAGAGTAGAATAGTTTATTCAACTTTTTTTTCTTTTTATAAAATGTGCATCCAGAACTGTGTTTCTTTCGCATGTTTGGGTACCCAAATTTCAATTTTAATGGGTCCACGGGCCCTGTTGCTTAAAAAGTCTGTTGGGGCTTTTGGATATTGTTTTTCATAGGGCAGTTCAATTATGGGAAGATTTAAAATATTTTTGAACAATGCCCAAAAATTTAATATTCTAAATATTGGTTTTCGGGGGCTACATTTTATGTGTATGAAAATCATCTGTTGCAAAATCTGGGTGAATAGAGATTTTGTATGTGTATGCCCTTTAAATCTGCAGGAATTTTAGATGACTGGAAATGTGGTTTAACCATGTTTTATGAAATACCAATATTCCTTATTAATTTCTTTTCCTTTTTATAAATACCCATTTATTCATATTTATTTTATCTTCTAATTAATTTAAAAATTATTAAATAATTTTTATAATAGTAAAGATTTTCGTTAATAATTTTCAAATAACTATGTAATATTTAGTTATTATATTATTAAAATTTTATATATTTTATGACTAATAAGTTGATATAAATCCAATTAATTATTGTATATGCAAAAGTAAAAAGAAGTGTTTTTGGAAATCTAAAATTTATGTTTAAGATTGTTAAGGAAAACCAAACAAGGATATTATACATATCTAAGTATCTAAAATCTCATGCTAAACATAAAAATCTTATATATCTAGACATTTTATACGTAAACATTTTTATATTGAATGTTTAATTTGTATATTGATTTGTTTATTTTATTTTAATACAAATTTTATAATTAAAATATTTTAAAAAATTAGGTAATTTATTCAATAAAAAATAAAATAATCTAAAATACGCTAAAATTACATATAATTAGAATGGTAGTATACAAACTCACAAGGCGTTGAGCGGAGTAGTAAGTGAAAAGACAAAGATTCGAGTCCTGGAAATCTCATTTATGAGGTGAGTCTAACCATATAACTACATGTCTAAAAAAATTAGTCTCACATTTAAAGAGTACGAGAATATCTTTTAAAAAAAAATAGTTGTACACGAAACACATCCTTAAAATATTACACGCCCGTCTTTTTATATGAAGATATTTTTCTTTCTCAGTTTGCTCCTTCACTTAAATTTTCTGAGGCAAGAAAGACTGAAGATTGAGAAAAAACCACGTGGATATGGAGTCTATATTACCAACAAGAAAACGTAATGCCATGGGGAAGAAAATAATATCCGTTATCCAATTCACCACACCACGTGTACGCTCTTCGTTGGAGAACTAGATCCTGCCATGATCTGAAGCTCACAACATTGTGCCACACCTGCATTCATTATCCACCAGGAGTTCAATGATGCTTGCACCTGTGGCCACAACTTGTGGCTTAGCTTACTCCATATCTTCCTGCCTCTGGCTTGTTGGTGGCTGCACTAGATATCACTCTCTTAACCCTTTAGTTGAATCTATCATTATAGAAGAAAGAAAACTCTCTTTTGCAGTAGAGGCAACAAAAGGAGCAAAACATGGCTACACAAGCTCTGGTATTTTCATCATCTCTTACCTCCTCAGTGGAAGCTGCAAGACAGGTTCTGGGAGGAAGACCACTCCAATCTCCAATTGGGTCCTCAAGAAAAGCCTCCTTTGTGGTCAAGGCAGCTTCTACTCCCCCTGTCAAGGTCTCTTTCTCTCACACTCAGTGTTCACATGTGTGTGTGTGTTTTGAGCTACGTATATGTATATTAAAAAGTGTTTCTCTTGTGCGTTTATTTTGGAGTTCAGCAAGGAGCAGATAGACCCTTGTGGTTTGCATCAAAACAGAGTCTTTCTTACTTGGATGGCAGGTAAATTTTTCATTACTGTAAGATATTGTTCAAGTTGTTGTTTTCTTAGGCTAAGAACCTATAAGAGCAGTATATGATTAGCATTGAGCTATGCAACTTAGGATATCTATGAATTAGAAGAGAATAGAGGAAAAAAAAGGATGAAAAGAGAATGTTTATTTTGAAAATTTAAGTTTAAAATGTTTCAAATAAGTCTTTTCTTTCCTTTTCTCTCTATTCTCTTCAATTCAAACATTACTTTGGTAGAGTAATACCGTAAGTTTTTTTTTTTTTTTTTTTACAATAGTAGCATGAAAGTTTGAACTTATAATCTCTTGAAAACTATCCAAACTTCTCATCACTGGCCTACTCTAAGTGACTTAATGATAGTGTAAGTTGAAGGGACTGGAATTGACTTTATTCGGCATAATTTGCAGCCTACCTGGTGACTATGGATTTGACCCTCTGGGACTCTCAGACCCGGAAGGAACAGGAGGGTTCATTGAGCCCAGATGGCTAGCATATGGTGAGGTCATCAATGGGCGTTATGCAATGTTGGGTGCAGTTGGTGCCATAGCACCTGAAATTCTTGGCAAGGCTGGTCTGATTCCTCAGGAAACAGCACTCCCTTGGTTCAAAACTGGGGTTTTTCCACCTGCAGGGACATACAACTACTGGGCAGACCCTTACACACTCTTTTGTGTTCGAGATGGCACTCATGGGGTTTGCAGAGCACAGGAGATTCCAAGACTGGGCCAACCCTGGGTCCATGGGGAAACAGTACTTCCTAGGGCTTGAGAAAGGTCTGGGAGGTTCTGGTGACCCAGCATACCCAGGAGGACCTTTATTTAACCCTCTTGGTTTTGGCAAGGATGAGAAATCTATGAAGGATCTGAAGCTAAAGGAAGTGAAGAATGGGAGGTTGGCTATGTTGGCAATATTGGGTTACTTTGTACAAGCCCTTGTGACAGGTGTTGGACCATACCAGAACCTCCTGGATCATCTTGCTGACCCTGTGCACAACAATGTCTTGACCAGTCTCAAGTTCCACTAAGTGTGGGATGTTAAATGTTCTTTACTCTTGGTTGTTGCTTGGCATTACCAAAAAAAATACGCAACCAGCTTTTGTATCTCTCTTCACTCTTCTGGGACTGTAGCATCATGTGGACATCATCTTGTAATTCTCCTCTTTGTGTAACTTCGTAAAAAATTAATGACATGTTAAATAACTAAAAATATTGGACCTCTTGTGGCAACCCTATGCCGGTTACATATCCAAGTGCTTACTAATCTTTTCTCTTGAGCCTTCTTACTTCAAAACTCTTGTCCCTTGATGGTGGTTGTATATTTGAATAGGTGCGGTATTAGAAGTGTTCAGATATGCTATTCCTTATCCAGTTGCACACTTACATACATGGAATCTTTTGAGTTTAACTGGGCTTACACTATATTCATTTGAAAAATAAGCTAATTGAAAGACATACTACATCTATTGGGCTCAAATTGTCCTATAATGTAACCTATTAATTATTTCTTTCATTACAAGAAAAATATTTTTTCCCCTTAAGAAATACTAATTTAAAAAGTTTACATAGTATTGTAAAAATTATTTTAAGGTGAACCTTGTTATAAGTTTAAACTATTTCTGAAACCCTGGTTCTTTTTTTATATATATATATATATATTTGGCTGTTGATTGATTATAATATGAAGGTTACAGTTTAATATTTTAAATGCGAATGCCAATATCTTTGGAAAATTGTAACTAGGACGGTAATCATCTATTAAAGATACAAATAAGGGATATAAGGTTTTGATGTATATTACGAAAAAAAAAAAAAGAATCAATGCAAACGCCCTATGAGTTTGATATTTGAGTGGAACACTACAATAATTTAAATTTAAAACTAATGCAAGGAGTAAGCATAAAGATGGAAAGTTACAGAAGGCGAAACTCAAAACTGTTA
The DNA here is from genome assembly GCA_019955255.1 of Castanospermum australe. NCBI lineage: Eukaryota > Viridiplantae > Streptophyta > Magnoliopsida > Fabales > Fabaceae > Castanospermum > Castanospermum australe. The sequence goes on from NSJW01000151.1 coordinate 225,962, forward strand.
GAAAGTCTGTAATATTATTGATGAAAGTCAGATAGAGAAAACAAACATAGCGTATTTATGTGCTAAGAGTATGAAACCTTAATTAATGATAATAAATACAGAATACACTAAAATGACGGTGACAAGATAAAATACTCCAAAACATGCTTAAGTGGTAGATTTTGACCTGAAATCTGTCTCAACTGGGTTTCATTGCAGTTGCCACGTCGACAGGTTTAAAAAGAACTTTTCATTTATGTAATAGGTCCCATAATTCTTCCAAGTTAAAAAGTATGACCGTTTAAAGTTAACAAAACCAATTAGAGTTTACGACCCATAAGCTGGAACTTATGAAGATTAGTCTGCTTCCGAAACTCTTCTACAATATGTTCCAGATAAAAAACAAAAAGATTCAACTAATGTAGTATTGTCCAAGAGTCATGATAGAATCAAATGGAGAAAATCCAAATTGAAAGCCCAAAAGATAAATCGAGATTTCCTGTATGATATATGAGGTAGTATATTATGAAGTGATAACAAGAAAATAAAGAAGACATATTAATATTGTTAATACCACGTAATATTCTACATGGTGATGAACGTGGAGTAATATGGTTCTGGTCATTACACATATTTCATTCATTTAGAATACAGCTAAGTTGCATAGAAGTCCCAAATAAAGTTGCATATGACAAAAGCATATTGCTAGTTGTTCCAAATTCATAAAACTCATCATTTGAAAGTTTTAAACTATAAAAGGAACATTAAAATGGAATTATGGAGAACTAAAAACCTTTGAAAATGCTCTCAAACCCCAAAATTTGACTCGGGTACGAAAATGGATCGGATTCGCTCAAAATGGCTTGATCAACAACTCAGATAAGATCAACTCGGCCAATTGGCTTAGTCAAAGATGGCTCAAGTCGGTCATATAGCTGGGTTAAACACAGCTCGCTCAGTCAAAAAACTTGGTCAAACATAGCTTGGCTTACTTCGTACTATAAATGGCTCATATGAAGCTAGTGGTGCGTGGCAGCATGCTTGGATGTTTCCATCAATGAGATTCCGCCTCCAAGTTGATCGATAGCCACTAAACACAATGGGGAAGAAGATTTTCTTTTTTAACAGTGCTATATAGTACGATAACTATTTCACGAATTGTAATGAATGACATGACACTATAAGTGAGTGAAATTTCCATCTTTTCTTTTGAAGGAAAATCAAGAAAAAGTTGAAATCAGACAAATAGCATTGATTCGTGAATCATTTCGTAAAAAATTGTTCCTGCCATTCATCATTCCCTTTCTTTAAACAGTCGAAAATGCTGAATCGAAACTATTATCTGATGAGAATTGGTGAGATTTCATTAATTGGAGAGGTATGGGAGACCCGAAACAAGATGCTTACAAGTGTCTCCACACAAAAGGAAGGCGCCAAAGAACATGCAGTGGCGGCCTGGCAGGTAGAGGCCTCTCTAATGATGATTTTAAGACTATGAATCTTGTTTTACACCAATCATCACTCTCTGGTAGCAGATCTGGGTCGCTAAGATCACAAGTGAAAATTAGAAAAAAAAAAAAAGAAAAAGAAAAAGAAAAGAGCATGTGAACAACAAACTTAAATATTGAGGCTTTGATTTTTCTTTTTTCATTTTTTCCTTTGAGGTTTGCTTTGAGTTTTTACATGAGATTTCTAGATTTTTCCTAGGGTTATGAGCCTGAAGTTGTTGAAGCTTAGTCCTTTTGGAGCTTTATGTTAACAAAAAGCTTAAAGTAATTTTCATTGATCTAGGAAAACTTATAATGGTGTCACCAGAAATTCTATGGAACATTACTCTAGAAAAGAAATGAGTTCATATCACATATATTCGAATTATAAATGATATGTATAACAAAGCAAAGATACTGATGTTAAAATTCATTTATAACAAACATTGATGATGCAACTTGCTCGCTTGCTTAGAGTTCATGGTCACATTCAACAAGAGCATAATGTTGAGACTCCAAGGAAGTAGATTTTAGAGTGGACAGCTTTATGCTAGAGTGTAGAAGAAATATTTACATAACCAAAATAGAACAATCCCAAATTTTATTTTGGTTATATCAAGGATTAATTCTCTTAAAAATTGAAACTATCATATGAAAGCACACAATAGTTCTTATAACTTGAAATGTGAACAATGAATAAGCATACTTGTGCTAAAATTTATTTAAAATATGAAAATTGAAAATCACAAAAATTGATTTCTAATCAGTTGATCATAAAAGCCCTAACATCATATCAAAGATTAATTCTTCTGAAAGTTTAAACTGTTAAATAGAAGTCTATGAATAATTTTATATATACAATATAGTGACAATAATTATTTGAAGGACAATTTCAGAAAAAAACTGGAAAAATTCTTGAAAAATCAAACCAATTCAAAATATTGGACCTGGAAGGAAGAATAACAACTGCTGAATTAGGTCAACATAACTAGTGAATAATTGACCAGTTGTATAACTTGATTAATCACTTATCATTAACCAGTTTTCTCAGTTTCAACATCTTTCCTACTCGACATTTTAGGAACTTTCCCAAAAATCTAAGATTGGTACCAAACTAAATATGGTGCCAGATTTGGCACTAGATATTTTTCGAGAGAAAAAGGGTACAACCAAAACTATTGCATAAACTGAAATTTTAACCATATTTACAACCAGCTAAGACATTAAACAAGGAAAGCAGCAGCAGATGTCCTGGCACTACTCAACTTCCTTTCCCTTGCTGGATTTGCTGAAGAAGAGCAGCAGCCAACTGTAATGTTGCTTGTAGACATTTTTATGGATCTGCTTATGCATCTTCCTGCAAGCTACTATCCGTTGGCTGCTGGTTTCGATTAGTCCCTCTTTGTGGTTCTCTTTGAACCATTTGTGACAATTGAGGCACATTTGACATCTGTTGTTGCTTTTGCAACCGTAGAACTTGACCAAACTAAGATGTTGAGAGTTCAGAATTCACCAGATTGTTTTTTGCAGCATATTTCAGGGATGGTCTAGATGAGGTGTCAGACCCATTAACTCTGTTAGTCTGCCTGGGATCATTCAATGCAGATGCACTCAAAAAGCTTCCTGATTGCCTCTGCTGCTCAAGAAGAGATGCAGCTAGTTGTGCAAGCTGTTCTGGCTGCAGGGCTCCCACTGGCACAGTTAAAATAAAGGTCCTATTTCCAGATGAGATGACTCGCTGTTACCACACAATGAAATACCAAAAAATCCACTGGTATGTTTATCTGGCACTGCCTTTAGCATGATGGGCTGACACTCCTCGGCAATAGGTTCTACAGCACTATTTGATAGCTGCAACGGTAAAGTCCTATCAGAGATTAAGTTGTGTAGATTTTGAGAAGACCAGTTGGGTCCAGATGTAGGGTTCTGATGCTGGACAGGATAGTCACGACTTATTTGGTCATGAGACTCAGATATACTAACCACAACATGAGCTTGATATGAAATTGATGGAGCTGCTACAAATTTATTTCCCAGGAAAGGAAGATTGGTGATTCCAGATTTGCCCAATTCTGAAATAGCTGTGGAAGTCGGGATAGGTGACTATTGGAAGTCTAAGCCCACATCGGACAGGAGGAAAACTTGAGGACAGTATTTAAGCTGGAGGATGCACCTAATCCTTTGAGCTGGCTTTTGGGAAAAGCAATGGGCTCCTCTTGACATGGTATCAGAGCCCTGGTGTAGCTGCCTGTTCCGATGACCCCATGCCCCGTGTGGGAATTAAAAACCACCGATGGCGCTCGGAAGTCTAAGCCCGAGAAGGGTGTACCTCCCTCCGATGTGAGGGGGAGCATTGGAAGTCTAAGCCCACATCAGACAGGAGGAAGACCTAAGGACAGTATTTAAGCTAGAGGATGCACCTAATCCTTTGAGCCGGCTTTTGGGAAGAGCAACGGGCTCCTCTTGACAGTGACAATGGAAATGATGGCTTTGGATACAATATATTCTCATTATAGGACAATAGTTTTTCGTTTTTTGTTTCTCTCTGAATGTGTATGGGACCATGATTCAAATTAAGATTCTCCAACCTTAGAACAACACCGGATATGCTCAATTTGCCCAGTCCCCTCAACACTTTCTCTGAGAAATCTGATGGAGGTACAAGAAATAAGGTAGTAGTTTTGTCATCCAACTTGGCAACTGCAGCCAGCTGCTTTTCCTCCAAATAATGCATGAATTCATTGTAAAATTCCATATCAGCATCACTTCCAGGCACAAAGAAAACAACCCAAGCACCAGATGCTTGGTAATAATGCTTTGAAAGCATGTCTAGACCAGTCCTTGCAGTGTAATCCAAGAATTCAGGTCTGAAATCAATGTATATGTCATAAATTCTCCACTTAAAACAATTGAGAGGAAAAATAAAGACAGTAAAATTATTTGGCTTTGTGCTAAATTTTTGCAGGGTTGTGGTGTTTATGAATGGATTGTAATGCCAGAGTTTTCAATCAGAAGTTGCTTCCTTCCCATATTTTTATGGGATAGAGTTGGTCTTTTGGCTTCTATGTGGCTGTCAGCACATCATTTATTGAGGAGGGTTTTCTATTGTGGATTTGCGGAGGCGATTGGAGAGCTCTTTTGAGCTGATATATATTTCTTTTGTTTCTTTTCTTTTGTTTTCTCTTTTTTCTGCTTGCTCTAGTTGGAATTTCTTATCCCCCCTTTTCTGTACTTCTTTTCTATCATCTAATAAATTCTTCTTTTAGTAAAAAAATAATATTTTAATTTCTACGCTCATAAAATGCTGCATTTATTTATACATAATAACATAATAAATATACATTTAATTTGGTAATAGAGTTGCATAAATGCATTAAGTATAAATGAACATGTAATATAAACATATAAAGATAAGTTCTCAAGCAAGGCATGAGCCAGCTCAAGTGCAATAAAATTCTTTTCAAATAAAACCATCTTGTTTATTCATCAAACCAAACTTAGCCATGACATAATTTGACTGAATTCATTTAACATCTTATTGCACATCTCCTAAATTCTTAACTTTCTCTCAATTCCTTTGAATTAAATTAGTAAAAGCTCCTCTATATTAATGTATATAAACAAACCAACTGTCAACCAAAATTTTTGAAAGTCTATAGCATATGTCCCAAGTATCTGAGCAATGTGAAAGTAAATAATAGTGGGATTGAAAAATGCAAAAGCACACGAACATCTATCTGGAAGCCTTACTTCCATCAAACAGTAGTTCATTTAAATGTTGCCAAACTCGGCTCAGACTGGCTGGTCAAACCGATGAACCAGTCTAAGCAGCCTATCAAACTGTATATGCCATGAAACGAGAGTGAACCGGACGAGTTAGGGAGACTTAGTTGACTTGGCCATGATGATGTGAACCAGCCGAGCAACCAAAAGAGATAAGAAAGAAAAATACCCAGAAATCAAGACAAATTTTTCAATAAATAAATTGAAGAACAGAGGAGGAAAACGGAAAGAAGACCCCTTTGCATGCAACCAGTTCAGTGTCACTGTTGGAACACCAAAATATCTAAAAAAGTCTCAGGAAGCTGAGGATGGGATCAAACCCACCACAAACCCAATCTTTGTTTCTCTAATGCAATTAGAAATTTCAAATCTTGAAAAGAATAACATTGCGGGGAAAAAGTAATGTGCTGTAAGGAATAAGATCTTACTAAAAATTAAAAAAATATATAATCAAAAGAACCTTTCTCTGAGACTGAGACACCGATCTGAAACTGTGGAGTGAGCGATTAAAGTAAAAGGTTTGGGCACAGATCATCAGAAGAATTTTGCAAGCAGGTTGATGAACAAAGCTCCAAGACTACGCTCACAGAAAGACAATCCCAGGTGGGTGAGTGAGAGAAAGCGAAAAGCCAAACGAAAAGGCAAATGCCCAAATTTTTTACACAAAAATAATAGTTTAATTTTGGTTTCGTGGAAAGCAAGGGAAATTTTGGTATCATCTGGACAACTTCACGGAGTATTCATGAGTTGTCCCGATCCCTTAATTCACATATTTGTGCTGAGAACCTGTGATTGTTACATGTCCCAACTTCTATGTATTTTTTTATGTTTATTAAATATGCATATATTTATTTAATTTTATGCAACTAATGACTTACCACTTAAACCAATGACCTACTAATGTAGTGTCCCTCCTCAGTCAATGATGGGTCTGAGTTTTATAACACTTGTTCATTTAATATTAAACATGTTATTATAGACCATGGAAAAATCTTTGATTTTAGTATGAATGAATTTTTTACAAAAAATTATTTATAAAACTACAAGTGGTAAGGATTAAACTCTGAATCATTTAATCAAAGAGAACCTATTATCATGTTGAAGAATCAAATAACCTCAAAGTTAAGCTATGAAAAAAAGCCTAACAAGCTTTCAATTGACTGTAGGGATGGAATAATTTTGGGGCTTGGAAGAAGAAAGGAAAGGTAAGCTCAGGAACTGTAGACAATCAAGTCAATGGTACCAGCATTCAAAACACCTTAAAATGGAGAGGGGGGAGGAGAAAGAGAAACCTGAATAATTGAGTCTTCAGGAAACATATTTGGACAGCAATACTCAACAAGACACTAATATGAAACCTGTTTGGCCATAATGTTGCACAGCATACTGGCACTTCCAGATAAAAAGTGCTTTTTGGAACTTCTAATGGTTTAAGGACAATAACCATAATCACTTACGAAAGAACTTCTGTTGACGTTTCTTGAGATTGCTTTATTTTTAATAGTGATACAGTTATTTCAACACAAGCAGAACAGGCACAAATAATACTGACCAGTTGTAGGTTTGGAGGAAGCCTCAAAAGTCAAAAGCATTTTTTCCCTGGTATGTGCACTGCGTAATTTCAAGCTCCAAGACTATTTGACACTTATATTTATACTGACCGGCACCCGCATTCATTTGTAATAAACATTTTGTGTTTGGTAAATATTGAATTTTCCCTTTAAATTTGGAGCAGTTTCCTCAGAGTTATCAAAATTTTGGAATGAAAGAGTAAAGCCATGACGGGTCTTTTACTTAAAGTATATATATCATCAAAACATTCTTACAAAAGAATTTTTGTTAATTAATTAATCAATAATTCTCCATTATTTTTCATTTATTTAATTAATCCTTTAAAATTAAATTTTAATTTTTAATTAATTAAGAACGATATTACCGTGACGACTCTTCCACCCCAAAAATAATGTAAAATCGCTAACTATCAAGGCAGTTGTGATGATTTTTTGACTTATAAGTGATGTAGGTATTTAATCTATTACTAATTAATTAACAATTTTTTCTTTAATTTAACTAATCTTTTAATTTAATTTAATATAATTAATTAATTAGGAATGATGCAGCCTTGATAGCTCTTTACTCTCGAAATAAATTAGAATCATTAATTATCAATGTTGCCGTGATGACTTTTTAATTAGTTATTAATATTTTTTTTAAACAAAACAATCAATCAATCTCTTAATTTCTTTTAATCAATCAATAAGAATTTTGTATTTAATTCTTAATTTTTAATTAAAATCCTTCAACATACAAGTATTTTCTACAAGAATTACATTGCTTTGGCTTTTCATTGTATGTAAGAATACGGGATAGACATGCAAGACAAGACAAAATTATAAATATTTTTAATATTATTTTTGTTATTGTTTTAATTTAATTATATTTTTGTTTAAAGGAGTAATTTAAATATTTTAAAGTTATTAATAATTTGCATAATTAACTTAAGATAACTGTCTTAAGAAAAATGTATCAAAAGTGTAGCAGGATTAAATTCCTACCCTTTCCTTACATAATTAGATCCCAAGCTCGACCTAGTTTGTAAACCATTTTTTATTTTTCTTTCTAATTAAAGGATTTTTTCTAATAATTTTTCTTGCCAAAATAATTATTAGTGACGATTCTATTTTTATAATAACTTTTTTGTCATTTCGTCACGGTAGCCCTTCGGAGACAATGGTGACAATGAGATTGTCGATTAAAGTTATGAAGTTCTCTTGATGGTAATAATGCAAAAGTGCTTGGCAAAGATAGTGTTGAATTACAATTCACTTCTTAAAAACTATTGGTGCTGTTAAATGTATTTCATCACCCTGATATTAGGAAAAATCTAATACCTACAAATTTGTTATGCAAGAAAGGGCTAAAAGTTGTATTACAGTTAGACAAAATTGTAATATCCAAGAGTAGAGTATTTGTAGGCAAGGAATACTCTTGTGATGGAATGTTTAAATTAAGTAGTAGTAATAATAATAATAATAATAATAATATAATAATAATAATAATAATAATTCTATTTGTATTGTTAAGGCTGTTTGAATGGTTCTAAGAACCACTCCGAAGACCAAGTCTTCGGAAACGTTGGCCGGAACTCCGAAGACTAAGTCTTAAAGTGGTCCACGTTCTCCACGTCCGCATTTCGCGTTCATTCCTCGTTCAGAAACCGCCCACTTCGGTTGCACGTCCTCAACTGCTTTTGTGATGGGCAGAAGCTATTTAAGAGGATGTGTGTTCATGGTTTCGGGTCCCCTGAGCTTGCTTTCGTATTCAGTTTGACATACATCATCAAAGTGACGAGAGTGAAAGCTTAGAAGCACCACTGAAACCAAAGTTCGGAGCTTCAAAATTACATCAATGGCCGGAGGTATTTATGATCTTATTTTTCCGTATTTGATCTAATTGTTTTATGAAATGTGTTATAAGCATGATTAGATCATTTAGATTTTTTAACTAACATTTGGTATCAGAGCCATTAAACACCTCTGCCTTGTCTTGTAGTTTTTGGCAATGTTCTATCATGAAACCTTTGATTTCGTGTTTGAAATTCAGATGTTTTTAATTGAAAGTCAGATAGGAAATCATTAGGTAATTGAATTTCTATCGATTCTGTGCTTTCAAACGTATATTTTGGTGTAAAAATGGGTTAGAAACCGTCGGGTTTCATTTCGGGTCGGAACCGGGTCGAAGCGACCCGGCTGGAGGTTGAAGACGACATAAACGACAAGTCGTTTTTGGGTCTGCGATAAACGACAAGTCGTTTTGGGTCGCAGTATCTCTCTTCAACGACATAAACGACAAGTCGTTTGGACTCTGAGGTAAACGACAAGTCGTTTTGGTCGTCTGCTGTCGTTTTGATGCTGTCAAAAAATAATAGCTCTCTGGTCCTGCTGGGTTTAGAACCCAGGACCTGGCAGACTGCACCTCTTCGTCAGTTGTGCTGTGCCTCCGTTCTGTTATGGGGTTGCAGCTTTATTTAGTTTTAACCATTCTGAAACACGTTTTGTACGAAAAAAAAAATTGTCATCTTGAACAGACAAAAATAAAATTGTTTGAATTTTGTGTTGATGTTTTCAACCTTAATAATTCATGAATATTTTGGCATTTAATTTTTATTGCTTATGGTTTATAACAATAATTTATGTCTGAAAATTAATTAATGTCTAGTGACCCATATAATTTAATTAATTAGAGATTAGCCACAGCATCTTTAATTATTTAAATTATATATTAAGAATCTTTAAGTCACATAAGGTACATGACATTAATTATAATTGATCATATGTGATATAATAAATTTTGTCCCACAGGAATTTTTATTGTATTTTATCTGATTAATTAGGATAAAATATCGAGTTGTATTCTTAATTTACCCACAGGGATTAAGAAATATAACTTGATAGTTTTATCATAAAGTTCTATATGAATCTAATTGAATTAGAATTTTAGCCCACAGGCAAATTTTATGTCACTAGATTCATGATTTTTCAAGCATGATTTACATTGGTAAAACATGATATATGGTTTATTAATATCAAATTTTAAATTATAAGCATGTATATTTATTATTTGCAGTCATGCAGCCTGTGAATTTCTCTGATATGCAATGTGAAATTCCCGAACTGAGGGGTGATAATTACAAGATTTGGAAGGAGAGAATTCTTCTTCAATTGGGTTGGATGGACATTGATTATGCTATAAGGAAAGATGAACCGCCACAGATTACTGAAAATAGTGAACCATATGATGTTGATCTTTATGAAAAATGGAAGCGATCTAATCGTCTCTCTGTCATGTTCATAAAGACTAAAATATCTGCTGGCATTCGGGGTTCAGTCGAGCAGCATAGCAATGTCAGGGAACTTCTAAAGGCCATAGATGAGCAATTTGAGTCTTCGGACAAAGTTTTGGCAAGTACCCTGATTATGAAATTTTCATCCATGAAGCTCACTACTACAAGAGGTGTGCGTGAGCACATTATGCATATGCGAGATATAGCGGCTCAGTTGAAAAACCTTGAGGTGGATATGTCTGATTCTTTCCTTGTGCACTTCATTCTGAATACTCTCCCACCGCAATACAGTCCCTTCAAGATATCTTATAATACACATAAAGAAAAATGGTCTATTAATGAACTCTTGACCATGTGTGTTCAAGAAGAGGGGAGGTTGCAAATGGAACAGGGAGAGAGTTCCATGATGACGACTGAGAGGAAGGATCAGAGCCAAGCCAAGAAGAAGGGGAAAGGTAAAATACCACCCCAAGGTTTTTCAACTGAGCCGCTATATCTCGCATATGCATAATGTGCTCACGCACACCTCTTGTAGTAGTGAGCTTCATGGATGAAAATTTCATAATCAGGGTACTTGCCAAAGCTTTGTCCGAAGACTCAAATTGCTCATCTATGGCCTTTAGAAGTTCCCTGACATTGCTTTGCTGCTCGACTGAACCCCGAATGCCAGCAGATATTTTAGTCTTTATGAACATGACAGAGAGACGATTAGATCGCTCCCATTTTTCATAAAGATCAACATCATATGGTTCACTATTTTCAGTAATCTGTGGCGGTTCATCTTTCCTTATAGCATAATCAATGTCCATCCAACCCAATTGAAGAAGAATTCTCTCCTTCCAAATCTTGTAATTAAGAAGGAATTCAAGTGTTTCTTCTGTAAAAAGAAGGGGCACATGAAGAAGGATTGTATTAAATTCCAACAATGGCTTGAGAAGAAAGGTATGTCAACCTTATTTGTTTGTTATGAATCTAATATGTTTGATGTTAATCATAACACACGGTGGATTGATTCTGGTTCTACAATCCATGTTTCAAATACCTTGCAGGGTATGCAAAACCTAAGGAAGCCAGTAGGAAGTGAACTTTACATCTATTCAGGAAGCAAGATGAGTTCACCTGTGGAGGCTATAGGGACCTGCAGCTTAGTTTTGAGTAGTGGCTTTAATTTGTATTTGGAAAAGACCTTTTATGTTCCTAGCTTTTCTAAGAACTTAATTTCAGTTTCAAGACTTGTACCTTTTGGTTATTCCTTTTCATTTTATAAGACATCTTTCAATTTGTTTTATAAATCTAAAGTTGTTGGGAATGGTATATTGTCTGATGGTCTTTTTTATATTAATTTGCGAAATGACGCTACTTATGACGCTATGCATGTTAATGTTGGCATGAAACGATGTGTTATGAATGAATATTCCTCTATATTGTGGCATCGGAGATTAGGACATATCTCCATTCAGAGAATTAAGAGATTGGTAAATGATGGAGTACTTAGTACTTTAGATTTTACTAATTTTGAAACTTGTGTGAACTGCATTAAGGGAAAGCAGACAAACAAGTCAAAGAAAGGTGCCAAGAGGAGTACTGAACTGTTAGAAATCGTACATACAGATATTTGTTGTCCAGACATGGATGCATATGGTCAAAAATACTTCATCTCTTTTATAGATGATTATTCACGATACATGTATCTCTACATGTTTAATAATAAGTATGAAGCATTAGATGCCTTCAAGGTATTTAAAACTGAAGTAGAGAAACAATGCGGTAAGCAAATCAAGATCGTGAGATCAGATAGAGGTGGAGAATATTATGGTAGATACACTGGAGATGGACAAGCACCTGGTCCATTTGCGAGGTTTCTTGAATAGCATGGGATAGTTGCCCAATACACCATGCCTGGTTCTCCAAATCAGAACGGTGTAGCAGAAAGGAGAAACCGAACATTATTGGATATGGTGCGAAGTATGCTTAGTAACTCTAAGCTACCTAAGTCCTTATGGGTTGAAGCGCTGAAGACGGCTGTATACATATTGAACCGAGTTCCAACTAAGGCTGTCCCAAAGACGCCATTTGAGTTATTTAAGGGTTGGAAACCAAGTTTGTGACATGTACGCATTTGGGGATGTCCGTCTGAGGTTAGAATTTATAACCCACAAGAGAAGAAACTGGACCCAAGGACCATTAGTGGGTATTTCATTGGATATGCTGAAAGGTCTAAGGGATACAGATTTTATTGTCCATCTCACACCACTAGGATTGTGGAATCTAGAAATGCCAAATTTCTAGAAAATGACTTGATCAGTGGGAGCGATCAATCTGGAGACTTTGTTTCTGAGAAAGATCATTCGGATGCTCAACCATCCACTTCAGGCATGAGATTGGTTGTTGTTCATAATACCCCTTTAGTTCAACCGGGTATTGTAACAACCAGTTATTGAGAATCCACAATCAGATGCTGATATTGATCTGGTGGATCAAGTTGCTGATGAGGAACAAGAAATTGTTGTTCAACCAGTTGAACAACAAACTCCTCAAGAAGATCATGCAACATTAAGGAGATTTACTAGAATAAGGAGATCAGCGATACCTAGTGACTATATTGTGTATCTACAGGAATCTGACTATAATATTGGAGCCGAAAATGATCCTGAAACGTTTTCACAAGCCATGAGTTGTAAAGAATCAAATTTATGGTACGATGCTATGAAGGATGAGATGAATTCTATGGCATCTAATGGAGTCTGGGATCTTGTTCAGTTGCCTGATGGTACAAAAGCCATTGGATGTAAATGGGTCTTTAAGACAAAAAAGGACTCATTAGGCAACATTGAGAGATATAAAGCAAGACTCGTAGCCAAAGGATTTAATCAAAAGGAAGGAATCGACTACAAAGAGACATTTTCTCCTATATCTAAGAAAGATTCTCTTCGTATCATTCTAGCATTAGTTGCATATTTTGACCTAGAGTTGCAACAAATGGATGTGAAAACTGCATTTCTCAATGGAGATCTAGAGGAAGAGGTTTACATGAAACAACCAGAAGGATTTTCCTCTAGTGATGGTGAGCATTTGGTGTGCAAGCTTAAGAAATCCATATATGGATTGAAACAAGCCTCCCGTCAATGGTATTTGAAATTTCATGATGTCATTTCTTCATTTGGTTTCGTGGAGAACATTATGGATCAATGTATATACCAGAAGGTTAGTGGGAGTAAGATTTGTTTCCTTATTCTATATGTGGATGATATTTTACTTGCAGTCAATGATAAAGGTTTGCTATATGAGGTGAAACAATTCCTCTCTGAAAACTTTGACATAAAGGATATGGGTGATGCCTCTTATGTTATTGGCATCAAGATACATAGAGACAGATTTCGAGGTATTCTCGGTTTGTCTCAAGAGACCTATATCAACAAAGTTTTAGAGAGATTTCGGATGAAGGATTGTTCACCGAGTGTAGCTCCCATTGTGAAGGGTGACAAGTTCGATTTGAACCAATGCCCCAAAAATGATCTTGAGCGGGAACAAATGAAGAACATTCCCTACGCTTCAGTTGTTGGAAGCCTTATGTATGCTCAGGTTTGCATAAGACCTGACATTGCATTTGCTGTTGGGATGTTAGGAAGATATCAGAGTAATCCAGGTTTAGACCACTGGAGAGCTACAAAGAAAGTGTTGAGATACCTTCAAGGGACCAAGGACTACATGCTTATGTATAGACGAACTGATAATTTGGAAGTGATTGGCTACTCTGATTCAGACTACGCTGACTGCATTGATTCACGAAAATCAACTTCAGGATATGTTTTTATGCTAGCTAGTGGAGCTGTGTCTTGGAGAAGTGCCAAGCAGACCTTGACTGCTACTTCCACTATGGAGGCTGAGTTCGTGTCTTGTTTTTAAGGCTACCTCACATGGTGTATGGATGAGGAGTTTTATTTCTGGGCTTAGAGTTATGGATTCGATTTCTAGGCCATTGAGAATATATTGTGACAATTCAGCTGTTGTTTTTATGGCTAAGAACAACAGAAGTGGTAGTCGAAGCAAGCATATCGACATTAAGTATCTAGCCATAAGAGAACGTGTTCAAGATAAAACAGTGGTTATTGAACACATTAGCACTGAATTGATGATTGCTGATCCTTTAACTAAAGGCATGCCACCACTGAAATTTAAGGATCATGTAAATAGAATGGGACCTGGTTCCCTTATGTAGTTTTCGTTGTAAGAACGATATTATTTTAATGAAACTCTATTTGTGATGTTTTCTCATTTCAGTTTATGCGCATATTCATTTATTCATTTTGAGAAATATCAATAAAGTTTGGACCTAGAATAAACATTGGGTTTATTCATTAAGTTATATGGGCTTGAGAAATATGATACATTGTGATACATGGAAGATAATACTCACCTTTAGAGGACCTATCGCCATGATTCATGTATTTTATCTCTCACTGTAGTATATGATGGAATATGTGGACCAAGTGGGAGAATGTTTGAATGGTTCTAAGAACCACTCCGAAGACCAAGTCTTCGGAAACGTTGGCCGGAACTCCGAAGACTAAGTCTTAAGGTGGTCCACGTTCTCCACGTCCGCATTTCGCGTTCATTCCTCGTTCAGAAACCGCCCACTTCGGTTGCACGTCCGCAACTGCTTTTGTGATGGGCAGAAGCTATTTAAGAGGATGTGTGTTCATGGTTTCGGGTCCCCTGAGCTTGCTTTCGTATTCAGTTTGACATACACCATCAAAGTGACGAGAGTGAAAGCTTAGAAGCACCACTGAAACTAAAGTTCAGAGCTTCAAAATTACATCAATGGCCGGAGGTATTTATGATCTTATTTTTCCGTATTTGATCTAATTGCTTTATGAAATGTGTTATAAGCATGATTAGATCATTTAGATTTTTTAACTAACAAAGACTTCTATTACTATTTAGCATTGTAGACTAGGACATGTTAATTTTAATTCATTAAATTACATGTCAAAGCATGGTTTAATATCATGTAGTAGTAATGTTACTGATAAATGTGAAATTTGTGTTCAAGCAAAAATGACTAAAAAGTCTTTTCCTTATATACACATAAAATCAAGAATATTAGAACTGGTGCATTCATTATGATATATGTGAATTAAATGGTAATTTAATTAGAAATAAAAATAGATATTTTATCATATTTATTGATGATTATTCTATATACATTCATGTATATCTTATAAATCGGACTTATGATATGTTTAAAAGTTATAAATCTTTAGTTGAAAATCAAAAGGAAAAGAAATTAAAGGTTCTATGAAGTGATAAAGGTGGAGAATATTTTTTTTATAGAGTTTATACAATTTTGTAAAGTTAATGATATTGGTTCTTCAATTTGGTACACCTTACATCCCATGACAAAATAACTTGGCTGAAAGAAAGAATAAAACATTAGTAGATATGGTGAATGCCTGTTCAAAAATTACTTATGAATTTACGGGGAGAAGCCTTATATTAAATAGAGTTCCTTTTAGAAAGATTAAATCCATACCATATGAATTATGGAAAGATAGAACACCAAATCCAAAATATTTTAGAGTTTGGGATGCTCTCAACACCTAATTTTGTTCGGACCAATAAATTTATTAGAAAAAATACAAAAAAATTCAAAAGTAAAAAATAAAAGAAACTATTGACTTAGTCCCATAGTTGAATACCTTGGAAGACCTAATTGACCCTATTTCATTTACAAAGTAGCTTAATAAGTCCAATCTAATAAAGCTCAAGCCAAAATCTCTTAGGATAAAATAGAGAAATTTTAAATAAACTGGATTAATTTTGAAATTCAAATTTAAATTTAATTTGTAGGGGATTAATGTTGATTGATTAATTGATTCAAATATATTATTATTGATTAATGTAATTAATTGCGAGCAATTATTTTTTATTGAACTAATTGATTGTGGGGAGTTAATATTGATTCAATAGGATTAATTAAGCTAGGTCTATAAAAAAGAAGAGATAAAACCTAAACGGGGGCAAGAGTTAGAATAGAGAAGTGGAGGCACAATAGAAAGAAAGCAATTGAAAAGAGAGAGAGAAAAAAAAAAAAAAGAAACCCACAAAAGAGGAGGAAAAAAGAACTTTGATTTTAAAGATGTGACTTTATGACAGCATTTTATCGAAAGGTTTGGCAGATTTATTCGAGGAAGCATATTCAAATGCTGCGTTATGTTTGATTTAAACCTTTTAAATGAAGAATTCTATTGGAAGCTCCGAAATGATAGATCCTGAAATTGTCTTTGTAATTCTCTTTGTAATTGTATAACACACTTTATCATTTATTTTGTTTCTTTTTACTTTTATTTTCATCTAAATGTTTACGATTTGCTTTATCTCTTTCATTCTATATTTGGTTCTTCTTGATATTTGATTTTTGCATTGTTCGGATTGTATAGGTTGAATTTATTATTTTACAAATCATTTCTCCATTTTCTTTTGCTTTTATATTATTTTATTTGAACATGTTATATTTATTTTGTCTTGTTTTTTAGTTTACCTTACTATTGAATTAGCATTTCATTATCTCTCTTATTTTTGTGTTATTTAGTTGATTATTTGTATTATTTATTTATCGTATTATTTTCATTTGACTTCTTTACCTGCTTTTACCTTTATATGAATTATTAGTTTGTCTTTTAGAGCTAATTTTTTACTATTTGTTATTATGTGTATAATTTGTTTAAGCTTACTCATTTGAGTTTTCTTTATTTTCATGTCGTGTTTAACATTCATAAACTCATAATTATTTTTTAAACGAATTATAGGGCTTTGTTTTTTCAATTGGAGATATGTAGGTACAAAATATAAGTCAAAAATTATAAATGTTTTCATTCAATTTTTTTATTTATTCTTTTATTTTTTTAAATGTTTATTTATTTATTTATTTTTTACGCAAAGATCAATGATATTAATTGTATGGTTATGCCATCCTTAAATGTTATTAAGATCGTAAGTCGTATAATATGATGCTATCTTGAATATGTGCGAAAGTAATATTTTTTTATTGCTAAGCTTATAAATGTTTTCAGTTAATTTTTTAATTCTTTAAATATTTTCAACATCCATATCCATAATATATAATATATATAATATGTTTGCAACATCAAGGATAAACAAAATCAATTAGATGCTACATTAGTTGAAGATTTAAAGAAGATGACTGATGAACATAATGTCCTACCTCAATCATTTAAAAGAGTCAAAGATTGTTTCAACGAAGATCAAATCACAAATGTCAACTTGCGATTGTTTAGGAATCGATCTCATGACTGTTGATGAGGTAGCAGTTATTATAATTGGGGATTTTGATAATTATGATATTGGAAGAGACATTGTGGTTCAAAACCAAACACGAGAATTTAAAAGAATTCATGAAACTCATACAGCCTTTATATCTCTCCAATACCCCCTTCTTTTTTTCATATGGAGAATATGGTTTACCAAGAAAATATTCCTATAAGAGAGTCTCTAAACAAGATGGATAATAAGAAGAGGACAAGAGCTATCTTGAGAGAGTTTCTTGCCTTTAGAATACAAGAAAGAGAATTTTAATATGGAACATTAATAGAAGTAGGAGATTGTTTCAACAATTCTTAGTTGATTGCTACACAATGATTGAATCTCAAAGGCTATCATTGATTAGAGACAACCAAGATTCTATTAGATATGAAATTCTACATGGATTAGAGGAGGCTGTTCATAGAGGTGAAACCAATCCTGACACTTCCGGGATGCATATTATTTTGCCTTTTTCTATCACAGGTGCCGGGTAATATGAAATATATGTTAAATAATTGTCAAAATGCAATGGTTATATGTAAGAGGTTTGGTTATCTAAATTTGTTTCTCACGATAACTTGCAATCCTCAATGGTCAGAAATGAATCCCTTTATAACTCAAAGAGCTCTCAAAGTAGAAAAAATCAACCATACATTAAAGCTAGAGTTTTCAAGATAAAATTAGATGAAATGATGACAAACTTTAAAAAAGGATGCTTCTTTGGTAACGTTATGGCAGGTATGAAATGTAATAGATATGAACACTATATTTTGTCCGAAGTCATTGAAAAGAAATAAAATAAAGTGAAAAATAACTAAAAAATGTTAATAGTGACTTGGACTCATATCTTAATTCTAACGAAGCATTTAGGTAAAGAAGCATACCTATTACATAACGAGTGATCCCTATTACATTTTGTTTATAAACAAAATATAAAGAAGTGATCCCTTTTGATTGGGAAACTCGTTATGAGGAAAATACCAAAACAAAATTTAGGGAGACCGTGGAGGCGCATCAGGGCGCAACTCATAACGAGTTTCCCAATCAAAAGGGATCACTTCTAATCTTTCTCGGCTTGCACCTGATGCTAGTTTCCTCGTTGTGATTTTAGGTAAAGAATTCCTTCAATTTTATTTATTCAGTGCAGATGGCATGACTTGTTTGACATCATGAAGTATATATGTCTATGATTTTTATGTCTATTAACATTTTAGGTAAAGAATTCTAAGACCAATATTCACATCACCATTGGAAGTATATTTTAATTTCCAAACCATGTTATAAACAAATAAATCGAAAGTACAAAAAAAAATAAATAAATAATTTTATTTTTAATAATTTTAAACAGTGATCTCCAATAAATAATTATATAAAAAGCATTTGCATAGGAATGCATGATATATGAAGTGTGGAGTCAAACTCTCAACGGTGCTCCTTCATCCCTCTCTCCAATAAATATTTAAAATAAACACACAAAATAGAATGAAAGAAGCACGGTCCAAATTGCAAAATCGTTTCGGAACAACCAACGGACAACTGTCCACGATGGACGACAGCGCTTGATATTTTCACGTGACCCCACCGCAACTTGCCACGCTCTTCCAAAGCCTTAAACGACGTCCACCTGTTCGTCACTCCCACTTGCACATCTATCTGACCTAATCTTCTTTGTCGTTTTTCCAGTTTCAGCACAAACGACACAAATTGTAAATCATGTACCGAATGACATCTCTGTAATCTCCATCACAATATATAATTGTTTTTTTATTCAAGAATGAAAGGTATTTTGTGAAATATCTATGTTATTTTTGTAACTTAATTCTACTTTTTTTTATGTGTTTATTTTTTATAATAAAAAATATTAAATAAATAAAAATAAATTAAATTTTTTTATTTTTTTATTATCATTCAAAATAAATCATAAATATACGAAAAAATATAAAATTAAGATATAAAAATAATATTAATTATATTGTAATATTTAAAAAAATATTTTATTTATAATTTAAATAAATATATAATTTAATTTTTTAATTATTTAAATTTATTTTAAGTTATTTTTTTACTTTTTATGATAAAAATATTATAAAATTTAAATTATACATTAATTTAAATAACAAATTAACTATGAAAGAATTATATTTTTAATAATCAAATAATTATATTTACTCGTGAATGTTGATAGGGTTGAAAGAGACTCAAATTCTTTTGTAAGTATTAAAAATATAATTTTATTTTAAATATAAATAATAATAAATAATGAAGAGTTCAAAAAGAAATAATAATAATGAATATAAATAAGCACAAATCACTCTCTCTCATTCAGAATCAGAACCACGCACTCATTTCTTTCTTTGGAGGAAGTGAGAGAGAGAGAGAGAGAGAGAGAGAGAGAGAGAGAGAGAGAGAGAGAGAGCACAGAGCTTGAAGCAATGGCGTCCATGGCTTCGATCGGTGTTCTGAAAGTGCCATCATCATCTTCATCTTCATCGAATGTGAGTATGAAAACCATCCCACGCAGCCTTTCGTTCACGGCATCGCAGCTCTCTGGCGAAAAGCTTGCCGCAGTTTCAGTGGGAGGAGCAAGAGGAGCAGGAAGAGGAAGCTGTGCCCGCAATCCGGCCATTGTCAGTCCCAAGGCCGTTTCTGATTCCCAGAGCTCCCAGACGTGTCTTGATCCCGACGCTAGCCGAGTAAGTTTAGCTCCTTTTCAGTTTTTTCTTTGGCTGTTGTTAGAGCATGGAGGGGGGATTAAAAACCAATGTAAAATGAGCAAAACTCAACCATATGTTTGTTTTCTCACAATTCTAGCAATTGGGTGTGCATAATTGGAGTTGCTTGATGATAATTGATTCACTTGATATTGTCATGCTCCTGCTAGATTAGTGGGATATCATGCTGGATAAAAAGGGAGTTTTTTTCTTTTTTCTTTTTTTATTGGGTTTTGTTTTCCAGTAGATCAAATTGGGAAATGAGGAGTTATTAGATCAGAAAAGGAAATATTACATGGGCAAATGCTAACCCTGTGTTTTTATTTAGGCATTTGTTAGGTTCTATGTTTGAATTTGGTATGTACAGGTTCTGACTGCAATGTAATGTTCTTTTAATGGTAATGTTCAGAGTGTACTTGGCATAATACTTGGAGGGGGTGCTGGGACTCGTCTTTATCCACTGACCAAGAAGCGGGCAAAACCAGCTGTTCCTCTTGGAGCAAACTATAGGCTGATTGATATTCCTGTAAGCAACTGCCTAAATAGCAACGTTTCCAAGATCTATGTCCTTACACAGTTCAATTCTGCATCCCTGAATCGGCACCTCTCCCGTGCATATGCAAGCAACATGGGTGGCTACAAAAATGAGGGTTTCGTCGAGGTTCTTGCTGCTCAGCAGAGTCCTGAGAATCCAAATTGGTTCCAGGTAAATGACACAACCTTAGCTCTGTATTCTTGTGCTGCCCACTTTATACTGGAGGAATCATTCTGCTGTGTTGATCTTGAACTATCTTATGCTTTGGAAAGTCAGTACCTTACAGGTTTCCATTTATCTCAAGTTTTTGACACTTCTAGATGGCCTTTATCATGATCCCTTGAAGTGATATTTTTAACAAATATGCTTTCATCATTGCAGGGCACTGCAGATGCTGTGAGGCAATATTTGTGGCTTTTTGAGGAACACAATGTTTTGGAATTCTTAGTTCTGGCTGGTGATCATTTGTACCGAATGGATTATGAGAGATTTATCCAAGCTCACAGGGAAACTGATGCTGATATCACTGTGGCTGCATTGCCAATGGATGAAAAGCGTGCCAGTGCATTTGGTCTAATGAAGATTGATGAAGAGGGACGTATAATTGAATTTGCTGAGAAGCCAAAAGGAGAACAGTTGAAAGCTATGAAGGTAAGTGCGTGTAATATATGTCTTTTATGTTTTTTGTTCTTCATCTTACCTGTACAAATGGTGAGAAGTTCCACTATCACTTTTCTCTACTAGGTTGATACTACTATTTTGGGTCTAGATGATGAGAGAGCTAAGGAAATGCCTTATATTGCTAGCATGGGTATATATGTCATCAGCAAAAATGTGATGTTGGATCTGCTCAGTGAGAAGTTTCCTGGTGCAAATGACTTTGGGAGTGAAGTTATTCCTGGTGCAACTTCCATTGGAATGAGAGTATGTGTTCCTTCCAATTCTTTAATATTAAGAAAACATTGCTGTTATTTTTATGTATGGTATAGCATAGAAAGCATTTCCTCTGCATTTTGTTTGTTCTTATATATTTGTGTCAGGCCAAAGCCTTCTCTGACTTATGCACTATATGGATTATGGAGAACCTGTGTAAATGGGTAAATATGTCCACCCAGTGGATAGGGCTTCTATATTTTATAAGCACTCAAATTTCTAATAAATAATTTTTAAAAAATTGGTTCTTAAAGTAATTTTAAACATTTATTTACTTGATGGCATTCCAAATGCTTTAAATAATATTTTATTGTAAAAATATAAAATTCTTTAATGTGTAAACTTGAAAAAATTCCATTGAATATCATCATAATTAAAGATATTATCATATAAACTATATTTAAATAAATATTATCCTAACGTAAATTAAAATGTCAGAGAGTGTGAATAAATTACACAAAAAGGGAGCATAAAAAAAAGCTTGACTTCTTAAGGGTAATTTAAAAAATAAAAACTAAAAAATACTTAAAAGGAGTATGGATAGATAAATAGGAATGTCAATAGACCCAATCTTTTTTAAAATACAAAAGGTCTAAGTTGCTAGAAAGAAAATAAATCATAGAAACGACTAACCTAATATCTCAACATATTAATCAAAAAAAAAAAATTGTCCCACTAAGGAATTAAAGCATAGTATCTTTTGATATATTTTTTTGAATTAAATTTAAAATTTCAATTCTCCTCTCACCTAAATTTTGTTGAATAAAGAAAAATACTAAGAAAGTATTAAAACAAGCTCAAAATAGGCAATGGATATGCAATTAAATTATGTAGAAATAAAAAGAGTAATAATTTATTGAACATCTTTCTTAAAATTATTATAAGTGACATTTTTTTGTTTTTATAAAATATTATATTATGATTTTTATATAATACATCATTCTTAAGTAATATTGTTTTCTCTTTCTAAATTTTCCCATGCATCGCACGAGTGTTATGTTAGTTTTGCTATCAAAGGTTTCAGAGCTTTGATCTCCGGAGCTCTTATGTTTTGTTTGTAAATCTGCGCAGGTGCAAGCTTATTTATATGATGGCTACTGGGAAGACATTGGGACAATTGAGGCTTTCTATAATGCAAATCTAGGAATCACCAAAAAGCCAGTGCCAGACTTTAGGTGACTAAATATGGCTACTCGATATAATCATCCCATTGTCAAAGTAATTTAATGATATCAACTTCATCATGATGTGGATATGTTCATGTCTTTTTGGGATATTGATTGCAGTTTCTATGACCGTTCATCTCCAATCTACACCCAACCTCGATATTTGCCTCCATCTAAGATGCTTGACGCAGATGTCACTGATAGTGTTATTGGTGAAGGATGTGTAATTAAGGTAAGCTTTTTCAGAACTTTCACAACCTAACCTACTGATCTATTCCAGTAGGCTGTAACACATTCTTCTGTAGTCCCAGAGTATGAGTGTGAGGCAAGCTTATACATTTCTTGCTTGGCAAAGATGTAGAATATAATGAGATTAAGTAATTTGTAGGAAACTAACCTTATCTTGCATGTTTTGTGCCATAGAACTGCAAAATTCACCATTCTGTGGTTGGGCTGCGATCTTGCATATCAGAAGGTGCAATTATTGAAGACACATTGTTAATGGGGGCAGATTATTATGAGGTAATATCACTAAATAACTAGCACATACTGTTTTTAGGTAGTAATAGTCAAGAATTGACTTGCCCAAATGGTTGAGTAGCTTGGATTTGCTTTGATTGCAACTTGCCTGTGAATGAGCTAATAGGGATTGAATTTGGCTTGACTGGTAGCACTAACTACCATATTGGCTTTCTGATTGTTGTGCTGCAGACGGATGCTGATAGGAGGTTTCTGGCTGCTAAAGGCAGTGTTCCAATTGGTATTGGCAAGAATTCTCATGTCAAAAGGGCAATTATTGATAAGAATGCTAGAATTGGGGACAATGTGAAGGTTATAATATCTTCAACTATACTCTTTTTTTCACATTCGATGTTTCTGCTCTTCGTCTAGGTGCACTTCTCTCATTCTTTCCTATCGTCTTTATCCCTGGGGTAAAGGGAGGGGATAGTGATTCTAAAACTATCTTTTCAATCTTTACACATGGTTGCATAATGGTTTACTTTGACATGGGTGGGAACTATTTCTTTCTGTCCTCATGAAGAATGAATTCAATGGAAGTTATGAGTGCAGAAGAAAAAGAGCACGTAAAACTAAATTCTTTCTGTGCTCCCCCAAAGACAATAAGAAAATAGAAATAGATACAAGGAAGGATCTTAGGAAACTTATCTTAGGAAACTCATTAATTCTGACAAGTTGGTTTTGACATATTATCTTATAAGTTTAGCACAATTAGATATCAAGCATAAAACCCAAATGTGGTTGGTCGCACAGAAAGTGGATTGCGACCCCAGGCGAACCATACTTGCAACATCAGGAGTTCGAATCTTAGAATTGTCACTTTAGGAAAGGCTTCCTTGTGGGAATACCTTGGTCAAAAACCAAATTATGAATGATTTTCATGATTTTTTTTTTTTTAAAGAAAATGATAGGTGTATTGAAATATGAAATAGTGAGTAGCTTTTTACCATGAGACAGAACATATATGTGGCCATACTTTGTTGGCCATTTACTATGCTTCCTTCAATGTAACATGTTTGCTTTTTTACTGGAAATCTTACATCTGGTTTCAATTCTCAGATCATTAACAGTGACAACGTGCAAGAAGCTGCAAGAGAAACAGACGGGTATTTCATAAAAAGTGGGATCGTCACAGTAATCAAGGATGCATTAATTCCGAGTGGAACTGTCATATAAAATCCTCTGCACTGTTTCCTTCACCACTGGAGGGTGTAACAAGAGCTCTGCTTCCACTTCAGAGATAGGTTTTCTGGTGTATGATATATATTTTCGGCTAGTGGCTTGTAATTAATGGAGGAATGGAGGACGTATATGCACGTCCTTTATTCAGTCATAGTAATTTTGGCTAGGCTGCTTCTACCTTTCAGTAGTTACCCTGTACAGTTCCTTATTCAGTCAAATAAAAGCTTCTTTAGCTTGCGCTGGCGGTCATACGTGTTCTTTTGCATATTTTCCAAAGGAACCGAATATGGTCATAAAGAAAAAATTTAAGACATAAGAGAACAGCTAAAGGCACTAGTTTCCACCCTACCTTCGTGTGTTATAATGCACGAATATAGGTACGAATATTAGATATGACTATTAGATATGACACTGATACAACATGATAATATATTATTTTCTAAAAAATTTAAATGCCGTTACGTTATGATATGTCGTAACATATATATAAAAAGTTATATATATTATCTCATAAGACATTAAAAAATATATAAAATTATTATAAGACATCATAAATAAAAAGTTTTATGATTGAAGAAGAAAAGTAAAGAAAAAAGTTTATATTTTTAACATTCATCATTGAAGACAAAATAAAATATAAAAATTTATTAAATTCTTATAATATCTTACATGTATTGATACAAAAATTTAATAATAAAAATTAAATATTATAGAATGCAGGTTATTAGTATCTAATGGTATTAGAGAAGTATCCGATATAAGTATATATCCAACATAGGTATGTCAAATATTTTGAAGTATCGGTGTTTCTTAGTTCCTAAGTCAGTCTGCTTTTATAGTTTCTCATGAAAATATGAAATGTATTTCATTTATTTTTTGCTTACTGTGTTCTCTCTTTGTATGTGTCCTTAAAATTCTTTATTCAATTTCTTCTAATTGCGGCCATGCTACTACAGCACTGACCAGTGTTCGCCATATCATCTTTTGCGCTTGCCACCATAGACAAAAAAAAAAAAAAATCTACTGTATTAATAAGAGTAATACACTCATCCAATCAAAACATAACATGCTATAAAAATTGAAACAGTGTCGTTAGATTAACTTTATGATACTTTATAATAAAACCTAAGTTGTTAGATATATTGTTGTTAGCTATATTACTCTAAGAATATATAAGAATTTCTCACCATTCGGAGTCATATGCCATTGACAACCATGTCAAGTAGATGGCAACAAAATTTTGTGAAGGAGGACATTTTTGTCACTTGACTATCCTGATTTTACATTTCTTCATCCATAATTTGTATACTTAGGCACTGTAGCCAAGGTAAATTAAAGTGACCTTGCATACAGTTATTGGAGTGCCATCAATTATACATAGAACTCGATACAAAATCTGGTGAGAGGTCATATAAATTTCATTTGCACCTTCTATCCTTGCTCCACTTTTTGGTCAAAGTATCAACAAATCTTTGGTAACAAACCAAAGTTTCAACAGCTAGACAGATCCTCTGCTAAGACTATCCATGCACCGGTTCTACCTACATCCTGTGTAGCAAAACATCAGTTACTACTTCAAATTTAAATAATCTAAAAGCAGTTCCTAGATCAACCAAATCCTAATTTTACCGGTACATTTCTGCAAATTTTTGTCAAAACATATGCCCATTTGAAAATAAGGCCTCTAACATCTGTCATTTCTGGGTTTGTAGCTAAGTGTGTGCTTGGTAGGAGTGAATATGGAGAAATGATAATTGGCAAATATTTGGACACAATGCATGTCTTAGCTACATCCCTCAGTTTCATCCCTCCCCTTTTACTCCTTTCAATTTCTCTCCTACCAATCACACCCTAAATTATTATATGTTCATAATGTTCAAACATTAGCAGCGAGTTTTAAGTGATTCATTTAGAAAATGAAGAAGAAAACTTACGCCATTATATCTAAACTATTTTTTTTATAGAAAAAAGAAATTTTATCCAAGTAAATAGAGGAAAAATACAATTAGAGTGAGGATAAGATATTCTCGAAAATAGGAAAAAAACATAATACTTGATACAACAACAAAAATTTAAAGGCCCAAGAATGTAGCAAGGCTGTCCAATCTCGCTGTTGTTAGTAAGAGCAACCCACTTGAAACAACATGAGCTGAACACCAGAGAGAGGCCACAAACATAAACCTATCCCATAACATGGCGTAGAGGCAAAGAGAAATCTCTTAAAATGTGAGCATTCTGCTCCAACAAAATGAACCAAATGACTGCATTAACATCACACTTCCATAAAATTTGTCTACTTATTTTTGCAAAAACCTCTATACCAAACCATCAAAAAGTGCTCTTAGGTTGACAGACACCCACGATGGTCACCAAGAACCACAAAAATATTGTTCCAAAGGAAAGTGACTGCTTTACAGTGCAAGAAAAAATGGTTTACTGTTTCTGAGTTAGTTCTGAATCTAACGCAAATATCAGGATAAAGGACCTTGTGAGAGCTCTGAATTTGCAGTGAGGTGGATGAGTGTACATACCAGAAAAAATAAGATTAGGAACAAATGTATCCAAGAGAAAGTTGAATAGCACCTTGTCAAGGACCAACTAACCAAAAGCTTAAGCTGTTAAGTGAAGGCTACCTTGAGGAGATGGAAACGTACCTAGGTGGTTTGGTCATGTGAGAAAGACTCCAATAAGAAAAGTGGATAAAATGGAAAGTAGTTAATAGAACTGGGTCAGAGGATATCAAGAAAATGGCCAAAAATGTATCTTTATTCTTCCTCTACTATTCTGCTAGCAGAGAGATAACAGAACAGAGGGGCTAAAAGGTTGATTACAAGAATGAACTACTCACAGAATCCTTCAGGACGTTCAAGAGGTCCCGTGTCTCTCCCTATCCTAACTCCCTGACAATTCTCTTCCTTCCCTTCTAAAATTGATTCCTCTCCTATTTATACAATTACCTACTCCTGTTGGTTACCAGTTAACTCCTGTACTGAATGTTGACCTATTGACCCAGTCAGTTATTGTTATGTTTCCATGCTCGTCCCCACTTCTTTCTAACATATACCCTTTTTACTAAGGGAGGCTATCAATACTCTCCCCTAAAACTTTCACCTTGTCCTCAAAGTGAAGGTGCAGATAATACTGTTGTAGCTTAAAGAAACTCTCACCAAGGTCCCATTGCTTGAAACATAGGGAACCTTCTTTTACATTACTAACCACCGTAGGAAGTGATGAGTTCATAATTGTTGCAGTCAAGCATCCAAAAACCAAGTTCACCCAACATCTTCATACAGAGAGTCATCCATTAATAAGCATATGAAATACCCCCAATCACCAAACTTTACAGAAAAAAAGGAATGGAAACATGATATTTGTGTCTAATCCAGAATTTGTCTCCTGACAT
This sequence comes from Castanospermum australe, assembly GCA_019955255.1. Classification (NCBI taxonomy): domain Eukaryota; kingdom Viridiplantae; phylum Streptophyta; class Magnoliopsida; order Fabales; family Fabaceae; genus Castanospermum; species Castanospermum australe. Next base: position 253,826 of record NSJW01000151.1, read on the forward strand.
TTGGCAACTTCATAGGTATCTACAATTTCTTGAAAAGCAGAATTAAATTCATCTGTGCAGAAATAAGTAAGAGTTATTGACTCCTTTGTCTGTGAAATCTGAAATATTGCACCAACTTGAGAGTTACAATCCATGGTTGCCTGCTGTATCACTGTGAATTTAACTTGACCTCTCCAATAACTTGACTTCTCATTAGCCAAGTGCTCATACATAGAATGAACAGATGAAACATCAACTGGTGGGACCACCCTCAATTGTATTAAGAGTCTCTAAAATTATTGGTCCCAGAACACCCTTGTATAACTGGAGATTTAGCTCGATTCCATCACTCGAACGCACAAAATGCAACACTCAATGAGCTGATTTTGGTGTTGTTGAGTTAGTTCTGAATCTAACACAAATATCAGGACAAAGGACCTTGTGAGACCCCTGAATTTGCAGTGAGGTGGATGAGTGGACATGCTAGAAAAAAGAAGATTATGAACAAATGTACCCAAGAGAAAGTTGCAATGCCAATAGCACCTTGTCAAGGACCAACAACCCAAAAGCTTAAGCTCTTAGGTGAAGGACACCTTGGAGAGATGGAAACTCACTTAAGGTGGTTTGGTCATGTGAGAAAGACTACAACAAGAAAAGTGGATCAAATGGAAGATATTCCAATTAAATGGTTTCACTAACAATTTGGCTTTTGATAGAGCTTAATGGCGTTGATTCATCCATGTAGCTGACCCAACCTAGTGGGATAAGGTTTAGTTGTTGTTGGGACATGGTCAGCAAACAGCTTGCTCAGCAGTTACTGAAAATTGAACTGTAAGCTGCTGGAGTTGTGCGCAGGGTACTTGGTGAGTTGATTAGCTCTGAATTGGTTCTGGTTCTGATACAGTCAGGTTCTTGCTTAGTGGTTTGGGCTTTAGGCAATAGGCATACCATTGTTGAATAACCTTGGCTGGCTCTGTAATTAGCTATTGGCCCAAGCTGAGCAATGAGGGCTGAAACTCTTGTGCCTACATTAGTTTGAAACCTAGGCCCAGTGTCTGTTGGAAGAAGCTTAGAATTCTTTACTTTAAATGAAACTATTCTTTGACCTTCAGCCCACTAACTAATACGTATAGTATAATTAGAATTCAAAACTTGCCTGAAATCCTCCTAAACATTAACTTCCTCTGAGATTACTGGCTTGACACCTGCAACACACACCTGCAACACTTCGCTGTAAATGTCACGGTCATTAGCCTGCGGACATTGCCTGGATGCTGATGTGCAGCTTGTTTCCCACATACCACATCTGCAAAACTAACACCATAAGATACAGAGGATTCCAACCTAATACAAGTTCTAAGTTCTTTCCTTCCTTGAACTCAGAACTTCTAACCACAGATTGGGAGGGGTATGGTGAAAACTGTACCTATGCATTGATAGTTGAACAAGAAGACCACCATCCCCTTCTGTAAGTACCCATAGGGACAAATATAGTTCTGCAACAGATAGGAACTTTCCTCTATTATTTTGTCCCTTGATCACAATGAAAGCCTTTTCTGCTTCAATACACTTCCACAGTGATCTCAAACCAGTTCAGTCATCACACACTTCCCAAAAACTGACAGAAGCTAGTGGTGCAATAATACAGTTTGTTATAAAGTGGCATGTATTTTATTTTGGGCTTGGCCTAACATGTGATGCGACCTCAAGCCCGTGGCTCGACAAGCACTTTCTTTTCCAGGAAGATTAGTGGTGGAAGAGAAGGGACCAGAATAGGATCAGAACTGCAGCCCCCAACCCACCCCCTGCCCTTTTTTTCCTGGGGCTTTATAGCGTACTAAATCTCAGCAACAGTGAGGATTTGGGTGTATTGGGATTAAGGTTTGATTGTTGAGTGGCTACTCTTTGTAATCTTCATTGATCACAGTGAATTTTTTCTGTTTCACCCATGGATGTAGGCTTGTAGTTCTCTGTAGATCAAACCTCATTAAATTCCATGTCTATTTCTCTTTTCTATTTGCGCACTTGGTTACAACACAATTAATGAAACCATGTTCACACTCAACAATTCTAAATGAAAGAAAAGACCCCACATATGATAGTTAGGGCTCGCCGGAATTGAGGCACAGAGAGGAAGGAGACCACTAGAATTGAGGCACAGAAGAGAATATCACCGCTGGGCAGTGGACACAGCAGGTTAGGATTTGTCAGAAGAGACGGGCCAAAACCCACTTTGATACAAACTTGAAAACAGAGAGGATTGCTGTAAATGTGTGTCTAAACAGTCCACACGAGGCTGTATATATACTAGAGTCTAAACATTCCTAATCATATAAGGAAATCCTAAGATTGCTCCTCAATTTGAGGACTAATTGATCCTACAATACATACAGAATATTCTAGATATATTCTAACAATGAAAATTAATGGTTATGTGGTTAACACATTAATCACTCCGAAAAATATTGTTAATCACTTGTCTGGTTAATTGTTCCTAAACTAAAATATTTTACCAGGATTTCTTTCTTAAGTATTCTTTCATATATTTTAACCATGAAATCTGCTATAAAGGCCACTTGCCCAGCAAAAACCCAAAGTTTCAAGAGAATAAAAAATAGGACAAGAAACAACGAAATAGTTACCTATATATTCACTTATTATAAATGATGACAGAAACTATAATTAGTAATTCACCTTCCTTGGTGGTAATGTTCTTCCATTTATCCTTGAGATCAACAGGAGTACGAGTATTATCAAATACACGAGAGCCGAATTCTAAAATTTTTCTCCAAGGAATATTCTGGTTTTCACTTGAGAACCTTAACACTCCTTCCTGCAATGCAAGAACCAAAGTTGATGCGATTGATTGAGAAATAAAAGCCTTGTGCAGTGATAATTTGAGATTGGAGAACATACACAAATCACACAATCTTATCTCCTTTTAATATCTTAGATGAATATTTTATACCTTGACCAATTGAAAACGTTCCATAATTGATTTTAAGTGTTTTGCAACTTTAAAGTTCAGAATCATATTTTACAAGCATGGAATGTTTACTAGAAGTTAGGATTTGTGCAAACAAATCCGGGATAAATGGGATGCATGAAAAGAAATAGCTTGCATTGTTCTGTCTATTGTAAAACCTGTATGCCATCCAAATCAATTTGGAAGTGGAGGTATTAAAATGGATTGAGTGCCAGAGGTAGCCATATCGCATCTAATTGATGAACATTGCCCCCTGATGCAGGACACACTAGCATAGAGAAAGCCAAAGTTTAAAGATAATATTGTCTCAATATTCTGGTTTACTTATATAATGTTCTGAAAACCTAACTAGATCACAGTTATTTGGGTTATAAGGATTAAACATCTGTTTCTTTAGTTAATAACTTAATCTTACATTTTGTCATAGAGATATTTTAGTTATTAAGGTATTTTCTTATTTCATTGATAGAATTATCAGGCTTATGAATTATGGCAGCAGATTGCTCTCTCCTTGGTTTTGTGATGCAACCAAACCCTAGGAGTGATGCCTAGGTTCTTCGTTTTCTCATTTAATATCTCTAACTTTTCTATAGTACTTGGGTCTGATTTCTTTGGCAGACATCATTAAAACTTCATTGCATCAAAACCCTAGTTGCTTCTTGATTGAATTTTCCCTAAACCCACCAAACCAAATATCTTAACTTCACAGGTAATGTTCGCAGCACCCAAATAGCCACCAATCTGATACTAATATCCCCTCTAATTTCCTGTAAATCACCCTTACCCTCTTATACACCCATTGAACCTTCCATACACCTATTTTCTACCACTAATTTTCTGATAGGGACATGGAAAATCAAGATATATATAGATATAATGGAGATTAACTCCCAAACCCAGAGGTAGTCCTTTGTATTACAAAAACTCCAGCAACGCACAACGCAGAAGAAAGAAAATAAAAGATAACAATGGGTTCTGCTATACACAGAGCCCCAACCCATCCAAAATTCTCTCAATTCTCGGCTACCTCCTCATACTCCCCCTCCCCCCTCCGCGCTCGCATATATTCCTCTCTGCTGGTTGTGAAGCAATGATTACTCCTCCTCCATTCTAAGCCTGCCAGCTGTCCTGGCTGTTAACCATCTCTTCTTTTGTCCTTTTCTCTGTTGTGAGGACAGCCCCTCCAATTCCTCCAATTCCCTCTTCATTCCTCCCTTCATCCATATGCAGCCCATTCTGCTCCTTCAGCCCATTACATTGCAGCCCATGTCTCCTCTTCCTTACATAAACCTGGGCTAGAGGTGTATCATTTTCCCAAGAGAAAATCCTAATCCTTCAGCTGGCCTTCATCACCCCTTTCTGATAAATTGATGAACAGCCTATGTAAAACCATTCTTCAAGGTTGTTACATGGATATGGCTAATTATGTTTCTTCTTTCAATCCTATGTCTTTTAAATATAAGGAAAAAAATTCAGCAATTGATCTGAATGTAACTGGTCTATAGTGCCAACTGTCTGTCATAATATGAGTATGCTTTACCAACGCTCTTTGTTTAATCATGGGATGCCAGTAGTACAAACAAATATTATGGTTATCCTAGATTCCTAGTTTAAGTCCCTCACATGTCTACTTCTGACAAACTCACAAGTCACACATATACACACAAATGGTGGCACATTATATGATTTTCAACTATAATTATGTATTTGAAACTGAAACTGGTTTGAACCCATTTGACATTGTAATAACTTAGAGCATGATATCAAATTATCAATAGTTCAGTCAGTTCTAGAAACATATGACACTTAATGAAACTGATACCTTCAGAGTTTTTTCTTCTTCAGCTGTCCACAGTAATCTCTTACGCCTTGCATTCAATGAAGTATGCTTCTTGCTGCAATTGAGAATAACAGAGTAAATCGTTAACTCTTTTACATGGCTGAGACAGCAAGTCTCCACCAAAGAATAGTTAACGGCACTCACATGGCGATATCTTGGAGAAAATAAATTACAATAAATTAATAAAGCATACATTTTTTCATACATACGGTGATGGATGACTCACACTTGCTTAGGCAACCTCTGTGGTTGTCTTATAGTTTTGGAGCTGGTAACTTCCTCATTTATGTAAGGGTCATTTTTCCCTGTAGCGTTACCCTTCCGGAATAATGATTTCCTGACAGAAGCACCTTTCCAAGGATACACTGTCTTTTGTACCTTCTGTTTGACATGGTGTTTCTTCACTGAGAGAGCCTCAGAATCTGAATCAATAGTTTTACTCACAGAACTGCTTGTTGCAGGCACCTTCGGTTCTCTCTGGGGCACCTTTCCTCTGTCTTTCATCCTGCCCTTATTCTCTGCAGATGTTGCAACACTTTCTTGTGTCCCTTTGGCAAATGCTGTATTTGGTGAGTGTCCATCTGTATACTTTCCCAAATGGGAAGCACTCAAAGGTTCTGCTTCCTCTTCAACCTCAACAGTTCTTTCACGCATTTCCTCGTTATTATGTCTTGGATACTCTGCTTCAATAATTTCTTTTCCTTCCACAAATCTGGTTTCATGTGTTTCAGATATGTTGGGTTTATCAAATTTCTCGCAGTTCATGGAATTCTCAACCACCTTAATATGTACAGGCACCTCTTCTTCTCTACAAACTATAAAATCACCAGCATTGGCTACAGCAGCATCTGCACCAGCTTGACCTTCAACTGCTATCTCATATTGATCACTAGCTGCTTTACACATTTTTCTTGGTTGATCTCCCTCTGTCTGCAAGGGCTGACTGTGGACACCATCAGTATCCTGCCTAGTACTATCATCTAACGGGATCCCATCTCCTGCAAGGGTCTCTTTCCCATAAGCAACCTCACCTTTCTGCTCCAATTTATCACTTGCAACCACATTTTTATCCAAAAGGTTTGACAAAGCTTTCTTTGCTAGCAAGGCCTTTTTCCTCAATTCTTGACTCTTTTCCACTGCTTGTTTGTACCAGCAATAGGGGCAGTAGAAGTTACCTAAATCATCAAATTTAGGTTCAGAGTAGATACACTTCGCGTGGAGAGTAACAGGGCAACCTCTTTCACTACAAACTAACACTGCCCCACCTTCATTGCAACTTATGCAAATCTTCTGGTTCAACAAATCTATGCAATTATGAGACTCATGATTAAAAACATCATGAGGGCATCCATTAGAATGCTCAGCCACATCAGCCATATCGTCATCCGGTAGGTCATGATCACTCTCAGTAGATGTCTCAAGCACAGCTGCATTGCATCCACCCTGTTTAAAGTTTAACAATTTAAAGTAATGGGTGATCTTGAATTAAATGATTAACAAACTATGAGGGGCCTAATCAAACCTATATACAAGTAATGGGCACAAACCCAGAAGTGGGTTAGTGTGTAGTATATATATGAAACAAAAAGACAAAAAAAGAAATTGTAACAAACCCATAAGTTTTACAAATGATGAACAAGAAATGGGCACAAACCCAGAAGTGGGTTAGTGGGTAGTGTGTGTGTGTGTGTGTGTGTGTATATATATGACAAAAAGACAAAAGAAATTGTGACAAACCCAGAAGTTTTACAAGTGATGAAAAAGTAAAAAGAAACGAGATAAAAAGAGATACCTGGATGGCAAGGAGAGGAATGGTTCTGACGGTAGCAGTTGGAGTTGCAGATGCCGAGGGCGCACGCCTACCTCCACGGAGAGACTTTGTTCTCATCACTATTTACAATATATGCAGTTCCTACGGCGACACAGTGGACTAGAAACATGAAAGAACGGAAATCCAGTGACAGCGAGCGAGAGGCACTAGCCTGTAAGCAGCGGAGTAAAGGAAGGGTCAATTGAAATTATTTGAGAGTAAAATATAGAGTTAATTGTAGTTTTAGCAAAATGAACGACTTACTTTATTATTTTAAGAATAAATTATTTAGTTTCTCTATTTTTATTAACAATGTCAATGGGTCTTACAAAAATGAGAAGTACTCTTTCTATTTCCAGTCGTAAATATCTATTTATAATCAAGCAAGTATATAATAATTTAAAATACAAATTTAAAATTCACAAAATAAAAAATATAAACGAATAAATTTTTTATTCATATATTATAATTTTATTTAAAAATTTAAAATACTTACAAAATTAAAATAATATATCGTAAATAATATATCAAGTTTAATTATATTTTGTAATAATCTATTCACATAAATAATTATTATAATATATATTTTTTAATAATTTTTATTATTATAAACTTATTCACTAAAAAATTTTATTATAAAATAATAAAAAAATATATATTCCAATCTCATTTTAAAGAGAAAGAAAAAACTTTAATATGTATAAAATGTAAAAAAATTTAAAAAAAATTACGGATATAGCAAGTACTCACAAGGTAATTAGTCTTATATCTGCCTCATTTTTATTTATTAAAGGTGTACTGATCTCTTATCTCATCACAAGTAATTCTTGTACGGAAATTTTTGCATTCTCTAATTTTCACAAAATAAGTATTTCTTATCCTTTCATTAGTATACCATTAACAACTTAACAAAAAATACTAACGTATTGTTAAAAAAATATGATTAATTATAATTTTATTCTTTCTATTTTAGTAAAGTGAATGATTTAACTTTTAATTTTAAAAATATTTTTAATATTTAAATAAATACAATTTTATTATATTATATAATATAATCTCATGTGTTAATTTTAATAAAAAAATTTACTAATTCTACTACCACTAAATAAAAAAGTTTACATATAAATAAATTTTATATATTCATGGATACATATAATTTTATTTTATTCTTTTTCATATTAAATGAAAATTAAAACTATGAAGAATGATACCTATTTACTAACTTAAATTATCTACATTAGGTAAAAAAAATTTACTAAAGTAATCAAAATATAGATGATTTTTCTCCATAAATATATAATATTTAATTAAAATCAATTGCATAAAATTATAGTATGTCAATACGCTTTAGGATTTCAAAGTCTCAAATTGATTCAAACCTTTAATCAAAATTAATGTATTTTATATAATAAATTATATAAATATACAATAATATTTATATAAATATCATAATTTCTTAATTATATAGAACAATAATTTATACTTCTATTAATATTGTAAAAATTATTAATTAGTAAATTACAATATATATATATATATATATAATATTTATATAATTTAGAATTTCATAGATAATACAATTTTTTATTAAAAAAATTTTGATTAAAGGATTGAGTCTATTTAAGACTTTAAAAACTTAAATCTATTGTCTTACTTGAATGTACTTTTATATTTTAGTAAAACGAAGCAATTTGGTCTCCAATTTTGAAAATAAATTACTGTCTTTTTATTTTAAAAATAAATTATTTAGTTCTACGTTATGATTCATAAATAATTACATTTTAATTACATAAGTAGTAACTTTTACTTAACTTAAATAGTTTGAATTAATCAATTGTTATCATTTTTTGTAGTTTATATATAAAAAGGAAAATAATTAAATGACATAATTTGTATCCATGATTATTTAAAATTTACTTGTATTTAATTTTTTTTGTAAAATTAATTTAAAATATTTTTTATTATATTGAAATCATTCACATGATATTATATTATATATAATAGAATATTTAATTTGCTTAACTATTAAATATTTTTAAAATTGACCATCAAATTATCCATTTTGTTAAAATAAAAGGATCAAAACTATAAATAAGTTAATTTCTTAATGCAAAGTGAGCATATTCCATTATGCTTTAAACGACACACAAACAGAAAGATCAAAAGTGCTTATTTTGTGAAAATGGATGGACCAAATAATTTATTTTTAAAATAGAAGAGCAAATCAATCATTTTGTTAAAATAGAGGGACTAAAACTATAATTAAGCTTAAAATATAGCATATACCTTTTTATTAATTTATCCAATATTAATTTTATCAATTTAATCTATCAAACTTCAAATACATAACATACAATCTTGTGGCAAGAGGTTTTTAAACATTTTGAAACTTACAAACAAACCCTTTTGTTTATCCACTAAGCAAAAAATCGTATATCACGTGATATGTTAATTAATACATATAATAGTATCTTATTTTGTCCATATGTTTTCATAGTGATTTTTTTCTATTTTTATTTAATTAATATTCTCTAAATGGAAAATATCAATTAACTAAAAAAAATTAAATTTAAAAGTAAGTAAAAAATTATTTTTAAAAAATGATGTGGACAAATTAGAGATTATCAAGTATATTAATAAACACATACAAGTTACTTGATGAACAATTTTTTCTTTATTTATAGACAAAATGATGTTTGCAGTTTAAAAAAGTTGACAAACATTTTATCCGAATTAGAGAGAGAGAGAGAGAGAGATATTGAATATAATTTTGTACAAAACAAAAATAATTTCACTTGGTATTAATGTAAAAAAAATAAGTGACCAATTAAATTTTAAAGAGTTCTCAATTATATTTTAATAATTTAAAATTATTGGTTGAGGTATAATTTGATCTCGTCGCCAAGAGAATAATGCGAGAGCATTACTATTAGGTGGATGTATATACAACTCTTATACATTATCAATTAGAAGAATTAGATGGCATTATTAGAATATTAGAATCCTTATTATGTTAGGAGTCTTGTTAGGTTAGAAGTTTTAGCTATCAGATTAGAAGTTTTAGCGGGCTTGGATATGTGTTAGTGTACTATACTTGTATTTGTTTTATGCAACACATTAGTCTATCAATTCTGACTATTGGAATCTTAGTTTTTCTTTCTACTTATTGTTGTTCTCTATGTATCTTCCGGTATCCATCCCTTCCTTTCTCGGTATTCCCATGACTATTTGGGAGACTTTCTCTCTCTAGCCAAGCATTTTATCTCTCCTGTGTATGAGTTTCTCTCTCCTCCCACAACTACCATCTCATATTAACACATTAGGGGTGCTTGTTTTCTCTAACTGACTTGACTAGCCTATTTGTTGATCTCAAATCTGTCCTACACCAGAGTTAAGGCATGATGACCCACCAATGAGGGAACTCAAGAATCAAACTCAAGTCATTGTGAAACATGAACGGAAGGCCAACCAGGTGAACCAACCCCCGTTGGCTGCCATCCTTCTATGTTTGTAGGTGATTTTACCCTATTTGGCTTAGTAAGGCTTGTTAGTTTAATGATTGCACTTTTTTTGGCCACTATTTCTATATCAATAGTGTATTTTGGCTTTCATTTTGTTGTTGTTCAAGCATGGGTGTTTGTGGCTGTCAATCTAGGTTTGCCTCCATTTGGTTGCATATGCCATTGTATGGCTGTTGTTAGGCTTGTTAGGCCCTTATTTCTTGAGGAATACTAGATTCTCACCATTGTTTGGCTCCATTTTTGTTGTTTAGCTCTTTTTCATGCCACTATTTAGTTGTTTCCCACTTTAGTAGCATTGTGAACAATTGTATTTTGATTGTGCATCATTCCAGTCCAAACGTGTGTAGTTTCGTTGTGTTCCAGCTATTAATCGAGCCAATTCAAGTTGTTTTTGAGTTGTGTTAAGTGTATGTAGTTTTCAAGGTTTTTTGAGTCTCCATTCTTGTTGTTTGAGACTTCAAAAACTTGTTCTTAATGAATTCGAAGAAGTTTGGGCCTTGGAAACTACTATTGTGCATCAATCTAGCCAATGTATCCTCCTCCTTAGCGACATATCATTCCAAACAACTCTTCAAGCTATGTGTCATTCCACCCATCTTCTAGTTAAGTTGTCTTTTAAGCTAGATGCTTATTCAGTGTCTCTAACATCCTTGAGTTGTCTTCCAGGTATTGTTTATGGAACCTACATTTAATTTATTTAGTTTTTTTTCTTTCAAAGTGTTTATTTATAACAAGCTTAAAGCTTAAGAATCTCTAGCTTGAGAGAAAGTATTAGAATATTAAAATTCTTATAAGTAAGGAATCTTGTTAGGTTCAAAGTATAAGCAAGTTTGGGCTTGTACTAGTGTACTATACTAGTACTTGACCTAATTATTAGTATAAATAGGATCATTAGGTTATTGTTATACATAATAAATAAGTCTAGATACAGCATTTTTTGTAATGTCTCTCTCTTTTACTCCTTCCCTACTAAAATCTTATAATTAATTTCAACAAGCATATTCAGTAAGCAAGTTACAAAGCTTCTTGTATTGAGCATGACTTTAAATACTAAATATTCTTACAAGTCCTTTAGTACTAATGATATATGTATTCTTGTTCAAAAATTTTATTCTACATACTTTTATGAGCAAGAAAAAATAAACTGAAGTATGAATTGAGGATTATAGGCTTGTTTGCAACTACTTATCTCACATTAAATTTCATTATGCAGCAAAAAAATTGCTCTCCAATCCATGTTAGCTTCGGAGGAATGGGGTGCTAGTTCTTATGCTAGCAAAATTGAGGTTAAGCAAGTGATGGACATAGTTTTGGGTGATGCTAGATTTTGGAAATTCATATCTAATATTGCTTGAAGTATGTGATTCCACTTGCAAAAGTATTAAGGCTTGTAGATGGCAACTCAAAACCAGTCATGCCATATATTTATGAAACAATGGCTAGAGCCAAAGAGCAAATAGCTGGAAGCTTTCAAAAGAAGTCAAGGTATAAGAAAGTGTAGAAGATTATTGATACTCGCTAGAATTTACAACTATATAGGCCCCTCCACACGCCTACTTAACATCTTAATCCCAAGTAATGTCTATCTTTGAGTTTTATGCCCATATTATTTATTTTAAAGATTAAGTGGATGTTAAAAAATCAAAATTTATCTTATTTATTGTTTTATTAGGTTCCATTTGACACAAGCTTCAATGTAGACAATGAAGTTTTATTTGATTTATATGAAACCATTGAAAGAATGGTTCCAAATAGTAGGATAAGATTTTCAAATGATGAACAACTTGAGAAATTCAAGGCAGCCAAGTGGGTTTTTTGGAATGAAGATGGCAATAGAAACTAGGGACAGAAAGCAACCTAGTAATCTTTTACAATTTACACTAATTTTAATAATTTTAATTTTTAATCCTAAAATGATAACTTGCTAAGTGCTAAGTTGCTGAGTAGATTTTATGCTTACTTTTGTTTTAATAGCTCTTTGGTGGGAAAGTTATGGTGGAGATAGTAAGGAGTTACAAAAGCTAGCCATGAAAATTTTGAGCCTTACATGTAGTGCCACGAGATGTGAGAGAAATTGGAGCACATTTGATCAAGTGCATTCTAAGAGAAGAAACCGTTTGAAGCAAGAAAGATTAAATGCACTTGTGTTTGTTAAGTATAATCTTCAACTCGAGAGGAGACAAAAGGGTAAAAAAGAGAAGAGAGATACTTATGATCCTATATGCTTATCAGATATTGAATCTAATGATGAGTGGATTATTGAAAAAGAGGATCTTGACTTACCTGTAGATGCTTCATGGATAGATATTATGAATGCTTCACTTTTGATGAAGGAGCTCCAAGCAAGAAAAGGAAGAAAGGTACAATTTGTTTTAAAATAGTCTAGATTCTAGACTTAATTGAGTCCAAATACAAAGTTCATAATTTGTATATATTGTCATACTTATTAAGCTTGTTTTTATAGGATCCAAGAAACTTAAATGCCAAGGCCAATAAGAAAGGAAAATCCATAAAATAGGACATGAGAATGAGATTGAAGATATTGTTGAAGATAGGGAGGATGACGAAGAGCAAGAGCTTTTGATATTGGAGGATGAGGATGAACTAAGTGACATTTATCTTGGGGATGATGATCATTAGATTATATATTAGAAAATAGTAATCTGCTTTGTCTTTTTTTGAAGGGGTAGAATTTGTGTAGTCACTATTTTGTCTTTTTGACCAAAGGATTGATTTTTTTTATTTTTTTTTGAAGGGACAGAACTTGTGTAGTTCTTGTTTTTTATTTTTTTCGACTATATGGATTGAATCTTGATTTATTTTGAAGGACAGATTTCAACTTGTTAGCTATATAATGAGTTATTTGACTTTGAAATGCTGATATTTAAATGTTTTTAATGTTTTATTATATGAAAAATATACTTTACGCTATTTTAAATAATTGTTCATGAACACGTTTTGATTTACAATTTGAAAAATAGAACTTTGTATTCGTGATTCAATTCCTTATTTGACAACCATGTTTACAACATATGCAAGATATTTTCAAGGGGCATCGGAAGAGTTGAAATGCCCGTGGCATTTCTTAGTGTTATTTCTCTCCCTATGGTTGGGAATGCATTAGAAAATGTTGGATCTGTTATGTTTGCTATCAAAGGCAAACTTGTAAGTATTACTATTAACCCCAATTAACTAGCTAGAGCTGATGCACATTAATAAAAAAATGTGCTAAATTCATTATGTATGAGGAAAAAAAATTATAAGTTGAATAATAAATGAAGATGAGTAATTAAGTATGGATTCCTCTGAATCTAAGCTGGCTCTATCATTTACATAGGACATATCTCTCAGAGTGGTTGTAGGATCTTCTAGTTACAAATATTAATGTTTGTGGTAAGTTTTTTTCATTAAATTTTGAAAAAACCGTATCATATGTCCCTAGCCATGTTTTAGTGAGTTAGATATGATATAAAGGACATGTAGCCTATAAATTTGAACCTGTTTTGAGTCATTTTTCTGTGTTTTTCATATAACACTTTGGTTTTTTGTTTTTTATTTTTATTTTTGGTAATGAAAACTCTTTGGTTTTGAAGTACAGAATGAGAATAGGTATACTCAAGTTTTACAATAAAATTTTAGACTAATAAAAAGAATAGAGAGAAAATAATAATTGAACTCCCGACAGCTAATACCATCACTCATATAATATATATTAAGACTATTTTCGTGAAATTTATAGTATTTATATTAGATTTAAATATTTACGAGACGTTTGGTTTGCAGAATATTGTTTCATTCTTGGAAAACCTTAGATAGAAATGTGGGATTCTCATGTTAGATATAAGGATTTAAAAAAATGTTCTAATATAAAAAAGATTTCCAAGAATGATTTTTATTCAACATTCTCACACTTTCATTAGAAGTATGTTTGCTACATTTTCATGACATCAAAATATTTGGTCATGTGAATTGTGAAATGTCCAAAATGCATGCCTTTCACTGCCGCATCACTACCAACAACTATCACGTCTTTGTTAATGTTCATCATTGACCACCACCGCATCATTGCTAACAACCACTGTAGATCATCGAATTCAAGCCACCATCCACCATGATTGGCAGCAGACGATTTTTAATTCAAATAAACATGGTAATCATTATTTTTAAAAATGCTATACCTAAGAGTATTTTTTTCAAAACTTTAACCAAATGCCATGTTAAAATATTTTCAAACTTATATAGGTAGCTATGACCGTATACATCACAATTATAAAGCAAAATAAAATTTAAATACATAATTACAAGATTTTAAATATAGATCCTCGAATTATTGTCTAACCTTAAGAATAAGTAACATGCAATTTGAGCCAAAGGCCCTTGGACAGTGAGACTAACTTTAGTTGGCTAAAACACCAATGCTTTTAGAATCTTGAAGCTTGATTCTAAAGTGATTGGATTCTGTCATTTTTGTTTTTAATGTCTGGAATTGCAGATTCCTTTTTGTGTGGTTGTGGGCTGGGTGACTGAGTGCCCCATGAACTTTAATTTTCAAGCTTTTGAGTCAACTTCTCTTTTCCATGATTGTTATTATAGTTGCCTTCATGTTCCACGTTAAGTCAACTGTACTAATTTCTTTCTTCCCTTCCAACTCTCAATATGTTGAATATACCACAAATGAACTTGCACTAATTTATTGTTTTCTTGTAGTAATTTATTATATGAACTACTTACATCCTTGAACTTTGTTTCAACTTGTAGAAGTGAAGCTTTGAGCTACTTTAAGGAATATGTATGGATGGAAGTATTTGGAGAAGTAAGGAAAGGAATAGTTAATTTTTTTAATTTTAAATTTTTAAAAATTATAAAAATATTTATAAAAATAGAAAAAAAAGGAGGATATAAAACTTACATAATAATCTCTCATTTTATTCTTTATTTTAAAAATTCTCAAATAATTAGAATTTTTAATTCAAAATAAAAAATTTACCCTTTCCTTTTTCTTTTCCCTTCAAACTCCATCTAAACATACTCTAAAGAATCCACCAAGACATTTTTTTTTGTACATATGGATCCTCCTATCAGTTGGTAAGTTATGAACCTCCCATTCCTCACCTTAAATATAACATAAATGGTTCATTAATTAAATGTAATATTTACCCTATAAATTCATATAGTTTCATTTTTCTTCTTAATTGCTGGAATATATACTTCAGATCTAATAGTATGATGGCAATATTATAATAATTTTATTAAATAATTTTTATTTGATTATAATTTTTTTTTTTCCAACTGTGAATTATTAATTATAACTCTAAAGTTGGTTGGGGACTTCATTTTTTATTTGGAGCATTCATACCCCTATACACACTCTTTTGATTATCCTTGGATATCTTCTAAATTTATGTAAAATAATTTAAATAATTTTTTATATAAATTTATATAAAATTTAATGGTTTTGTGTACATATGAAAACATATATCTTTGTAATTTTTCTTATTATTCTTAAGTTACTAGTACGTCTGTCTATAGCAATTTATATGTAAATATCATTAAAGAACTGACATTTTGAAGATTAATTATTCTCTCTAGTTTTAATGTACGTTTAGAATATTAATTTATTTTTACTTATAGAAAAACTTCAAATCAAAATGACTCAAAAAGCTTTTGATTGCAAAAGTTTTTTAGTGCAAAATAAACTAATTGAAACATGCAATTGACAAAATTTGAATATTTTTTTATAATAGGATCATTTTATTAGAGAAAAATTTACACAAAGTTTTATTGTGTAAAAATTCACCATGATAGATTATAGGACTATTAGTTAAGTTCAAAATTGACGGTATCCTTATCTCTCTGATAAGACTCTCTTGTTATTCAACAACAGAAAATTAACCTCTTCCCAATTGATCTATTTGAATCCTATCTTCTTACTAGGCACATTTTCCATCATAGATTTTGGTATTTTGGTTCTATACTTGTTCTCCTTTAATTTGTATTTATTTTTAAAATATAATTACTTTCATATATGATTTTTGCTGAAAATAATACTTCAATTGCTAGTCCGTAAGATATACGGTACAAATTAGCTGAGAAAATGATATTACAAAGAAGCCCCCGCATTTATTTATATAACAATCTTGCTTGCACACCTAGGGTTATTATTTTCCTTTTCAATTCCCAACGGGATTTAAATTCAGGATCTCAAGTTTATTCTTTCTTTTATATACATTTTTAATTTGTTTTAAGTTCTGTTTTACAGAACATATATTTTTGTTCTTTTGTTTTTTTGGGTCAATTAAACTGCACCCCCTTGGTACTTTCCAACATGACACTATACTCAATTTTCAATGAAAATCTACCTTCCACCTCATATGACCAAATCACTAATTTTTATCCTAAAATTCTCTTTGCAAAATATTTCTTCTAACTTCAAAATCATAGTTAACAATATAAATTTAGTGTCATGTCATAAAACCACGAAAGGGTAAAGTGTAATTCATCGAATATTTTTATTTTAAACTTTTATCACCCCACAGAAATGATCCAATTATTGGATACAAATTTCATGTTTTCCATGTTTATTTACACTATTTTTCAAATAGAACTATAACCATATTGCATTGGTACATGATAAGCATGGATATAGTGATACACACAATATATGAACTTTCAATTCCATCTTCCATCAATAAGATTTTAACAAGTTCTATTTCCTTTCGAATTACACTAGAGAAAAAAAAATTAAACTCTATGTTGATAATGAAAAGGTATTAAACAAATTTCAAATACTGAAAGGAAAACATCAGCAAACAAAAATAATATGATATGACTGAATATATGGTTAAATTCTAAAAGGCACTAGTAATTTTAACTCTTCAAGTGCCACTTATATTTAGGTTATGATGACCACCAAAACGAAGTCAAAAATTAAAAATATAAAGAGAAAGCGGTAGAGGAGAGAAATAAGAGAAATTAGAAATTAAAAAACCATTACCTAGCAACACATCTATCGAAGAGGAGTGATGCTTCTTAACGCTGACAAGACACTAGCATCGATTAAGATGAGTAGAGAGCAATGAAGGCTAAAGTTCCAACTAGCAATGTTATTTATCAGTAATACATCTTGATTATCAGACAAGACCTAGTTTATGACAAACTATCCACATCCTAAAAGATTTAATTCAGAAATTAAAAAAAAAATTAAGGAATAAGATTAAAGTGTCTCACAAGTCAGAAAGGTTACAGAACTACTTAAGAACGATTGCCGCATTCCTTAGAGCTAGGTACCTTTGCACATACTCATTGGGGAGTGATCTGATGATCTTGAAAACATCAGCATTTGCGTACCGGAGATTAGTCCTAGGATCGTAGTAAGGTGCCTACAGGGTAGACTAATTAATCAATTGTCCAGTACAAGTGCTAATGGCAGTATAATAATACTAATAATAAATTAATTAATTGACTAAACAGAGGCATGAACACATTTTCACACCAAGCAATATAATATTCATAAACAAAGTTTAGTTTTCTGTTGTTTTAGCATGTAGTCAATTCAAGTGACAAGATCAAGCTATAAATCAAGTCGTGCCTGCATAATAACAAGCCGCTCAAAAGGACTGCACATTCAGAATGGCATCTAAGCAAACCAAGCCGAGCTTAAGAACTACAAAGAAATCAACTTAAAGCAGCGTGACTCAATTATACGAGAGTAGTGGAAAGATTATTCAGTTTGTCACATGATCTCAATATAGTATTTGCTGTTCAATGTATTTGCAGTGTCCAGTCTCTGGACTAAGGAAACAATGGAATTATAAAGAGGAGATAAACAATCTAGTATACAAATACTTCACACTTTCCCCCCATTTCCAACGACAACGATTATTAACCTCTAATGTTTATCAATTAAGATGCAAAACCTAAATCTCAACCAGACTTATACTGTTAATTTTAGGCCAAGCTGAACCACATTCCAGTTCCTAATTCTGATAGGATATACAACGAATCATGTCTTAACTTCCCTGTACTTTCCAAACTAAGAAGCCCTTATTTAAGTAGGCACTAATGCAAGGAAGTTTAATCTCAGATCATTGGCAAATGGACATAAAACAGACTAAAAAATCTTAGTGATTGATAGTAGAAGGTAAAGGAACTTTATCCAGCCAAAAGAATACCTTTATTAATGAGCTGGATACCTCAACAGTGAGTTAATTATTCAATTCCTACTAACTTGACATGCAACTGCAGAAGATAAAACCACCAAGGACATCTTCTAAAGTAAAAGTTTAAGACATTCAAGCACAATATCTCCTAATTGTTCACTTGATATCTTGGGTTGAGAAATGATCAAGAGGCAGGTGTGTCATTTAAAGTTCTGGGCAGGAGAGCACAAGAAGACAAATAATTGGCAAAATAAATGTGTTATGCTAGTTGTCAAAGAACCAACACTTTGAAAAGCTTAAGCTATTAAGTGGAGGCAAATGAATAGTTTTTTTATCTTTAACACACCCCCTCACACAAGCCATTTTACCTTGAGTTGAAATTTAACATAATTATGAAAAATGGGGGTGACAAAGATCAAACTCTTGACCACTTGGTTATAGAGGCTCTAATACCATGTCAAATAACTAACTCTCCTAAAAGCTTAAGCTGTTAAGTAGAGGTAAATGAATAGTTTTATATCTCTAAATATAGTCACCAAACAGCTATTAGTATTGAACCTCCAACTAGAAAAGTTTACTTTGAGTAGTCTGCCAAGCATCCTAAGATGAGATAACTAATAGTTCTCAAGTCTCAACACAAAGCTTTGAGAAGACAAAGCAAGCGAAATTTTCAAAGTAAATTAAAAAAAAAAAAAAGATAAAATCTCAAAATTTGAATTAGTGCAAAAGCAAGATGGGTGTTCTTATTTGAGATTCAAATGTTATCAACAGATTCACTAAGATGTTAAAGTATGAACAGTGACAGGGAAAAACAGGTGAGGATCAATTTTAAATAGAAAATTTGCAAACTTCTTCCACAAATGCAAACCACTTTGTGTGCCTTTTAAACCAGAATTCTTTTGCTAAAACTTTTATTCCAAACAGTAAAATGGGTTTACTAACATTAATAATGATATCCAGAAAAATACCACTCACCAAAACTAATAAAGATCACTACTTACCTCAAAGCCTGTAATATCACAAATTCTCTTGCAGGGATGCCTAGATGGCGGCGACTCAATATTGACATCTGCAAGAGAGTACTATAAAAAAAATTAAACAACTGCAATTTGAAAAGAAGCTTTGACATGGATGGCACACATAACAAGGAAACAAAACAATTAATAGGAATATAAGAAGTAGTCTCAGGTTCTGAGGTTAACCCATGTAGTATGTAACTCTGATAACAATCTATATACATGTTATTTAAAAGCTAATTGCAGAACCAAATTTCAATAACCAAGGCTGACCAATCTCTTAACATATCGGAGATAGACTGTCCTAAAACATCTATGAGTAGAGAAACAAAACAAAACCATAAAACAATCCTATCCCACAACAGATTTGGGGGCAAAGAAGTCCCTCAAGAATGCCGGTATTCCACTCCAACCAAATTTCATTGCCACAGGACTTTAACCTCCTAGCTAAACCATAAAAACGAGCTCCAAAGTGATTTTTTTTTTTTTCAAATTTATGGCCAGACAAGAATTAAATTGTTTTTTCTTTTTAATTTTAGACCCTATACCACAGTGTAACAGAAAGAAGAGTTTCACCTAAAGTTTAACCAACAATAGAATTGTTTACAAACAATCCACCAATCTTGTGGACAGTTCATGTTACAAATTTATTTTAAAAAAATAGAGTATATACAGGACGTAGCTAGATGAATATTTGGATAGAAAAGCAGCTATATACAGAATTCCTGATAAAGTATCAAATGCATACAAAGCCAGATAAGTAGGGAGGCTTGGGTTTAAGACAAAAAGAAGAAAAAGGTTTCCTTTCAATAGAAATAGTAGATAGCTCACAATTGGGTTCGTCAGGTGGGTAATTCTGGTAATTCTCAGCTTGAATAATCTGCTTAAGATGTTTCCAGTGCCTGCCTCTGGCTTGGCCTTTAGGGTATTTCTCATACATTTGAACCCGCTTAAAACTGAGGTAGCTTGGTAACACTAGCTCTGCCTCCACTACCTCTGGCTCCATCTTCTTATCCTTCACCAACATTAACCAAATAACATGACAGAAAAAGGTTTTATCTAGCAATTATATCAGAAATATACACTAACTTAATAACTTCCCAACATTCATAGCATAAAAACAAGTAAAATATTATCAAATGCTTGAAAAGATGGTTTGAACAAATTTTCATGTTCATCCCCAATGGCAAAGAGAGTCACAAACAAGTGCACAAGTTTTAAACTATTAATATACTCTAAACACCAACATTGTGTATTGAAACTTATATATCTATATATATATATATATAAAACAAATGAAAATTGATTTGTTTACTTCAGCAGAATCACTAAAATGCATAATTTGTCTCCTAACAGTATTGAAATGAACTCAATGTAATCTCCTTTGGGTTCTAATCATAAGGAAAGAATGAGCAATTCTACCAGTACCGGAAATTGCAGATCCAGAGACTCCCAAAGGCCATACAAAGTTGATGATGTCATGGAATTAGGGAATTAGGAAAACAGAAAGAGAGAGAGAGTGTTCACTTTACCTCGTCAATCACAATGATGGCAAACAAGAGCTGCTCTGTGCTGAGGGAGTCCAAGAATGGTGAGGGACAGAAAGAGATGGTTACTGTTGTTAAAGCCAGAACAAATACTAAACCAGTGAGACTTCCAGTTCAGATTCAACTAGTTAGACGGGATGGTCAAACTAGATGATGTCATAATTACGTCATATATATATAACACACACACATATATATATAATATCAAATTAAGATACCAACTATCAACTATCAAACTCAAATTATCTTCTCATAAGTCATAAAATCATAACACATATCACTAATAATAAAATAAACAATAAGGTTTCAGTCTTATCAAAGCAAGAAAAAGTAAACCACACTGTCACTAAAAGCCATATATTTGGAAGATTTTCATGCAACCAAGCATCATTGTCATTCACTAAAACCCAATTTTTATTTAAAGAATATTATGAAATCCCAAGAGATTTGTGCATCATGATTGTCAAGAGGTGGTTCACGCTGCATCATGTTATGCCATTGCCATCATCCTCCTAATCTAGATCATAATTTAATGATGAATATCAAACTTCTATCAGTTAATAGAATGGAGTGATTTGGACATATGTTCTATGTTACTATTTCTTAAGCAGTTATATTCCTGTCTTAATACATGCTTATCATAACTTTCGTAAGGTATCGGGGAACAGCTCGATTGATGTTCAACTCCTTTGCTTCATCATTATGGATGATGCCTTTTTCCAAGTGCTGTAGAGCAGATAATAAACATTGGAAGCATTTTTCTGGGGGAAGCCGTGTACCCACCTTGCATATCACTGTGATGAACATTTAGAAAGGAAGAAAATCCTACAGGCTCTAAAGAAACGAAATGCTGATGTGCGAGACTGGGGCATTAATCATCCAATAACTTTCAGGCTTTCATAAACATAGAAGGAATTGAGAACGACAATGGAGATGGATTCGTTTCAGAAAACTCCACAAAAAAAACAAATTACTTTGCAGATTGAAGATTTTTACAGCCCTACCTGCCGCTCGCCGCTCGCCGCTCCACCGTGCCGGAAACAATGGGTGCCACCACTGCTGCTGCCTAGGGCAAGAGAAGAAAACCAGAAATGGAACCCCTGTTTCGTCCGTGCAAAGATTCAGGACTTCCCTCCCCAACTGCGTTTCCTTTTCGGGCATCTACGTTTTGTTTAAAATTAATTAAAAAAAAAGTTAGTCAAAAATCAAAATCATATTCCACTTGTTCACTAAAAAGTAAAAACACCGGCCGGTTTGGCGGTTTCCCCAATTATGAACGTTTTTTTACCACCCCAAACCGGTTTAAGCTGGCCTTGGGTGATGATATTTTAGTTTTAAAAAATTAATAAATGAATAAATAGTTAAAGGATGAAAAATGACATTACAAAAGAACGAAAAAGTCGCCGATTGAAAAGATGACACACCCATTGTTTGGATCAAAAGAAATTGAGAAGAAAGAAAAGTGGAGGAGAAAAAATAAGTGAATATTGTTAAGTTTGGATAGAAGATTAGGTAAAAAAAAATAAAGTAAGGAAGAGGTTTATCCTAGAACTCTCATTTATTTATAAATTTTATAAAAGAATAAGAAATAAATAAAGATTTTTAAGTTACCATTCAAAACTCTCTCTTATTAATTTTTATAAATATTTTAAAGTTCTATCAATTTATCATATTTTGAAAAATTTAAAATATTTATATAAAGGAAGGAGAATTTATTAATTAGTTTTTATTTTCCTTTCTTTTTTTTCTTTTATTTTTTTTAAATATCTTTCTGTCACATTTCCTTCAAATTCCTAAACATAGCCTTAAAGGTTTTCCTTTGTTTGGGTTTGAAGAGAAAAGAGAAAAGAAAGAAAAAATCAAAGTTGGTCCCATCAAAATATTTTCTCTCCATCTATGCAAAGAAAACTGGAGAGTAAGATTAAATGATAATTTTATCATTTTACCCATTGGTTTCAAACAATTTCCCCGTCTTGTCTGCCTATTTCCTAGCATTTGTGTAGAGCATTTGCAGTGAAACCTAATTTTCTTCTTCAGTTGTCATTTTCAAAATCTAAGATAGATTTGAAGTAGAGATGATGGAAGGAAGAGAGGAAAAACTTCATTTCTTGAAAGAGGATCAAGAACTCAGGCATTGATAGCAAAAAACCACACATAACCTGTAACATCCCCCAAAAGATAATATATATATATATATATATATATATATATATATAGGGTGATCTATGTTCACTTCTAATTAATGCAAAAACTTTTTTCGTTTTGAACTCTTTTATAAAAGGTTCCAAAGGCCTCAAAAGAATCATTCTTGTGGGCTAAGAAGAGTACCCATATGAATTTAGAGAAATTATCAACTATCTTAAAGCCATATTTCTTTCCACCCAAACTGAGAGTCTTAGAAGGGTCAAATAAGTTAATATGCAAAAGCTCTAATGGTCTATGAGTTATGACAATATTCTTAGGTTGAAAACTTGATTTTGCTTGTTGCGTTTTTGGCATGGTTCACACTGTAACATCCCCTAAATCATGCAACATATTGTATGCTTTGATTGTGCTTGTGAATGAGTTATTGCTATGCTTTATGTGTTTAAAAGCTTATTAGAATTCTAGAAAAGGTCTAAGTCATATAATGAAAATTAGTTTAGAATGATAATTAACCTCAATTAATTATTGTTCAATTATGAAATTTAGCCCAAATGAATAACCAAAAGGCTAAAACTCTAATCACATAGACAAGCCTAGTCCAAATAATCCAAAGCCTAATACATAAGCTTAGAAGAAGACAAACAAGTTGTCTTACAAGTGAGGTGGGCCACGTGAGAATGGGAAGAAAGGAAAAGAGAAAAGACTAGGAAGTTTCCTAAAAAGTTAGAATATGCTAAGGAATAAACCTATGGCATTAATGACAAAGGAATGTTATGTAAAAGGGTAACTCACGTAAGTGACATGGAGAATTAGCTAGGAATCTTCTTGGTAAAATCATGCAAGTTATCTAACAAAACTAAGTTAAGATAAGAATTTAATTAAAAAAAAAAGAAGACAAATGAGTCTTCCTCGGATGGACTCCCACATGAAAGACATAAAAGAGGCAAGGAATGTAAGTTAAAAATCTAAATGATCTAATCATGCTTATAACATATTTCATAAAGCAATTAGATCAAATGTGAAAAAATTAGGATTATAAATACCTCCAGCCATTGCTGTAATTTTGAAGCTCCGAACTTTGGTTTCAGTGGTGCTTCTAAACTTTCACTCTCGTCACTTTGATGGTGTATGTCAGACTGAATACGAAAGCAAGCTCAGGGACCCGAAACCATGAACACACATCCTCTTAAATAGCTTCTACCCATCACAAAAGCAGTTGCGGAAGTGCAACCAAAGTGGGCGGTTTCTGAACGAGGAATGAACGTGAAATGCAGACGTGGTTGAATGTGGACCACCTTGAGACTTAGTCTTCGGGTTTGTTACCAATGTTTCCGAAGACAACGTGAGTGATTCTCAGAACCATTCAACATTCTCCCACTTGGTCCACATATTCAATCATATACTACAGTGAGAAATAAAATACATGAATCATGGCAATAGGTCCTCCAAAGGCGAGTATTATCTTCCATGTATCACAATGTATCATATCTCTCAAGCCCATATAACTTAATGAATAAACCTAATGTTTATTCTAGGTCCAAACTTCATTGATATTTCTCAAAATGAATAAATGAATATGCGCATAAACTGAAATGAGAAAACATCACAAATAAATTTTCATTAAAATAATATCGTTCTTACAATGAAAACTACATAAGGGAACCAAGTCCCATTCTATCTACATGATCCTTAAATTTCAGTGGTGGCATGCCTTTAGTTAAAGAATCAGCAATCATCAATTCAGTGCTAATGTGTTCAATAACCACTGTTTTATCTTTAACACGTTCTCTTATGGCTAGATACTTAATGTCGATATGCTTGCTTCGACTACCACTTCTGTTATTCTTAGCCATAAAAACAGCAGCTGAATTGTCACAATATATTCTCAATGGCCTAGAAATCGAATCCATTACTCTAAACCCAGAAATAAAACTCCTCATTCATACACCATGTGAAGTAGCCTCAAAACAAGACATGAACTCAGCCTCCATAGTGGAAGCTGCAGTCAAGGTCTGCTTGGCACTTCTCCAAGACACAGCTCCACTAGCTAGCATAAAAACATATCCTGAAGTTGATTTTCGTGAATCAATGCAGCCAGCATAGTCTGAATCAGAGCAACCAGTCACTTTCAAATTATCGGTTCGTCTGTACATAAGCATGTAGTCCTTGGTCCCTTGAAGGTATCTCAACACTTTCTTTGCAGCTCTCCAGTGGTCTAACCCTGGATTACTCTGATATCTTCCTAACATCCTAACAACAAATGCAATGTCAGGTCTTGTGCAAACCTGAGTATACATAAGGCTTCCAACAACTGAAGTATAGGGAATGTTCTTTCATTTGTTCCCGCTCAAGATCATTTTTGGGGCATTGGTTCAAATCGAACCTGTCACCTTTCACAATGGGAGCTACACTTGGTGAACAATCCTTCATCCGAAATCTCTCTAAAATTTTGTTGATATAGATCTCTTGAGACAAACCAAGAATACCTCAAAATCTGTCTCTATGTATCTTGATGCCAATAACATAAGAGGCATCACCCATATCCTTCATGTCAAAGTTTTCAGAGAGGAATTGTTTCACCTCATATAGCAAACCTTTATCATTGGATGCAAGTAAAATATCATCCACATAGAATAAGGAAACAAATCTTAGTCTCACTAACCTTCTGGTATATACATTGATCCATAATGTTCTCCACAAAACCAAATGAAGAAATGACATCATGAAATTTCAAATACAATTGACGGGAGGCTTGTTTCAATCCATATATGGATTTTTTAAGTTTGCACACCAAATGCTCACAATCACTAGAGGAAAATCCTTCTAGTTGTTTTATGTAAACCTCTTCCTCTATATCTCCATTGAGAAATGCAGTTTTCACATCTATTTGTTGCAACTCTAGGTCAAAAATGTGTAACTAATGCTAGAATGATACGAAGAGAATCTTTCTTAGATACAGGAGAAAATGTCTCTTTGTAGTTGATTCCTTCCTTTTGATTAAATCCTTTGGTTACGAGTCTTGCTTTTATATCTCTCAATGTTGCCTAATAAGTCCTTCTTTGTCTTAAAGACCCATTTACATCCAATGGCTTTTGCACCATCAGACAACTGAACAAGATCCCAGACTCCATTAGATGCCATAGAATTCATCTCATCCTTCATAGCATCGTACCATAAATTTGATTCTTTACAACTCATGGCTTGTAAAAATGTTTCAGGATCATTTTCGGCTCTAATATTATAGTTAGATTCTTGTAGATACATAATATAGTCACTAGGTATCGCTGATCTCCTTATTCTAGTAGATCTCCTTAATGTTGCATGATCTTCTTGAGGAGTTTGTTGTTCAACTGGTTGAACAATAATTTCTTGTTCCTCATCAGCAACTTGATCCACTAGATCAATATCAGCATCTGATTGTGCATTCTCAATAACTGGTTGTACAACACCCGGTTGAACTAAAGGGGTATTGTGAACAACAACCAATCTCATGTTTGAAGGGGATGGTTGAGCATCCGAATGATCTTTTTCAGAAACAAAGTCTCCAGATTGATCGCTCCCACTGATCAAGTCATTTTCTAGAAATTTGACATTTTTAGATTCCACAATCCTAGTGGTATGAGATGGACAATAAAATCTGTATCCCTTAGACCTTTCAGCATATCCAATGAAATACCCACTAATGGTCCTTGGGTCCAGTTTCTTCTCTTACGGGTTATAAATTCTAACCTCAGACGGACATCCCAAATGCGTACATGTCGCAAACTCGGTTTCCAACCCTTAAATAACTCAAATGGCGTCTTTGGGACAACCTTAGTTGGAACTCGGTTCAATATGTATACAGCCGTCTTCAGCGCTTCAACCCATAAGGACTTAGGTCGCTTAGAGTTACTAAGCATACTTCGCACCATATCCAATAATGTTCGGTTTCTCCTTTCTTCTACACCATTTTGATCTGGAGAACCAGGCATGGTGTATTGGGCAACTATCCCATTCTGTTCAAGAAACCTTGCAAATGGACCAGGTGCTTGTCCATCTCCAGTGTATCTACCATAATATTCTCCACTTTTATCTGATCTCACGATCTTGATTTGCTTACCGCATTGTTTCTCTACTTCATTTTTAAATACCTTGAAGGCATCTAATGCTTCATACTTATTATTAAGCATGTAGAGATACATGTATCGTGAATAATCATCTATAAAAGAGATGAAGTATTTTTAACCATATGCATCCATGTCTGGACAACAGATATCTGTATATATATGATTTCTAATAGTTCGGTACTCCTCTTGGCACCTTTCTTTGACTTATTTGTCTGCTTTCCCTTAATGTAGTTCACACAAGTTTCAA
Source organism: Castanospermum australe (assembly GCA_019955255.1). Lineage (NCBI taxonomy): Eukaryota > Viridiplantae > Streptophyta > Magnoliopsida > Fabales > Fabaceae > Castanospermum > Castanospermum australe. The sequence goes on from NSJW01000151.1 coordinate 281,182, forward strand.
AATTAGTAAAATCTAAAGTACTAAGTACTCCATCATCTACCAATCTCTTAATTATCTGAATGGAGATATGTCCTAATCTCCGATGCCACAACATAGAGGAATCTTCATTCATAATATATCGTTTCATGCCAACATTATCATTTATAGCGTCATAAGTAGTGTCATTTCGTAAATTAATATAGAAAAGACCATCAGACAATGTACCATTCCTAACAACTTTAGATTTATAAAACAAAATGAAAGATGTCTCATAAAATAAAAAGGAATAACCAAAAGGTACAAGTCTTGAAACTGAAATTAAGTTCTTAGAAAAGCTAGGAACATAAAAGGTCTTTTCTAAATACAAATTAAAGCCACTACTTAAAACTAAGCTGCAGGTCCCTATAGCCTCCACAGGTGAACTCATTTTGCTTCCTGAATAGATGTAAAGTTCACTTCCCAAAGGCTTCCTTAGGTTTTGCATACCCTGCAAAGTATTTGAAACATGGATTGTAGAACCAGAATCAATCTACCATGTGTTATGATTAACATCAAACATATTAGATTCATAACAAACAAATGAGGTTGACATACCTTTCTTCTCAAGCCATTGTTGGAATTTAATACAATCATTCTTCATGTGCCCCTTCTTTTTTACAGAAGAAACACTTGGATTCTTTCTTAATTCCACCTTGGGGTGGTATTTTACCTTTCCCCTTCTTCTTGGCTTGGCTGTGATCCTTCCTTTCAGTTGTCATCATGGAACTCTCTCCCTGTTCCATTTGCAACCTCCCCTCTTCTTGAACACACATGGTCAAGAGTTCATTAATAGACCATTTTTCTTTATGTGTATTATAAGATATCTTGTAGGGACTGTATTGCGGTGGGAGAGTATTCAGAATGAAGTGCACAAGGAAAAAATCAGACATATCCACCTCAAGGTTTTTTAACTGAGCCGCTATATCTCGCATCTGCATAATATGCTCACGCACACCTCTTGTAGTAGTGAGCTTCATGGATGAAAATTTCATAATCAGGGTACTTGCCAAAGCTTTGTCCGAAGACTCAAAATTGCTCATCTATAGCCTTTAGAAGTTCCCTGACATTGCTATGCTGCTCGACTGAACCCCGAATGCCAGCAGATATCTTTGTCTTTTTATAAACATGACAGAGAGACAATTAGATCGCTCCCATTTTTCATAAAGATCAACATCATATGGTTCACTATTTACAGTAATCTGTGGCGGTTCATCTTTCCTTATAGCATAATCAATATCCATCCAACCCAAATGAAGAAGAATTCTCTCCTTCCAAATCTTGTAATTATCACCCCTCAGTTTGGGAATTTCACATTTCATATCAGAGAAATTCACAGGCTGCATGACTGCAAATAATAAACATACATGCTTATAATTTAAAATTTGAGACTAATAAACCATATATCATGTTTTGCCAATGTAAATCATGCTTGGAAAATCATGAATCTAGTGATATAAAATTTGCCTGTGGGCTAAAATTTTAATTCAATTAGATTCATATAGAACTTTATGATAAAAACTGTCAAATTATATTTCCTAATCCCTGTGGGTAAATTAAGAATATAACTCGATATTTTATCCTAATTAATCAGATAAAATATAATAAAAATTTCTGTGGGACAAAATTTATTATATCACATATGATCAATTACAATTCATGTCATATACTTTATGTGATCTAGAGGTACTTAATATATAATTTAAATAATTAAAGATGTTGTGACTAATCCCTAATTAATTAAATTATATAGATCACTAGACATTTGATTTTATGCATAAAATATCTACAAATTGCATGCATCAATATATAAAATAAATTAAAGAATACATACAGATTACGCACAAAATTCAAACAATTTTTTTTATATATATTTTATTTTATCTGCTCAAGATGACAAAATTTTCTTTTTCGTACAAAACATGTTTCAAAAAATAGTTTTAAATTAAATGATGCTGCAACACCTTACCAGAAAGGAGGCGCAACACAACTGGCAGAAGCGCTGCTGCAGAAATGCAGCGAGGTAGGGTCCTGGGTTCAAAACCCAGCAGGACCGAAGTGATATTATTTTTGATAACATACAAAACAACAGCAGTGAACCAAAATGACATGTCGTTGACACAGACCCAAAACGACTTGTCATTTATGTCATTGAAGCCATTCTCTCCGAACCAAAACGACTTGTCGTTTATTATAGAGTCCAAAACGACTTGTCGCTTATGTCGTCTTCAACCTCCAGCCAGGTCGCTTCGACCTGGTTCCGACCCAAAATGAAACCCGACGGTTTCTAACCCATTTTTACACCAAAATATACGTTTCAAAGCACAGAATCGATAGAAATTCAATTTCCTAATGATTTCCTATCTGACTTTCTATTAAAAATGTCCAAATTGCAAACACGAAATCAAAGTTTTCATGTACAGAACATTGCCAAAAACTAAAAGACAAGGCAGAGGTATTGAAACGCTCTGATACCAAATGTAAGTTAAAAATCTAAATGATCTAATCATACTTATAACACATTTCATAAAGTAATTAGATCAAATACGAAAAAATTAGGATCATAAATACTTCCAGCCATTGCTGTAATTTTGAAGCTCCGAACTTTGGTTTTCAGTGTTGCTTCTAAGCTTTTACTCTCGTCACTTTGATGGTGTATGTCAGACTGAATACGAAAGCAAGCTCAGGGACCCGAAACCATGAACACACATCCTCTTAAATAGCTTCTGCCCATCACAAAAGCAGTTGCGGACGTGCAACCAAAGTGGGCGGTTTCTGAATGAGGAATGAACGTGAAATACGGACGTGGTTGAACGTGAACCACCTTGAGACTTAGTCTTCGGGTCTATTACCAACGTTTCCGAAGATAACGTGAGTGGTTCTCAGAACCATTCAACTAGGAAGCCTTCTTAAGTAGCCTAAGTTAGAGATAAGGAACCATGATGGCATGTAATAATGATTAGCCTAACTAGAAAGCAAAAAATCTAGTTAGGAATTAAGGAAAAGTTAGAAAGTAACTAGTCAACCCTAAGTCAATTAAGAGACCCTAGTCAAAAAGTAACTAAACGAAGTAAACTTAGTTACTTTATGTAACAAAGTCATCATGACACTAAAAGATAAGAACCATTTTGAGGTTTCCAATTGGCTAAAAGGAAAAGTAAGTCATCGTCATCATTCTAAGATGACATAGTCTAAACATGTGATAAAACTCAATTGATCAACTTAGTCCTTTTAAGACCCCTCATACATGTGTGACTAGAAGGAAAATAGCTTGAAGCATAAGAATTCTAAGTAATCATTAAGATAACTTAATGTTTCTGCAAGCAACAAGGAGTTTCACGGACAAGTACTAGAGACTAATCAATAAAGCAACTAAGTTACTCAAGTTAGTTGAGTTATATCTCTATGAGGGAAACTAAATTAGGAACTAAATTGTCCAAAGTAAACTAAATAATGACTAATAAGAAGATAAGATGCCAAGTGTCTTAACCCCATCAAAGAGCAAGTAACTATCAAGAAATTTTATTCTTCTACTCAAAAAGTAAAGAAAAGAGCGTATCCCTAGATAGCATACACAAACCCACGACCACATGATATTTAGCATGAGTAAACTAGGTTGTCAAGACGCCAACATTTGGAAAATTTTGCATGGAGGAAATGAAAAGCTAACAATCACGACTATTTGGTAAGAAAGGGATAGAAACCCTAAAAGTTTATACATGCACAGCTAGATACCATGGGAAACTAGATGACATAAGCCAATTAATGAGGTTAGTAGTTAGAGCTATGTGTCTTAAAAGAAAACTAGATGAGTAACTAGGTTACTATCATTAACAAAGTAATGATGAGTTGATTAGATAATATGCCAAATGGCATCACTTTAATCAAGTCAACAATTAGACACATGGTATCAAACTAAAAGATAACTAAGCAAATTAGACATCATGCACAGCCATGCATAGTCAAGAAACAACTTGACCTCTTGAATGACCCAAATAATTATGATATGCCACTTGTAAGTCAACTAAGTGGACTAACTCACAAACTTAGAGATTAAGGGATAATAACCCTAAGAGATGACATCACACTCACACTCACACTCACCACTCCTTGCATAGCCATGCACTTGGACACACCTCCAAAATTCTATAAATAGCTTATTCATACACTTCATGCACACTTAGACATAAGCAAAGAACTAAAACTCTGCCCAAGTAAAAACTAGAGCCTAGTTCATGAACCACTAAGAAGAATCAAGCAAACAAATCTTAACCAAGTGTAGTGAGTGATAACTTTTCTCTTCGTACTTTTATTTAATGTGTTTCTCTTTATAGTTGATGAAATGTCTTATTCTTTAATGAATGGTTCATTTCTTTTGTTCCTTTTATTTTCAATTTGTGGCACTTTCATTTTGAAAGTTAAAATTATGAACCATGAACTATGAGACTTTAACAAGACTATGTTTATTACCAATAAGATTTTGAGAAATGATCCTTATGGAAGGTGATCTCACTAAGCTTGGATATGATCCTTAAGGAGGTGATCCCACATGATTAAGGCCACTTCGGTGGTAAAGTCACTTTGATAGCAATAACGAGGGGATGCCCTTGCAAGCAGAAAAAGCTCCATTCCTATGTTTAAGAATCATGTTATGATGTTTCATGAAAAAGGATTAGAAATAATACGTATATGAATGAAGAAACTTGTCAAATGAGAGTTTATGTTAAAGATAAGATGTTTTCTATATGTATATACAGTTGAAAACATTATAATTCTAAAGTAAATTGTTATTACTCTCTACTGAAATTTTATCTCACCATTATTTCTAATGTTTTCAGATTAAGAAAGATGCCTTTACTCTATATTGTGGTGGAAATACAATACTTCTGGGTGGATATTCCAAATGTGAGAGCTGTTAAAGCCATCCAAACCATTAGGATTGTTCAGCTTGACAATCAAGATCCCTAAGCAGAGTTAGGGTTGTATTATAATGATGTAGACTTTCTAAAAGTCACCTTTTTGGTTGTGAAATAGTTAACTTAGTACCCCTCATTTTGAATGTATATTAGTTAACTAGGTGGCTTGTAACCCTAACCTTAATGGGATAAATAAATAAACATGCTTTAAAGTATGATATTGCGTGACTGTGTATGGATATTACCCTAAAATTTAACTCTAATCATGAAGGTAAATGAAGTAATTTGATATTTCTAAAATGAGGTTAAAGTATGCTTAACCATGTGTAAAAGAACCCCCTAAGTGATGAGCAAAGAAATTGGAAACATGAGAAACCAGGGTGTGAAAATGGCCTTATCGGCCACCTGGGCACCTAAGTCTAGCTCTGGACGCCTAGGTGGTGGGATGGCTGAGACTGGGCACTTAAGTGCCCAAAGGCCACCACTCAAGCACTGGCCTGGTTGAGACAGAGTTTGATTCTGTGCCCTAGGCACCTAGGCGGTGACATGCCGAGAGTTCTTATTAATTTACCTCAAAAGAAACTAAGTTTATGTACCCAATTAGGTTATAATATGAACTTGGATAATCTATGGTTAACTAAACCTTGTTTCCTTAATCTATACTAGATTTAAAAAAGGCATGAGTAACTATGAATCACACAACTAGAATATGATGCTATTCCATGTGTATGGTTTAAAGCTTATAATAAACAAACCTACCTTGTGTTTGAGAATCTAGAGGTGTTAGTGAGAAATGAGTATCTAAGTTTTAAAGCTAAGCATTTAGAAGGAAATGATAATCATTAAGAGTTGTTCAACTTCATTAAAAGACTTAACTCAATGAAATTAATTGAGCATGTTTGTGACACAATACTTATAAGGTAAGGTGTTATAGTTTTTGGTATTAGAGCAGTCTATCTAGGAGACCTAAGGGTAGACTAGTAGTAGTATAGCTATATTCTACCTGTATGCACTTGTATGATGCTATTGATTTCTGACTAACATTTGTAATAGGATATTGAGCTTGATCACCTCCATATGTTTATTCTATGTGTGTAGAAAGAAATGGCATCAAACAGGCAAGGACGCTCTGCAACCAATGCTGCTAATGCTAATAACACAGATAACAATAATATGAGAGCAGATGGCTACCGCAACCATCAGGGAACAAGCAACTGCTACAACCCCGAATTCTGCAACATCCGCAAGATAACGGGAATGGAAAACCAAATGGAGGAAATAGGAACTAGGAGAAGAAAGTACCAGCTATTAAACCACAGTTTGTAGGTTTAACTGAATTCAGGAAAACAAATGCCCCATCCTTTCAGGGAGAATATGACCCAATAGTAGCAGAGTGTTGGTTGAGGGAGTTAGAGAAAATATTTGATGTTATGATGTACACTGACGCACAAAAGGTGATGTTTGCGGTGTATATGTTAAAAGGAGAAGCTGAACACTGGTGGGAAGGTGTAAAGGGGCTGCTAGAAGCCTAACGGACCCAGATTACCTGGGGAGTGTTTAGAACTAAGTTTCTAGAAAAATATTTTCCTAGCAGTGTAAGAAACAAAAAAGAAACTGAGTTCTTGTAGCTAAGGCAATGAGAGATGTTTGTGGGCCAGCATGTGGCCAAATTTGAGGAGTTAGCAAAGTTCTCATCCTACTTGAGGTACAACCAGGATGAGGGCTGGAAAGCCGTATCAAGCTTGAACCCTGAAATTAGAAATATCATGGGGACATTTGAGATAGAAAGCTATTCTGTGTTAGTTAACAAATGCAAGATAATAGAAAAGAATTTGGCAGATGTGCAGCAGGAAAAGCAAAAATTCTTTAAAAGAAAGAGAGAGGAGGGAAACCAAAGTAGGAATAGTAAAAATAAAAATAATAATAGTTGGGGGAAAGGTAAATAGGTACAGGGTGACAATCGGGGTAAGAGCTCCCCTAAATGTGGTAGAATGCATGGCAACAAGCCATGTCTGCAGGAACAGAACGTGTGTTTTAAATATTAGAAATCTGGCCATTATATCAAGGATTGTCCTCTGATGTAGGGAAACAAACATGCAGAACCTAGACCCCAGACTAGAGGAAGAGTGTTCTCCTTGATTGGAGAAGAGGTGACCTCATCAACTGATCTGATACAAGGTAAGTGCTTGTTAAGAATCATCGATTAGTTGCACTGTTTGACTCTAGAGCTACACACTCCTTTATTTCATATGACTGTGTTAAGAGATTAAACTTATCTGTTTCAGATTTACCATATAACTTATTTGTGTCTAGCCCCACTAGGGAAGAAGTTTTGACTGTCCAAATTTGTTTAAATTGTCTATTATCTGTGAAAGACAAATTAACTATTGTTGACCTTATTTGTTTGCCTATGTCTAATATTGATATTATTTTGGGAATGGACTAGTTACCTGTGAATAAAGTTATTTTGAATTGTTTTGATAAATCTGTGATCTACTAAAAGCTAGTTGAAATTTTAACTGCTTGTCAAACAAGAAGATGTTTAAAAGAATGAGCTCAAGGATATGTTCTAATATGTTATTTGAAAACAAAGGCTAGACAAATCATTACTTTTTTCCCTATAATGCAAGAATACCTAGAAGTTTTTCTAGCCGAGGTTACTAGTTTACCGCCAAAAAGAGAAATTGAATTCTCAATTGATTTACTCCTTGTAGTAAGACCCATATCCATAGCACCCTATAGGTTGTCACCATTGGAGTTGACTAAACTTAAGAAACAAATAGAGAAACTGCAGTCAAAGTAATTTATTAGACCTAGTGTGTCACCATGGGAAGCCCCAGTATTGCTAGTTAAGAAGAAAGATAGGAGCATGAAGTTGTGTACAAATTATAGACAACTGAACAAAGTCACAAGTAAGAATAAATATGCACTGCCAAGCATAGATGACTTGTTAGATCAATTAAGAAGAGCTTCAATCTTTTCTAAAATAGACTTGAGGTTAGGTTACCATCAAATTAGGGTCAAGAAAGAAAATATTCCAAAGATTGCTTTTAGAACTAGGTATGGACATTATGAGTATCTAGTTGTGCCCTTTGGATTGACTAATGTTCTAGCTGTTTTTATGGATTATATGAATAGAATATTCAGACCCTATTTAAACCAGTTAGTGGTGGTGTTCATAGATGATAACCTAATCTACTCTAAAAATGAAGGGGAACATGAACAACATCTTAGGATTGTATTGCAAGTCTTAAAAGAAAAACAGTTGTTTGCCAAACTTGAGAAATATGAATTTTGGCTGAAAGAAGTTAAGTTCTTAGGGCATGTGGTGTCTCAGGGTGGAATAACATTTGACCTTAGCAAGATAGAAGCCGTGACTCATTGGGAAGGACCAAAATCAATTATGGAAATTAAAAGCTTCCTAGGATTAGCAGGTTACTTTTGAAGGTTTATTCAGAATTTCTCACAGTTAGTCTTACCTCTGACTAGGCTAACAAGAAAGGACATTCCATTTGTTTGGACAAAAGAATGTGAAAACAGCTTTCAAAAATTAAAAATTAAGTTGACCACTACCCCAATGTTGATAATTTCAGACCCACTAGGCAATTTTCAGGTATACAGTGATACTTCTAAGAATGGTTTAGGGTGTGTTCTAAGGTAAGATAAGAAAGTAGTTACCTATGCTTTTAGACAACTTAGACCGCATAAAGAGAACTACCCTATCCATGATCTGGAATGAGTAGCTGTAGTGTTTGCCTTGAAAATATGAAGGCATTATCTATATGGCATAAAATTTGAGGTTTTTAGTGATCACCAAAAGTTTTAAGTATCTGTTTGATAAAAAAGAATTGAATATGAGGCAAAAGAAGTGGATGGAATTTTTAAAGGATTATGATTTTGAATTAAAGTACAATCTTGGCAAAGCCAATGTGGTGGTTGATGCCTTAAGTAGAAAATCACTGCACATGTCACAAATGATAGTTCATGAAATAAATATGATAGAAAAATTTAGAGATTTAAATATTGTAATGGCTAGAACATCTCATAGTTTGTTCATGAGTGAACTTAAGATAGATTGTGATCTTCACTTCAAGAATTTTTTGGATTAATTATGAAATTTAACTACGAAATTTTTTCATAGTTAATCTGAAGCTAATTAACTACATATTAACCATGAAAAATTTTTTTGTAATTAAAATTACAAAAGTTAAAAAGAAAATTTTGCTAGAAAAATAACAAGGGAATCATTACGGATTAATTATATAATTTCCCAAGCCAAATTAGTTTCTGTAATAAAATAAATTAACTAAATTTTTTTTCGTAATAAACTATTTTAATAATTAGCTAGGTATTAACTAGGGAAATCCCTATCTAATCCGTAGTTGACGCATATACTTTAGTAATAAAAAGAAAATCCCAACCGATTCGAAAATACCCAAATCACTAGCCTAGCATCGATCCCACCTCTAACCCTCTCCTTTCTCTCTCACGTAGCCACCCGCCTCCTCGACGGCAGTGCAGGCAACGACCCACCTCCCCCACGACAGTGCACGGCAGCGACCCTCCTCCCCGACAGCGGCTTTGAGATGGCAACGCACCACGACGGCGGCACACCACGAAGACGTTGCACAACCTGCTCCTTCGTCTCGCACGACCTCTTCGTCTTACAGGGCCTCTTCGCTCTCTGCTCTTCAATTCCATCCATTGGGGTATTTTGTATTCTCCAGCATAGGCATGTTATTTGAATGTGCAGATTAGTCAGAGCAGCTCTTGGTGGACTGGTGATCTAACTATAGATATTCTTCCTTTGCAGTGCTCTGATTTTGTGCTCTTTCAATGATATTCTTACATACGAAAGAAATTATAGAAGAGTGAAACTAATCAATATATAAGTTGCTTGCAGGTAGGATGCATTTTGAGGTATCCTTATTTCAAAATTGAAGAATGAGTTTTTCTCTAACAGGAGGAAAGAAATGCAGTATAAGGAAGTAATGTTTAAGATTTTCAGATTTATTTGTGATTTGGGAATTAGGGGATTTTTTTATTATTAATTTGGAATTTGTGAATTCAAATGCTTAGGTATTGGAATAATTGTTCCATTTTCGTTGCCATTTAAGATGGACAATATGCTTTATGTCCTTTGTTGCTTCTTCCACCCACCTGTTGCAATTTTGTTACTGCTCTGCACTTTGTTGCACTTTGTTTCAGTTTATGTTTACTTGAGTCTTGGAATTTATTGTGTTTTTTTTTTTTTTATTATTTCTGGTTAGATTAATTGTTCCAGTTTATGTTTCCTTAGGTCTTAGTCTTAGATTAGCTTGTCCTGGCATCATGATAAGCTTTGTTGCAATTTTCTTCCCCTGCCACCTATTGCATTCTTACTGAAGCATCCTTATTTCAAAATTGAAAAATGAGTTTTCTCTAACAGGAGGAAAGAAATGCAGTATGAGGAAGTAATGTATAAGATTTTCGGATTTATTTGTGATTTGGGAATTAGGGGATTTATTTTTTATTTTTTATTAATTTAGGTTTGTGAATTCAGTTGCTTGGGTATTGAAATAATTGTTCTAGTTTATGTTTACTTGAGTCTTTGAATTTATGGTTTATTTTGTGTTATTTTTGGTTAGATTAATTGTTTATTTTTTTATTGGTATAATAAGTAGACACATGAAATAGCTATGTGACAGATTTATCACAGTTGTTATTTATATCTTTGATTCCCAGCTGCAAAAGAAATGCAATACTAAACTAGCAATTAGCCAACTGTGACCTCTGTGGCACTCTTTATTGTCCTTATAACTATGTCTAGGCTTCAAAATGTGGTTAATGGTTGGAGAGGATTAGGAAGCAATTAATAATCATCCATGAGGGAAAGAGAAACCAGGTGGAACAATAGTATAAACTTGGAACTTCAACATCATGCATCAAACAACTAGTTTAGGAAAAGAAAAGCCTGAAAAGTTGCAAAAAGAAGCACCTTAACTCTGAATTGAGTCATTGAACACTACGAAAAATTTTTAGATGGAGATCCTGAGTGCTGCAGGGAAATGTGGTCCTAATTTAAGTTATGCATGTTGTTTAACTATTATGTAGGAAAGTGTAGTTTTCTGTTATAAGTAAAGGTCATTTAAGGGGTACATTATTTACTTAAGGGGTACATTACTAAAAGAAACTAATGTCTCTTAAGGGGTACATTATTTAATCTTGTAAAATGATCAATTATGTTGATGATATGATACTTTGATGCACATGAAGAGGATTTCCATGAATTTTTTTTCTAATAATTAATTTGACTATGAAGATAATGTTATGATACTTTGCATTTTTGTCAATTTTATGCAAGTGCTGAGATTTCTTTGTGGGAGAGAGGGAAGGAGAAGAGACAGCTAAACAACATAAAAGGAAAGGGTGGTGGGCTAGCTAGGTAGAGCATGAAGAGCAAAAAAGCACACTCCCCCATGGCCATATATATTGATATATCCCTCTACTGCTACTGTTTGTATTGGTTTTAGATCATATGCTTTGTTTGCATTTTTTTTCTTCTTTATATGGAAATTTATTCATCTCAGAAGAGCCTGTGTTTTGCATTTTTTTTTTCTGACAATTAAATACAACTATGTATCTTTACCATTTCATAAAATATTCTCATTGCGATGGGATAAATAAGTCTTCACTATCAATTTTTCCTTTTCAACTTATTCAAATACTTAGATACATTGACAAGGGTATATAGCTAGCTAGTGGAATATTTCAAAGGCACTGAAATGGTGGCATGTCCTCCCACTGAATATTAATTTTGTTTTTATAGAGGGGTATGTTTGACTTGGTCTTGTGCATTTGTTATAGAGGGGAGTGGACTTGGGTGATTGATACAATTCATAACTCTTATGCTTTTAGCACTGTCCTTTATAATGGTAGGTGGACCACTAAATCATATTTGGTTTAACACAGCAATCTTGTTTATATATCTAAGATGATGCTTGACAAGCACAATGAATAAAACTAATGGGAGAGTGCCCAGTGCCCTTTGTGGAAGGGCATTATGTTCACATGTGGGCATTTATGATGCTACACTCTTTCAAATGGGGGGCATTCTTTAAAATTTACTTATATTTGGTGTATGATATTAAGAATTATGCTTGTACAAACCCCAATAAATTAAAACTTATGGTTAACTAGAATATTTTATGCAAATTGTAGATAATGGAGTATTGACATGTTATTTTATATAGGACGAATAGTATGTGATTGCTTAATACCTTTTTGTTTTGTTAAAGCAAAGTTATAATTAATCTTACATTTAGTGGCAATTAACGAAACAAGGTACAAGCCTTCCATTTGGATCCATATAATTAAGTGGTACAAGTCATATATATTTAACTGTAACTCTTGTTATTATTATTATTATTTGTTGTTTGCATAATACATAAGCAAAGGTCAACAACCATCTAAGGTATGTCTTTTTATTTCCCTATATGTGTTGCTCGGATATGGGGACCTTCACACTTTATTGCAGTAGCTACTAGCTAGTCATGATGAATGGTTGAAATTATTGATCCAAATGCCAAATGGGCATTATTTAACTTTGATTAATTGGTTTCGGTGGTGGTTGCCCTTGACATACCGCATAAGCATGCATCCATTTATGTAAGTCCTGAATGAATGTCTTGTTTTTTTTTTGGCAGCATATTAGTCTCATTTTCATGGTTTTATAAAGTTGTCTATTCATTAGCAAGCATCATTTCTCCATGTATTTTTTCGCTTGTACTTCTAAATAAACAAACAATCAGACTCATTTTCTATGTATTTTGCAGCCTGAGAATCTTCTTCTGGACTCAAATGTTGTTCTTAAAGTTTCAGATTTTGAATTGAGTACATACTCACAAAAAGTAAGATGATATTTGCCATATAATTGGTAAATGCTTCATGTTATTGGATTTCTAATCGAGTGCACTTGCCCAAATTATGAAATTGTTTCTGTTATTTTTCCACAATAAGTGTTAAAAACATCCCCTATTAGTTGTTACTAATACAATGAAATTCCTTCTAGTGTCACTAAAATTATCCCATGGGTTTCTGACAGCATATCATTGTTGTCTAGCTTCTATTAGAATATCCAACATGTCATGATTTGTTGATGGAAGTGAAAGTCTATTAATACTAGTATATTTTAGATTGGCAGGGCAGAGTTCTCTTGTCCATCATGGTTTCCGCCTTAGGCAAAGATACTGCTGAAGCATATTCTTGACCCAAACCCTCTATGATAAGGAAGAGGATCTGTCCATGATTTGATTCCGTAGATTAGTTCTGTTATTTTAACTTTCTAGCTTTATCTTTGTTATCCTTATCTTAGTTTATCTTGTAGACGTTTTCTAGTGTGAGTTATCTTGTACTCATGCAATCTGTAAATAAACATAAAGGTCTGTTCTCTCATTTTGAGAAAGACCATTCCTCATTTAATTTTCCACATGGTATCTAACTACCCAATGGCAAATACCCCGCCTAATCCCAGACTGACCCCTTCCTCTTCCTCCTCCTCCTCCGTATCTACTGCTTCTGCAACCACTTCCCCATACCCTTATCCTTCAACTCTCAATATCAGCAACTTTATTTCCTTGGACCTCACTTCCTCCAACTATCGGTTATGGACAGCTCAAATGAAGAATCTAATCGAGAGTCAGGACCTTGGCGGTTTTATAAGTGGCGAAACATCCACGCCAATTCCCCGGATAACTTCTCCCCATGCTACTTCTGGCATGCGACTTGATCAGCCAAATCCAGAATATCTTCACTGGCGTAAATCTGACAGACTTGTTCGTGCTTGGATTATTAGTCGTCTCACTGAGGAGGCCTTCAGTCTGGTTGTTGATCTAGAGACCTCCCGAGAGGTTTGGTTGGTTCTCCAAGATGCTTTTGCCCACACTTCTGTGGAGCGTGAATTTTTACTCAAACAAAAACTCTCTACATTAAGCAAGGACCCTTCTCAGTCTATTCACGACTACATTCGTTACTTCAAAAGCATATGCGATGATCTTGCTCTTATTGGCAAACCCCTCTTCAGTCCAGACAAGGTTTTTCTCCTTCTTCATGGTCTTAGCCCTGACTATAATCCTTTTACTACTACAATGATGCATCCACCACTGCCCTCTTATCAATCTGTGCTGCTTCAACTAATTAACTATGACACACGGACTACTGACTTCGGCAGCCACCCTCCAACTCCAGCCTTCTAGACAGCACGTGACACACGCAAACAAGCCACTTTGTCCAAGCAGAAATCAGGTCGCACCACATTCTGGTCCAAAGGCAGAGGCTTTGCTTCCTCACTCACAATCCACTACAGGATCTTCAAAGGTCCCCCCACCGTGGCACTGCTCCTCCTATCATATGTCAAATCTGTAATGGTAAAAACCATGATCCGCTTGCTTGTTCTCACAGGTACAATCACGCTTACCAGCCGCAACACTTATCTCCTGCATTAGCCACACTAACAATCAATGATACCTCTGATTCTGCGGCATGGCTCCCAGACTTCGGTGCTGGTGCTCATATGACAAATGACGCAGGTATATTATCCAATCTCCGGCCTTACCATGGCAACAAATTTGTTGCTGTTAGAAACGGTGATACTCTTGATATTTCACATGTTGGTGATGCATCTGTTCCTCTTTCTTCTGGTTCCACTTTTCCTCTTAAAGATGTGCTTGTTGTTCCCAATATTCAGAAGAATTTGTTATCTATCAGTGAACTCACATCTGACTATCCATGTACTTGTGAATTTTCTGCCACTGAATTTGTGATTAAGGACAAGATGACAGGGAGGATCCTGAGCAAGGGGACGAGGACAGGGGATGTCTATTCTCTCCCAGACCTGATCAGTGGTAATTTTTCCACCAGATTTCAGATTGGCTGATGAAACTGTCTGGCATGCACGTCTTGGACATCCCAATATGCGTGTAGTTAGGCATTTGAAGAATAAAGGGACCATTAAAGTCTCCAATAAACAGCCAATTTCTTTTATATGTGAAAGTCGTACAATGGCTAAGGCCACCAAATTGCCTTTTATCTCAATAAATAAGAGAAGTTCCTCTCCCTTTCAACTTTTTCATTTTGATTTATGGGGGCCGTCTCCTGTTATTTCAAAAAATGGCTTCCGTTAATATGCCTGTCTTGTTGATGATTACACTCGGTTCACTTGGCTAATTCCACTAAAAGCAAAATCTGATTATTTTAATCGCCTACATTTTATTTGAAAAATTTGTGGCCAGACAGTTTAATGCAACCATTCACAGTGTACAGTGTGATAAGGGAGGGGAGTTCATTAATTCCAAAATGCTTCATCATCTGTCCTTTAAGGGCATAAAACTAAGATGTTTCGAGCCTATCTACTCCACAGCGGAATGGTGTTGTCGAACGGAAGCATAGGCATATTTGCGAACTTCGGTCTTGCCAATGATTTTTGCAAGCAAGGTGCCCCTGTTATACTGGCCTGAAGCCTTTAGCACGGCAGTTGTACCTTATTAATCGCCTTCCGTCTTCAGTGCGAAGTCTCCACAGTCCTTTTTATCTCTTTGCACAATCAACAACCTGGTTATTCATGTCTTCGGGTTTTTGGCATAAGGTGTTTTCCCCTGATTCAGGACACTCAGCGCACCAAATTTGATCGCAAGTCCCTTCCGTGTTTTCTTGGGCTACAGTGACAAGCACAAAGGCTACCAATGCCTCTATCCTTCTACTGGGCGCATCTTCGTCTCTAGCCATGTGGTCTTTGATGAGTCGGTCTACCCGTACAAGGCCCTATCATCTCTACATTCTCCTGCGTCCCAAGAAGACTTTCATATCACCATATTCCAGCATGTTCATCATACTACAAAGTCTGCGTCTTCTCTGCGACATCCACCTCCCCATGAGACCGCTCCTTCTGAAGGTCACTATCCACCTTTACTTAACAGCTCTTCATCCTCCACTGCCCATATTGCTCCAGTGCCCTCCTTTCGCTGACAACTCAATGCCGCCACCCCCATCTTCTGCACCTTCCGCAGGTCCACTCGATGGCATTTCACCTACTACAACTTCCGCTACTGCTGCACCTAATCATCACCCAATGATCACTCAAGCGAAGGATGGCATTTACTCTCCCAATCGCAGGTATCTTCTGACTTGTGACACTGTCCCTAAAGAGCCCAAATCTGTTAAAACAGCTCTACGTCACCCAGGTTGGAAGCAAGCTATGGAAGATGAACTGAAGGCTTTGGTGAACCAGAACACCTTTCAACTCGTACCCCGTACACCTTCCGTGAGAGTTCTGGGTACCAAATGGGCTTGGAAGATTACATGCTGATGGCTCTCTAGACCGACTTAAGGCTCGATATGTGGCCAAAGGTTTCAATCAAATTGCTGGCCTTGATTTCACTTGAAACATTCTCTCCTGTAGTCAAGTATAGCACGGTTAGACTGGTTTTGTCTTTAGCAGCTATGAACAAATGGGACATCAGGCAACTAGACGTAAAAAACGCATTCTTGGCATGGCCCACTTGCAGAACCAGTTTACGTCTCACAACCACCAGGTTTTGAGGATCCGCTTCATCCATCTCATGTTTGGAAACTAAACAAGGACCTCTATGGATTACGGTAGGCTCCTCGTATGTGGTTCAACAGACTGAGTGCTTATCTTCTTCATTATGGTTTCATGTGTAGCACGGCTGACCCTTCATTATTTGTTTATCATCAGCAAGGTGTTCATTTGGTGCTGCTCCTTTATGTTGATGATATCATCTTAACAGGAAATTCCACCACAGCACTCCACTCCTTTGTATGTGCTCTTGGTACTGAGTTTGCTATCAAAGATCTTGGGCGGTTGCACTATGTCTTGGGCATTGAAGTTCAGCACACTGAGTATGGCTTGTTTCTTCATCAAACGAAATATGCCACTGATATTCTGCAGCGAGCGAAAATGCTTGATGCCAACACAGTCGCCACTCCAATGGCTACTAAGACACCAGCTGCCGATGACAATACCTTCTCTGATCCTCACTTGTATCGTAGTATAGCTGGTGCATTGCAATACCTCACGTTCACGAGGCCGGACATTGCGTATTCAGTGAACTACCTGTGCCAATACATGCATTCTCCCACAACTGGTCACTTTCGCGTAATGAAGAGAGTGTTGCGGTATGTTAAGGGCTCTGTTAATCTGGGCATGTGCATTCACTCTGCTGGTTCTACAAATCTGTATGCCTTCGTCGATGCGGATTGGGCTGGCTGTCCTACCACCAGACGGTCAACGACTGGCTTTTGTACGTTCATTGGCAACAATTGCATTTCTTAGAGTGCCAAGAAGCAGCCCACCGTTGTGCGGTCCAGTATGCTGAGAAGCCGAGTATAGAGCCATGGCATCTGCCACAGCTGAATTAACCTGGCTGTCCTATCTTCTCCGAGACATTAGGGTGCCGCTACTTGAACCACCATCGTTATTTTGCGACAATATCAGTGCTTTACACTTGACTATTAATCCCGTTTTTCATGCACGCACCAAACATATCTAGCTTGACTATCATTTTGTGAGCGAAAAGGTGGCTCAGGGTACATTGGTTACTCGTTATATTCCTTCATGCAGTCGGCTCGCTGATATCTTAACAAAGCCACTGTCCAAGACACTATTCCATGACTTACGGGGCAAACTTGGATTGTGCTCAGCCATACCAAGTTTGAAGGGGGTGATAAGGAAGAGGATCTGTCCATGATTTGATTCCGTAGATTAGTTCTGTTATTTTAACTGTCTAGCTTTATCTTTGTTATCCTTATCTTAGTTTATCTTGTAGACGTTTTCTAGTGTGAGTTATCTTGTACTCATGCAATCTATAAATAAACATGAAGGTCTATTCTGTCATTTTGAGAAAGACCATTCCTCATTTAATTTTCCACACTCTAATGGTAAGTTCTGAATGCTTTTTTACGTACCCTTCCATGTATTCTTTGTCCTACTTGGGCTCTTTGTCTTTACTCTTGTGTTTATTTGATTCCATTTGTTGCTATACTTTGTAATTTACCCCAGTATCTTTTATATGATTAAAAAGTATCATGCTGTAAGTAGATATTGCTGTTGTGAGCATGGTTCAAGAAAAGTGCTGCTTGTAATTTAGGACACTTTGGTTTTGCTACTCAATTGCATGATGAGATGGTGCAAAGGGGATATGAACCAGATACAATAACTTATTCTGCACTAATTAGGGGGCTCTGTATGAGAGGTAACATGAAAGAGGCAAAAAGAGCTTTTTTGCTAAATTGCAGGAAGTCTGGTTTATTGAATGATCATGTTTTAGTTCAGCTTGTTTTTAATAAGTACTGCAAACTGGAGGAACCAGTCATGGCATTTAACTTTTATCAGGACTGGTTGGCAAGTAAATGGGATAGTTATCCTCACTAAATCCTGCTTATGTCTTTTGGCATAAGAGTCGACAAGTTTTCGAAAACAAGGCCATGTGTGTGCTACTTTCCTTGGAAAGTCATTCTTCATGTTTCTTAAGTAGATCAATGTTTAGGTTGTATAGATTATTCTAATAGTGTGTATCATTTTTGTACTTCCAAATTTATAAATGATTTGATTCTGGATAATTGCATTTAGGGTAGGTAGAAAAACTTCGTAATTGATTCTATAGGAAGGGACACCTCACACTACTGAGAACAGACTAGTAAAAAAAACTTCAAATTTGGTTTTCCTCAATTTTAGTGTCTCATGTCATCTTTTCTATGTTGGTTTGGGAATTTCTTCATGCCAGTTTTATGCTTCTGTTAATTGATGAGTGTTTTTCATGTTTATGTTCCGAAACAACTAAATTGTTGTATTAGTTGACTCAGTTCTCTAGCCTGTATTTCTGAATTCGGGACGACAATGGTTAAACAAGTTAGTGGCTTTGGTGTGAAAAATAAAGAAGTTAGGAATCCCATATCTGAGATAATAGTGTTTTTTAACAATTTCAGATTTGCTATTGCTAAGTGACAGATTATATTACACTAACCACACATAAGCATAGCAAATTAGATTTCTTGCCTCTTCCCAAAGATTGATTTAATTTACATAAGTGTCCAAAACTTAAATTCTTGGGCAGAGGATGGGAAACTCAAATCTATGTTAAGACTTAGCTTGTATCCTTTTCCAGATTCATGGTTTTTGAGCCAAAGATATTACTCCTAGGCACAATCACAAGGTGAAGCAGATGAAAGAGGATCACAAGGATAGTGATGGTGATGGTGATAATGATGATGGCCAGGGTTTTACATTAGTTGATGTTTTACTTTTGTTAAACTTGTTTGAAATTTGTTCAAGTTAATGTGTAACTTTATAACTTATTAATTCAATTATGACATTTTATTACTTTGTATATTTTATGTGATGGGATCTATCTGTATTAAATGAATTGTTTATACAGGTGTAATTTGACAAATAATAAAATATAATTTTTTTTTGAATTTCTGTTTAAGTTAACAATGGATTAGCTACTGATTAACCTAGGGATTTTGAAATTAACTTCGGATTCACTAAGGGATTAGCTACCCGTTTTCAATTAGCTTCTTTCCTCACTAACATATTAGCTAGTATTTAACTAGAGATTTGCTTCGGTTTAACTACAGATTAACTTTCGGAATGCCTAGGTGTAAGTTTCAAATTGGCTAGGGATTAGTTTTCGATTTGGCTACGGAAGTTTCATAATTAATTACGGATTAATTATAGATCAACTATGGAATTGACTATAGAAATACCTCAGCTAAATTACTAGGGAATTATAAGTATTCTTTAATAAAAAATAGCTACGGAATTGTTATGGATTCATTACGGAATATTTTATTTTTGCTTCGAATTAGCTATGAAAATATTTCCATAGCGAATTTGTGACTTGATTTATACTGCAAAAAATTTTGTAGCAAATCTATAGGAATTCCTGTAGCTAATCCTTTTAACTTCGGAATTCGCTACGGATTCATTATGGAATTTGCCATTTTTGTTGCTGTAGTTAATTTGTGAAATTCCTTGTAGTGTGCTTAAAATTCAAATAAGGAGAAGCTAAGAAATTAGATCAGTTTTTGCTATCTCTTAAAGGATTAGAAGGACTTTTTTGAAGTAGAGGACGGAATCGTTATGCATAGGGAAAGAATTTGTCTGCTCGAAGAAGGAGGTCTAAGAGAAAGAATTCTAGAGGAAGCCCATAAGAGTAAGTACACAGTACATCCTGGAACAACCAAAATGTATCAAAACCTAAAACAAATGTATTGGTGGCCAAACATGGAAAAAAGAGATAGCGTTGAATATATGGTTCAAATGTTTAACATGTCAAAAGGTCAAAGTAGAACATCAAAAGCCATCAGGGATTACTGCAACCTCTAAGAAATTCTAAAATGGAAATGGGATAGCATTTCAATGAATTTTTTCATGGGTTTACCTAGAACACAATCAAGACATGATGCTATTTGGGTAGTTGTTGATAGATTAACCAAATCAACTTACTTTTTTTACCAATAAAGGCTACATATCTTTTAGAGAGATTAGCCCAATTGTATATACAGGAAATAGTGAAGCTGCATGGTATGCCCACTAGCATCATTTCCTGATAGGGACCCTAGGTTCACTTTCTAGGTTTTGGGAAGCACTGCAAATAGCATTTGGAACTAGATTATGTTTTAGTACAATATATCATCCCCAAACAGATAGACAAACAAAAAGAACCATTCAAACCTTAGAAGACATGCTTTAGGGCTTTTGTTTTGGAACAGGGAGGAAGCTGGGATAAATATCTGCCTTTAGTAAGAGTTTGCTTATAACAACTAGCTATCATTCTAACATTAGAATTGGCACCTTGTAAAGCACTTCTATGGAAGAAAATGCAGATCACCTTGTATGCTGGTTTGAGGTAGGAGAAAGAAATCTTCTTGGACCTAATATTGTTCAATAAACCTCAGATCAGATTAAATTGATCAAGGATAAATTGCTTACTGCTTCAGAGTAAGGCAGAAGAGCTATGCTGATAAGAGAAGAAGCCTCTGGAATTTGAAGAAAGGTGAACATGTTTTCTTGAAAGTAACACCTACAACTAGTATTAGCAGGTCTTTAAAAAATAAGAAAACTGAGTCCCAGAATATATAGGCCCATTCCAAATAATGAAGAAAATTGGATGAGTTGCCTATCAGATTGCCCTTCCACCCAATTTATCAAACCTGCATAACGTCTTTCACATTTCCCAATAGTTGAGAAAGTATTTTTCTGATCCTTCACACATCATAGATTCAGAGTTCAGTGCAACTAAGAGATGATTTGACTTATCAGTCAAAGCTTGTGTATATCATTGATAGTAGTTTAAAACACTTAAGAAATAAAGCCATTCCTTTCGTAAAAGTAATATGGCAAGGGCAAACCTCAGATGAGGCTACTTGGGAAATGGAATGAGGATATATGAGAAATGCATATCCAACTTTATTCCTCAGGTAAGTTATGAGTCAAATTTTGAGGACAAAATTTTTATTAAAGGGGAAGAATTATAACAACCCCTAAATCATGCAACATATTGTATACTTTAATTGTGCTTGTGAATGAGTTATTGCTATGCTTTATGTGTTTAAAGGCTTATTAGAATTCTAGAAAAGGTCTAAGTCATATAATGAAAATTAGTTTTAGAATGATAATTAAACTCAATTAATTATTGTTTAATTATGAAATTTAGCACAAATGAATAACCAAAAGCCTAAAACCCTAAGCACATAAGACAAACCTAGCCCAAATAACCCAAAGCCCAATACATAAGCTTAGAAGAAGACAAACAAGTTGTCTTCCAAGTGAGGTAGGCCACATGAAAATGGGAAGAAAGGAAAAGAGAAAAGACTAGGGAGTTTCCTAAAAAGTTAGAATATGCCAAGGAATAAACCTATGGTCATTAATGACAAAGAAGAATGTTTTGTAAATGGGTAACTCACGTAAGTGACATGGAGAATTAGCTAGGAATCTTCTAGGTAAAATCATGCAAGTTATCTAACACCACTAAGTTAAGTATTTAATTGAAAAAAAGAAGACAAATGAGTCTTCCTTGGATGGAGTCCCACGTGAAAGACATAAAAGAGGCAAGGAAGCCTTCTTTGGCAACCTAAGTCAAGAGATAAGGAACCATGATGACATGTAATAATGATTAGCCTAACTAGAAAGCAAAGAATCTAGTTAAGAATCAAGGAAAAGTTAGAAAGTAACTATTTCAATCCTAAGTCAACTAAGAGACCCTAGTCAAAAAGTAACCAAACTAAGTAAACTTAGTTACTTTATGTAACTAAGTCATCATGGACACTAAAAGATAAGAACCATTTGGAGATTTTCCCATTGGCTAAAAGGAAAAGTAAGTCATCATTCTAAGATGACATAAGTCTAAACATGTGATAAAACTCAATTGATCAATTTAGCTAGTCCTTTAAGACCCCCCATACACGTGTGACTAGAAGGAAAATAGCTTGAAGCATTAGAATTCTAAGTAATCATTAAGAGAACTTAATATTTTTCCTGCAAGCAACAAGGAGTTTCACGGCCAAGTACTAGAGACTAATCAATAAAGCAACTAAGTTACTCAAGTTAGTTGAGTTATATCTCTGTGAGGGAAACTAAACTAGGAACTAAATTATCCAAAGTAAACTAAATAATGATTAATAAGAAGATAAGATGCCAAGTGTCTTAACCCCATCAAAGAGCAAGTAACTATCAAGGAATTTTATTCTTCTAGTCAAAAAGTAAAGAAAAGAGCATATCCCTAGATAGCATACACAAACCCATGGCCACATGATATTTAGCATGAGTAAACTAGGTTGTCAAGAGAACAACACTTGGAAGTGCATGGAGGAAATCAAAAGCTAACAATCATGACTATTTGGTAAGAAAAGGGATAGAAACCCTAACAATTTATACATGCATGGCTAGGTACCATGGGAAACTAGATGACATAAACGCCAATTAATGAGGTTAGTTAGAGCTATGTGTCTTAAAATGAAACTAGATGAGTAACTAGGTTACTATCATTAAGCAAAGTAGTGATGAGTTGATTGGATAAGATGCCAAATGGCAATCACCCTAACCAAGTCAAAAAAATTAGGCACATGGTATCAAACTAAAAGATAACTAAGCAAATTGGACATGCATGCACAACCATGCATAGTCAAGAAACAACTTGACCTCTTAAATGACCCAAACAATTATGATATGCCACTTGTAAGTTAACTAAGTGGACTAACTTACAAACTTAGGGATTAAGGGATAATAAACCCTAAGAGATGACATCAAACTCACACTTCACCACTCCTTGCACGGCCATACACTTTTACACACCTCCAAAATTCTATAAATAGATTATTCATGCACTGCATGTGCAAACTTCCACATAAGCAAAGAACTAAAACTCTGCTCAAGTAAAAACTAGAGCCTGGTTCGTGAACCACCAAGAAGAATCAAGCAAACAAATCCTAACCAAGTGTAAGGGAGTGATAACTCTTCTCTTCCCACTCTTATTTAATGTGTTTCTCTTATATTTGATGAAATGCCTTATTCTTTAGTGAATGGTTCACTTTTTTTACTCCTTCTATTTTCACTTTGTGACACTTTCATTTTGAAAGGTTGAAACTATGAACCATGGACTATGAGACTTTAACAAGATTATGTCTATTACCAATAAGATTTTGAGAAATGATTCTTATGGGAGATGATCTCACCAAACTTGGATATGATCCTTAAGGAGGTGATCCCACATAATTAAGGCTACTTCAGTGGTAAGGTCACCTTGGTTGGCAATGACGAGGGGACACCTTACAATGTGGAAAGAGTTCTATTCCTATGTTCTAAGAATCATTTTATGATGTTTTCATGAAAAAGGAATTAGTAATAAGACATATATGAAGTGAAGAAACTAGTTAAATGAGAGTTTATGTTAAAGAGAAGATGTTTTTTGTTTGTATATACAGCTGAAAATATTATAATTTTAAAGTCAAATTGTTATTATTACTCTCTACTGAGATTTTGTCTCACCATTGTTTCTAATGTTTTTAGATTAAGAAATTGATGCCTTTACTCCATATCGTGGTGGAAATATAATACTTCTAGGTGGATATTCCTTTATATAGGAACTGTTAAAAGCCATCCAAAGCATTAGGATTGTCCAGCTTGACAATCAAGATCCCTAAGTAGAGTTAGGGTTGTATTATAATGATGTAAACTTTGTAAAAGTCACCTTTTGGGAGCAGTTTGTGAAATAGTTAACTTAGCACCCCTCATTTTGAATGTATATTAGTTATTAGTTAACTAAGTGGCTTGTAAACCCTAACCTTAATAGGATAAATAAACAAACATGCTTTGAAGTTTGATGTTGTGTGATTTGTGTATGGATATTACCCTAAAATTTAAGTCTAATCATGAAGGTAAATGAAGTAATTTGACATCTCTAAAATGAGGTTAAAGTATGCCTAAACATGTGTAAAAGAACCCCCTAAAGTGATGAGCAAAGAAATTGGAAACACGAGAAACCAGGGTGTGAAAATGGCCTTCTCGGCCATTTGGGTGCCTAGGCAGTGGGATGGCCGAGACTAGGTGCTTAAACACCTAGACGCCACCGTTCAGGCGTTGGCCTGGCCAAGATAGGGTTTGATTCTGTGCCCTGGGCGCCCTGGCAGTGGAATCTCAGCGCCCAGGGGTTGACATGACGAGAGTTCTTGTTAATTTACCTAGAAAGGAATCCAAGTTTTGTGAATCCAATTGGGTTATAATATGAACTTTGGATAATTTATGGTTAACTAAACCTTGTTACCTTAATCTAGACTAGCTTTAAAAAAGCATGAGTAACTATGAATCACACAACTAGAATATGATGCTATTCCATGTGTATAGTTTAAACCCTAAAGCTTATAATAAACAAACCAACCTTGTGTTTGAGAATCTAGAGGTGTTAGTGAGAAACGAGTATCTAAGTTCTTAAAGCTAAGCATTTAGAAGGAAATGATAATCATTAAGAGTTGTTCAACTTTCATCAAACTACTTAAGCTCAGTGAAATAATTGAGCACGTTTGTGACACAATACCTATAAGGTAGGGTGTTACACACATACTATATCTTTCTCAAATATGAGAATGACAAAACTGGCATGGAGCAAAAGATGGATGGACAAAGAAATTGAAAGGAAGGGTGAATTAGAAAATATAGATGGGTAATCAATGGTGTTCTTTTATACAATGAAAGTAAATTAGCAGCAAATTTCAAATTATCTTTAGATTCTCAAGGAACTTAAACAACTAAGTTAACTTCATTGTTAAGCTAAGTAAGAATAAGTTAGTGATAAGTGATTTGAAAAGCTAATCCATCTTTTGCACCATTGCAAATTCTTCATCTTTATATTTATCTTCCTATTTCGCCTTTAGCTAACGCCCACTTCTTAATCTATTTCAAGAAGAGAATCCCAGAATGATGGCACTGCAACGCCCATCTTTCAATAGTTGGTTGGTTAAGAGGTATATCTCACTACCATGCCCCTGCTACAACTGCCTCATTTTGTAGAGGTTTATGGTTAGCTCCAACCAAATAGTTGACCTGTGACTTTTTTAATATAATAAAGATAGTTATAAAAAATAACCAGAGGATAAGATTAACAACTAAAAGTTATACTACTATCCCTAGAATAAAGCTAATACTAACTTATTTATAACATTGAAATAAGATAATAATCATTCATTTTCATTATCACCCCTTTCAAGCTGTATGATGCCATGCATAGTTCAAGTTTGAATCGAGTGTGTTGAACCTTTGTTTCAAAGGAGGATCTCGTGTTCTATTAAGAGGTGAGCAAAGGTATCTTGGAGTGCTAACCGTTCCTTGCTAGAGGTCTCTACATCAATGACAAAGTTAAAGGTTTCATCTGTTAAGCGACTAATTATCCATGTACGGCCAGTTGATTAGACCTGTGCTAATGAGAGTAGTTTGGGTTGGGTTGATCAAGGTTCACTACCAGAGAGGTGTGAGTCATGGGTGAGGCAATCTTAAGTATGGTCGTAGATGTTTTTTTAAGTGATAAATCCTCCAAGATCTTGACTCTCAATCAAGTTCCTCATCTGTGCTTTCTATATTGTTAATAGGAAGACGCTGGGATGTTAGCAGTGGAAGTGGAGTTAAGAGGAGGCTGTTATCCTAGAGTTGAGTGTCACGTTAGATTTCAACTCTAATACCATGTAGAAGTTTATGTCTAAGCTCAATCAAATAATTGGCCTGTAACTTTATTATATAATAAAGATAGTTATAAAAGATAGGAAGATGATAAGATTAACAACTAAAAGTTATACTATTGTTCCTAGTATAATGCTAATCAAACTTATTTATAAAAATAAGATAAGATAATGATCATTCTCCTTTTTTATCACATTTCTATTCAATGGTGCTTTGCTTCTCCAAGAACAACTACCGCTGCCTCTATATAGTCGCTACCAACCTGAATGAATAGTTGGTTTCTTTTTTAATCCAAGTGGTACAAATTCAATCTCAAAATGAGTATTTAATTCATATTTTCATGAAACAAAGTCTAATGCCAACATCCAGTAGAAGAGTTCCCGGAGCATTCAACATAATTAATGTAATTATCTTTAGATATATTGAAATAATTTTGGAATTTCATGATAATTATGTTATTTAGAAATATTAATATCTTTTCTTAATTTTATGGATTGTATCTTTCATAAGTTATTTATTTTTAGAAAGATTATTATCATATTGGGTGTGTGTTTGGAATAATAAAAATTAGAATTGAATTGAATTGATTTGAGTTACATTAAATTAAATTGAATTAAAAATTAATTCTTGTGTTTTGAAACATATTATAAAAATTATGATTTGGAATTGACTGAGAAATCAAATTTTATGTTCAGAATACAAAAAATAAGAATTGAATTGATTTTATTTTAAAAAATTTATATATTTTTATCCTTTCTTTTAATAAACTTTTTCTTCCATTTATAAATAAATAATTAAGGATAGAAGAGTAAATTTAAATAAATTCCACCTAAATCCACTCAAATTCTCTCATTTTTAATAGAATTTCAAAAGCAACTTAATTAAAATTCATGAGATTTCTAAAGATTTCTAAATCTTATTAATTCACATTTTATAATGTTTCAAACAAAAAATTTCTTTTACAAATGAAATCAAATAATAAAATTATTGATTCCAAATGCACCCAATTAGGATTTTGTAATTGATTCGGATTTGATTATGATTTTGACTACTTTTGGGTTATAAATTCCTAGGTGCCTTTGTTATTGAAGTTTTTAGAAATCTATTAATAAAATTACAAACTTTTCTCTTAAATATGGAATTGCTTATTTATCTTTGAAGTGTATATTTGGATGAATGTATTGGAGTGATTAGTAATGAAGTGAAATAGTAAAATGTACTCAACCCAATGCTTGGGAGTCTTTTAAGTAATGGAGTGGGATATTTAAGGAAGAAAACCTAAACCACTCCATACCACTCAAACTCCTATGCAAATGTTCATACCCTCCAATTTTTTTGGGGGGGGGGGTTTGGGATGGAGTTGTTCTCTCATTTTTTTAGGACAATAAAAATTAAAAAGCTAATATTGGAAATTAAATTTGTAATCTACTCCTCTCCATTAATGACTATTTTAATTTCCAAACAATGGAAAAAAATTTCCCTCCATTCTCTCATTAATACTTCCAAACAATAAAGTGATATTTTTTTGCCTTTCCACTCCACTCCTTTGTAAACCAATATATTATAAACCATTCTACTCCATCATTTTCAAAACTGCCTAAACATAGACTAAATACTTACTAATTGTAAACAATTTGAAAATATGGTCTACCATAGGATTCTATAGTACAGCCCACGTTCCCAAGTATCATCATCACAATGAAATTTTGTTATCACTTGCCTATTCTTTATTACAAAATTCACGAGCAACCCAAGTTAGTAAAGCCACGGTTGATAAAATGAAACCGATGCAAGATTACACCTTAAGGCATTAGTAGATTTTTTTTTTTAAAATTTTCCATCATGTTTAAATATAGAATATAAAAAATTTAGGTGTTACACTTACTAATAGAGAGACTTGTGTTATTGAACTATGAATGATTCGATCCATCAACCAATAGAGGAAAAAAAAACCTTAATACCGTTTGACTTGCTTAGTTTTTGTGTCCCGATCTTTATTAAAAAAAATAATTGTCAAAACGGGTTCACCCATGATGGGCTGATCCATATTAATGACCGAACTCAACTAGTCAATTAAATACGTATTTGTGTTATTTAATTATTTGGGATAATTAATTTAAATATTTGGATTAGGGTTAGTGGTATCTAATAACTCCCGAGGGAGTGGGAATGATCAGTTTTATCTCATGTACATTAACTACGTGAAAAAGGGACAAAGAATATACACATCTTCTTCTTTGAAAGAAAAAGTGAAAGATCTCAAAGACTGGGTTTGTGTGTACATGTTGTGGAAAACACTCAAGGTTCCTTTAGTGATCTTGGCTAAAACTGCAAGGGCTAGTAGGTGGTGGCTTAGAGCACATCATTGGTGACAAATTTGGTTGACATTGATCAAGGTATGAGTCCTTTAATATGTTGTGCTTAAATCTCCTAGGTTCATCATCCTATATATTTTTTCAACACCTTGTTTCTTGGTGTTCCAACATGGGTGTTTAGTTTTGAATTGTTGTTTCAACTGGTTTCTTTGTTTCGATTTGACCTTGTTTCTTAGATTTGCTATTCAAACTTTGATTCGCCATCTCATATTATCAAAGACTACCAAATTGAATGGTTGCTTATAGATTGAATAATTATTGATAATTTCCATCTCACTCTTTTGTTTGTTTTATTTAGTCATTTACGTGAAAATGAGAAGTGCAGTTAATCATCTTCACAGAGATGCTAAATTGATAAATTCAAATCATGTTCACCTTGTGTTTATCACTACATGGTTAACCAATTTTTAATGATATACTTTTTAGGACCAATAACTTGAGTAGCTTGAGTACTTAATTGAAATACGAGTCTTGAGTACTTAATTGTAAACATTTACATTCCACGGATCACATTTATAATGATTAATCTATTCATCAAGCACCAAAATTTGATTTTGTTCTATTTTAATTTATGATCCTTTTTCTTTGTTAAATGATATAATTATGGATTTAATTGAATAATAGAAAATCCTTTGACCTGAGTATCAGTATTTTTTAGATGTCCTTTAAATTGTGTCACCCAATCACATTTGAGTTTAACTTTTGAAATGATTTTATCAAAATAACAGTATATAAGGCGAGAAGGCAATTAAAATATTGTCATAAATCTCCATCTTATCTATGCTAAAGATTTTGGTAACTTTTTTTGTATGAAATACTGAGTGGTATTTTATTAGAATTATAAAATACTTTTCATATAATAGGTTTTTCTTTATATACTTAACGGTAATGTATTTTTTTCTTCTTTGTCTAAAATTTTCAATCCGACCGCTAAGGCATCGGTCGGTCCGTTGACCCAATAACCCAACCTTTTGACTGAGTCAACTTTTGAACCAGGCTATACAACTATACTACAAAGTACATGTTGACTTTGGGTCACATCTTACCTTGGCAAGGCTTAGGTGAGTTGGAGTTAAATCAAACAGTTGTATTTGAACTGATATACTTAAGTAGAAAAAAGTAGAAAAAAATTCGAGAACATTTACTTTACCAAGTACAAACTTAAAAAATTCAGTCAAATGATATTAGAAGGAAGAAACTTGTGAAATTTTATCACAAGGAGGATAAACATGTTAGGTTTCATTTATCCTTGGTATCACAACTATGGTTTTCATTTCTTATTTTTTTTCCTCTTATGCAATCATTATTATCAATCAGTGTAAGAGAAAATTCCCTAAAGCCCAAATTTAGAAGCTATATGATAAAATTTGGAATATGCTACTAATCAATTAGAAAGGACAATTAGCTGAATCACATCAACTACTTCAGTTTCATGCTACACAGCCTTCACTACAATTGGACTTCCCACATAATGCTTGCCATCTGACCGATATCAACTTTCCAAACAAGTAGTTACTTGCTGCTTTTCCCTGCTTGACCTCCAGGGTTACTTCAAAGCTCTTCTCTTCACCAACATTTTTGAACTTCAGGATGTTTGGCTTAACAGAAATGGTGATTCCACTTGGGTTTTGAACACTAGAAACGTATGTTGCTGGAGAACCGACATTTTTTAATTGTCCTTGTAACTGTCACAGACCCAGAGAGTTTTGGGACTGTGATTGAAGGATAGTTGAGGTTGAGAACACTAAATTTGTCACATTTATAAGGACCTTCTGTAAACATTGAGATTTGTGTTTCATTGTAACCCAGAGCACATAAGAAGTTCAGGTAATCATCTATTGTTGTGTCATAAACAAGGCCAGGATCCATTGCTCTATTTGGTTGAACATGTCCTGCTCCATAACTAAATGGTGTTGCCTGGTTGTTCAGAAGAATTCAGCAGCGTGGCTCTGCCTCATTATCAAGTGTTGTAGCCTGAAAGTAGCAGAGGAAAATTACCAACAATATTAACAACTCATGTACAAATACACAATCGGTTTAATCAATTGGCTAGCTTGTATGTGATTGAACTGGATGTTACTAATGAGAAAAGAATATGAGTCAAGTATTGTTACTACTTAAAAATCATTGGATGTTTTAAGATGCTAAAATTTATATTTCTCAGTCATTTTGTTGTAGATTGGCATGAGAGAAAGGATTTGATGTATCATAAACTTGAAGAACTTCTCACCGCTGGTCATGATTGCTGATTTAATAGGAGTAGGACTCCATGAAGGATAGAGTGTTTTCAGCAGGCCAGCAATGCCTGAAATGTGAGGGCAAGACATTGATGTGCCTGAGACTGAGTTAAATGAAATCCGGCGCTTGTCCAACGCTTCATTTGTTGGCCCTTGGGCTTCTGAGTTGGCTGCTATAACAAACACTCCTGGTGCAGTGATATCAGGCTGAAAAATTGAACAAGAGTTGTTAGATATCTAACACATGACAACAAACTACTAGACAAAGTATGCATTTGGTGGGTAGTGACACCTTTAGGATCTCTAGTACAATAATATTTGGTCCTTTTGATGAAAATGCTGCCATGATGGGGGCTGGCTTAGTATGCAGTTGTGTGATTGGGTGTGTAATATAAGCTACTGCAAACCTACAAAACAATTTTAAGAAGTCAAGTTTAAGTTGAAAAACTGAGGTTCATGATTTCATCCTTTTGGATCATTGCAAAAGAGCAAAGAAACCAGAGTTGCTTTCAGTTTCAGTAGCTATAGCAAACAGGCATGATACTACTAGCTAGGAAGTGCTAGACTACTAGATATCTTACTTGGTTGAGTTGATATAATTTAAGTATAGCAACACCATCAGTGAAACTGACATGAGAGGCAGGAAGAACATGGGGATCAGCTAAAATTTCGTTTCCATTACTCTCATTGTTGGCAAGAATCATTCCCACAGCACCAGCAAGGAACGCTTTCTCTCCTTTGTCCACTCTTGTATTTATACCTCGGAGGCATACTAATATCTTTCCCTTCACCTTTTTGGGAATCCAGTGTTCCATTCTGGCACAGCAATTCTGTATAAACGAATTAGATTATAATGGCTTCGTCAGCAAGGCTACAGCCCACGATGAGATTCAGTTGTTTGATACTTACGCATCTCCAATTGTTGCATTAGCCAATTTAGCATCTGTAGCACTAATAATTGGGTAGACCTTGTGAGGCAATCTTGCAGCTGATAAGCTTTCTCCCTTCAAATGAAGCATGCAAGTTTAATTGTAATAAGTCAGCATGTTCTTGCAGAAAATGCAGTGTGCAAGCATCCCATGAGGTGGTAGGTCATTTCTTTGCCTTTTCCTTTAGGGACAGCCAACAGAAAAGAGGAGCTACCCTCAACAAATATTTCTAAATATTTTAATTTCACCCCATCCACTGCTAGAAAATTGCACTACCCGGTGTAAAGTTTGACTTTCATGGCATCATGGGACCCCATTGGGTAAAGAGGCCCTACCATTTCTTTTTTCTTGTTTTTTTTTTTTTAAATGACAAACAAGACTATGTGGTTGGAAAGCCTATCTTAATTTCAAGTAAATTGCACTGCACTGTTTTGGTAACAAGCATGCTCATAATTGTCCTTGTTTGCATCCACATAATGTAGAGGAAACATACAAACCTTAAACTTCATCTTGTTGCCAAGGGCAACATAACTGGGGAACTCTCTGTCCATTGTGCTGGCTCCTACTGTGATATACCATGGTGCAAGGGTTTCAGCAGTAGCATCAGCAGGCCCTCTATTGCCTGCTGAGCAAACCACCACAATGCCATGCTTAGCAGCATGGAAGGAACCAATGGCCACACTATCATCGAAGAGGAGCAGTGGAAGGAGCCTCCAAGTGACACAGACAACACATCAACACTACCATGGATGGCCATATCAAAGGCTGCCATTATATCTGCATCAAAGCACTCATTACCACCGATTGGGGGCCAGCAAACCTTCGTAAGCTGCCACCCGGGCTTTGGGTGAGCCACCCTTTGCTGTTCCATAGCCTTGGCCAAAGACACTGACCCCAGGTACCATGTTACCTCCAGCTGTTGATAGGGTGTGAGATCCATGGACCATCATTGTCTCGAGGTGAGTCAAAGGAGGAGTTGAGCGGACCAGAAACAGAAGCATAGCCTTTGTTGAAGTACCTTGCCCCTATTAGCTTCCTACATTGGCCTCACAATTAGTTGCTTTACATTGACTCTTCAAACTTTCAAACTTTGAAGTTAATGTCATTTGTTTCTATGCCTCACATTCATTGAAAATTTAAAATTAGTTCTAGTAATCCCTGAACATAGACTGCCAATACTGTTAATATGGGTGTAGTTCAAGGTGAGCTTGATATTATTATTATTATTGTGATTATTATTGTTTGGAATAATTACATTATAAGTGCACCTATAATTATCCACATGCCTTTTTATTTCATAAAAGTTCACGCCTCTTTTTTTGTGTCGTAATAATTATCTTTAGATGTGTGTAAATTCACAACAATTTTTTTTTTACACAGAACTATATACAATCTGATGACCAAGCATCCACATAAATACGCACACTATTGTGAGTTTAAACTTTTTCTATTATCATGTTTCTTTATCATCATCCTTTCTCTCTTAAAAATATTCTTTTTCAATATTTGTGGTGGTAAAATAATATAAAATACCTTTTAAGATAAGAAAAATAAACTTTTATGAACTAGAGGCATAACCATAACGACTTTTAGACATCTTGAACAACTTTTTTTATGTCTGTCGTAACTATTGAAAAGTTGTGTGTAAATAGTTCTTGTTGAACTTGTTTGTGACACCATTTAAATTTTAAGCATTTCTTGCCATTGATTTTTTTTAACAGTATCACCCAAACCTCAGTTTTACTGTTTCCTTGGGAAAATGTGGCAAGCTAATATCATCCACTATGAAGCATTTGCAGGGTGTCACACAGTTTACTTTTGTGCGGATTATTCTCTTCCCTTTTTTATTTTTGATTAAAAATTGTCCATATATGCTACAAAACTTGTAAGTTTCAATGGAAAAAATGAATTTCTATTTGAAAGTTAGACCTTTATTTGTGTATTTACTAACTATTCATATAACCTTAATTTTACTAACAATTTCTCTTTTTTGTTCTTTTCTTTTCTTTTTGGCCATCTCACATAGTTTCTGATATAAAAGATTCATAGAGAATAAAAATTGACAACCACTAGTACCAAAAAAAAAAAGAAAAATTGACAATCACTTCCACAAGCTTTTCGAAAATTTATCTATCAATCATAATTGTTAGAATTGCATAATTCATGATTTGAATAGCACGATTCGATACGATTCAACAAACCAGTGATTAGTATCATGTGGTGAATCATAGATGACTTTGAATCATATGATACATGCACGATTCAATGCGATTTTATATCAACGACACGATTCAAATGATTCTGTGATTATAATTTTTTTTTTTTACTTTTTTCTATCACCAATTCTCATAAGAGAATTCAAAGTGATAGAGGCTTAAATTATTAAATAAAAGGAACTAAATGGGCAATACTGAATGTACTTAGTTCAATTACTTTTTTTTTTGTTACTGAACATAGAACCGATTTTCATTCATGTAGCAAACCAATCACTCAACTCATTTTGTTTTGTTTTTTTAGTTTTGCCTTTTTGGGTGTTTACATAGTTATTGTTTTTGTTATGGTTTTTGGATGTTCACATACTCACTCTCTATTGTTCCTAAGGATAAGAAGAAGGAGAAAGAGTATACTATTTATGAGTTTACTTATGATTTATGATGACATTATGGTATTATACTATAATTGGAGTTTACTATTTCCCTAGTGATGTGACATTTAAGTATTTATTTGAAACTTTTAAGTATTTTGTTCATATTTTAGATGTGGAATCATGTATATTTAAGTTTTTTTTTATTGATGTGTTCTTAATCGTATGATACGTTACAATTCACAATTCACGATTTAAAAATTGAATGAACGATTTTTAATACAATTCACGATTTGACAACTATGCTATTAATGAGGTATAAGATTCTCAGTAAGTTCAACTATTTGAGTCCTTTTGATAGATACCGCAAAGTCAACGATGTTGAAAGGATCCCTTTGTTCAGGATGACAATTTTGCTTCCAAAGGAATGAACTTGACCCTTTCAATTTTGCAGATACCAAATAAAGTGTGCTAGTTTGAAATAAATTTTAAAAAAACAAAAAAACATTTGTGAAAAATAAAGAAGAAATTAGCAATAACAAGAATAGTTAGAACAAGAAGGAACCTGTTGAAGTGAAAACCAGGATCACTTGCATTATCACATATTCCTCTCCACTTTGATGGAATTGGTCCCAACCCTTCATCACTAAACCCTTCAAGATGATGCATACACATACCAGTTTTCTTATTGGCCTGCTACTAACCCCACCTTCTCAGCCCCACCTCACACAGAATAAGCCAACCCTTTTTGATTTTATTCATAATGTAGTGAAAAGGAAGTCAAGGGATGTGTATTAAGTGGGAGTATTTTTTAGTCATGAGATCAAAGGAGTAAATCTTAATCATTAAACTATATTAAACTATACATGAATAGTTAAGATTAAATCCTACTTAAATATCACATGACCACTTAAAAAGTTATATGATTTTAAGTTTTAATCTTGACCATAGAATTAAAATGCGGATTGCATCACGTAATGTAGCCGCAATATTACAATTTGAATAGTGTCTGCAACCGCATCACCCCACAATTGTAGGATGATATCCATTTACACTGCAACGACGACAATGTTGTGGTTTTTATATAAACTTTTTACTAAAATATATTTAGTATACTATTTGTCAAAAGAAATTTCATGACTGTCATGTCATGGTTGCAATCTACATTACAGTAGGTGCAAAACTCGCAATTGCAGTAATCGCAATTACAATTTAAAACCCTAATCTTGATTATTTATGCAAAATTTAATGGTTAAATTTTACTCTTTTTATTTTCATAATAAACCACTCATCTCACTTGATATATTTATGAGAAGTCATAATATATAACAAACAAAGGAGAAGATGCCCAATTGCGCATATCCCTTTTCAATAATGGACTGCTGTGGTAAAACAACCAAAACTAAAAGTCGTCTACCCCATAACATATCATCAAAGCTTATTCTATTCATATTGGTCCAACCACAAAAGGTTTTTAAATTTCTTTATTACATCATACCCGAACACAGGGTTGGTAGAGAAAAGAATTGGTCTTTACAACCCAATGACGGCCAGATTCAAACAAGTAATATACAACTGTTATTAGATCAACCTTTTTTTCTTGAAAAGATCAAGCCCTTAATTTATTAGTTGGCGGGGTGTCAAGAGGTGCCCATTGCTCTTCCCAAAAGCCGGTTCAAAGGATTAGGAGCATCCTTTAGCTTAAATACGGTCCTCAGGTCTTCCTCCTGTCCGATATGGGCTTAAACTTCCAAGACTCCCCCTCACATCGGAGGGAGGTACACCCTTCTCGGGCTTAGACTTCCCAAGCGCCACCGGTGGTTTTTAATTACTACACGGGGCATGGGGTCATCGGAACAGGCAGCTACACCAGGGCTCTGATACCATGTCAAGAGGCACCCATTGCTCTTCCCCAAAGCTGGCTCAAAGGATTAGGAGCATCCTCTAGCTTAAATACGGTTCCTAGGTCTTCCTCCTGTCCGATGTGAGCTTAGACTTCCAATACAAAAATAATGAGGTAGATAACTTTCTGTATCTTCTGCATGTGTGTGTGTGAGTCAACGACCTAGATTAAGAACTACTAATAATAATCAAAGCCATTAGGCATTATTTACGTTAGGCATACAAATCAGCTTTTGATATATTTATATTTATGATCTTAAGAGACAAGTACATTTATAATATTTATAACATGACCCACATAAATACAAATATGTCAAAAGTGCTTAAGGTGGATATTGTATACCTAAAAATTTTGCATTGAGAAGAATAATCAAAGTTATGAACAAATCATGAAATTCACCGGTGTCGAGGTTTCCTATGATGACACCTTCACCATATTTGGCTTTCTTCCAGATTGAACTAAATGGGATTACCCCATTATCCTCTAGCCCCATGAACTCCCATGATCGAGTGGTGTGCAATTTTTTCCCACTATTCACGAACACAGACAACACTGTGGGGTGCTTTACAAGCAGTTTTGACAAAAGGGTACATGTGAGGGAAAGGAAGTAGAGAGAGAAACAGAGGAAATAGCAGAGGAGAAGGTTTTGACTTGCAATCTCAGCTGCTACTTCTTCTTCCAAAGTTGCAGCAAAACCATTGATTTGCCTTGTATAAGAGTAAAAGATGGACTCTTTGGCATTATGAGAGCTACATGGAAGGAAACCCATGCATTTCAATTGGTCAAAAATGTTGAGAGGATGAGAGCACATGTTATAATTTGGAATATCAGAATCAAAATTTTGTGCTTTCCCATACCTTCCCAAGAAAGATCCCAGAAACTCATAGTGGGACTCTGTCCTACTAATCAAATCAGCAGAAGACAATTCTGGGTCATGTGAGTGGGCTCCCAAGTACACCACATATGACTACAACCACAACAAATAGTGCAGAGATTAGATGTACTTTCCAGCAACAGAAGGATTAGTGCTTTTCCAGTTGTGCTATTTTCATGGCTGCAACGCTCACCATTTTCACTGCAAAGCTGGGTCTGTGCTGTAGAGAGACAAGAAGGATTGGGAGGAGAAAGTAAAGGGTAGAACTTGCTAACCTCATTGCTTGCTTCTTTGGGAAACCCTCCTTTGCTTTTGCTGTGTATTGAATGTAACAGAAACAAACACCTGGTTTTAAAAAGAGGAAACATGTTAACAATCCTCATAATAAAATATGGTGTCTATAGTTTTTTTATTTTACTCATCAATTTTGACCAAGGAAGTCTTCAGTTATTCGTGTGGGGTAAGTTTGAGAATTTATCTTTTATTTAATTTTGGTTTTAAATGCCTTATGGATTAATACTCTGAGGTATTTCATTATTTTTACAGACAAAATCTATATCAGTATTATATCAGTTAGAGTTAATTTAGGAATAAAATTTATTTTTAGTTTCTAAAATATATATCATTTATTAATTTCATCCCTTAGAGCTTAATTTTATCGATTTAGTTTCTCAAGTTTTAAATCAATTACAAATTTTATCCTTTTGTTCATTTTAATTTAATCAATTTAGTATTTGAGGGACTAAATTAATAAAATTAATCTCTAAAAAATAAAATTAATAAATAATATATCTTTAAAGTCCTAAAACTAAGAATAATTATTAGATAAAAATTAAGTTTAAAAAAATATAAAAAATCACTCCATCCAAAATTTTGACAAAAAAATATTCCGAACGAGAATGGCTCACTTTTGTAACCAAGAAAATGCCCCTTCTCCGTGCCCTCTCCTCCCCTATTTGAAATCGAAAAGTTCCCCTTAATGGATAAGAGTCGAGACTTTGGGGCTTGGGATGTGTGTGCTGTTACTGTCAAAGAATATTTTAAATTTTTTTTAGCAAATACAAAATATGAGTTTTACACTTCATGTATTGCGATAGTTTCAATTAATGAGTGTAAAGTAAAGAAGCAAATGAATTTTATTTTAGGTTTTTCTTATTTTTCATTTTTCACACGAATTTATTTATTTTCTTTATAATCAATCAAAATTTTTAATAATAGTTATCATTATAGTATTAAAATGACACCTTATGAAGCATTGTATGATAAGAAATGTAGATCTCTATTTTGCTAATATGAAGTAGGAGAAAAGAAATTACTAGGGCCAGAAATTGTGTGAGAAAATACAGATCAAATCAAAATAATTAGGGTTAAATTGCTCACTGCTCAAAGTAGACAAAAGAGTTATACAAACCAATGGAGAAAACTTTTAGAATTTGATGAAGAGCATGTTTTTTTCAAAATCTCTCCTGTAACTAGTGTTAGCAGATCCCTAAAATCCAAAAAGCTCAGCCCAAATTTCTTGGTCCTTTTCAAATTCTAAAAAGAATAGGACCAGTTGCATATCAGATAGCACTTCCTCCAAATCTTTTCAATCTTCATGATATTTTTCATGTCTCTCAGCCTAAAAAATATTGTCTAGATCTTTCTCACACAATCAAGAGTGAGTTAGTACAGTTAAAAGATGATTTAACTTATTCCATAAAGCCTGTATAGATTCTTAACAGAAGTCCTAAACAACTAAGAGGAAATACAATTCCTTTGGTTAAGGTTCTATGGAAAGGGTTAAGTCCTGATGAGGCGGCTTGAGAAATGGAGGAAAGCCAACAAAAAGATTATCCAGAGTTATTTGTAACAGGTAAGCAAGCAAATTTTGAGGGCAAAATTTCTTTTAGAGGAGAGTAGAAATGTAACATCTTTATTTAGGAGAAAATAAATGTCTTTCAATTTTCTTTTAAGTAGTTTTACGCATGTTAATATTTAACATTAATAAACATGTTATTATTGAATATTAATGAATAGATTATTTAATTGCTAATATTTTATTTTAATATTAAATAAAAAAAGTAATGAAAATTACTTAAGGGATATTAAAAAAATAGTTAAAATATTTGAAGGAATAGTAAAAAACGATATAGTGGCAATTTAGTAATTATGAGATTTTATTTGAGGGCATTTTTGTCTCGTAAAATATTTAAATACAGAAAATCAGCCAAATTTATTTTGTAAATTATTAATAATTTTTTAAACATTTATAAAATTAAATAGGAAAAATTATTATACTTCAACCTAGTTAAAAAATTATATTTGAAAAGATTTATATAAATAAAAATATAATTGGTATAAAATAACCAATAAATACTCAGATAAGTGCCCTATTGTAATTAGATAGGAGAAATAATTATTGTTGCACCAGAGAGATTCAGTCTATTATTATTTATTTTTTTTCTATTTAATTTCCATCTAACTAATTTAGCTACAAACTAATTAAAAATCAAGAATTATGATTTTTTTTTGAAATTTAGAAAGCTTGACTAGCAAGCCAAAAGGAATAAACAATTAATAAAAGTAAAATAAAAATCACCTCCCTATCCCCAAACTTCACGGCCAAGCAACATAAAAGGGTGAGAAAAAGAAAAAAAAAAGGAAAGGAAGGAGGGAGAGCCACGGCTAGAGGAGAAGGAAGGGAAAAGAGAAGGAGAAAAAAAGAAAGAAAAAAAGGAAAACAAGACAGGAACCTTCCTGAGCAGTAACTCCAAGAGATAGGGTGCTCAAACCTAACTTTTTCTCTTTCAAACTATAGTTTTCATGGTAGTTTATAAACTCAAACTATGCTAGTTTCTCTCTCTAGAAGTTTGAGAGTATTTATGGATGGTCTTAAGTGTGGTAAGTCATTTAGGTTAAGATTTTAACCCTAGATTCAAGTAGAAACTCAAGATCTCTAAGTTGACATATTAGAGCTCTTATTTTAAAAATTAGTTAGGATGTGGTTTTGATGATTTTTGTATGATTAGGAGCTTAATTGGATGTTTTGGAGTTGTTGTGACATACAAAACATGGTGGAAATCACTTAGAATTGCAAGTTTTAGCACCCCTAACTCATGGCCACACTAGGGTTCTAGGAAGATGTTTTGTTGATTTTCATTATATAATTATGTAATCTTGTTGGAATTGTGATATATTTATTTTTATGAGCATTTCTTGCTTGTTGGAATGAAAATGTCATGTGTGGTTATGTGTGTATGGCCCACGGCCTTGCGTGGGAATTCGGGAGTTTGGATGAGTAAGTGATTTGGTTATGTTTCCTTCAGTAGCTAATGAAAGTATGATTATTTTATAATGTAATTTTATGATATGGTGTTAAATTAAGAATAAATAGCTTATATTTGTGATATTTGTTTTCCACTAGGTTTTGATCATGTGAGAAATTCTAATGAAAGTTATGAGATTTATGTGCTAGATAGTCATTTCAAAGTGTTTCATGAAGAAAGGAATAGGTATTTTGTTAAAAATATGGAGTTTAAGACTCTTATGAATATTTCACATGCATATGTTAGTAGATTTGAGATGTTGAGACCTTGAAAAGCTATCTCTCAATATGTTACATGCTTACTTTAATTAAAGAGAAAGAATAAGCAAAGCTTGGATGCAATCTTCTAGAGAAAAAAAATGAATTTTGAGGTGATCCATAAAGACTAGAAAAGAGATTATAATAAAATGTCATGGAAGGAGTCCATGAGAAGTCCTATATGTGTCTAGGTCCATTTTATAGACAGGTCCACCAGAGGTGTAGATAGTGGAATGGAATCCAACAGTGCACGTGGAATGGCCACCCTAGTTTAGAGGATGTCCTATGCCAAAGGAGAATTCTCAACCAGTTAAAGTTTGGACCATGTAGACAAAGAGGAAATTTAAAGTGGGTTAAGCCCTAATTTAAGCCTTGTAAGCATGTAACATAGAGTCAAGTTTCAGGAAATAACAAAGGTTAACTGTTATGCATATTTGAGATTATTGACTAACCATGAAACTATGTTTTTGTACTTTTTACAACTAAAAATGCTATGGGTATATTTTTTATATTTTTATATATTGGAGTACCTACTGAGAATTTATTTATCATCCGTATAAATTGTAGTATTTTCAGAGCCCCCTGTAGCTAATTAAGGATGCAAATATACCTCTCCTTATTCATCGACACTGGATGGATGTCTCCTTTTAGGGGACCTATTTTTTTTTGTTACTAAAAGTAATAATTATCAGTAGATTAGGGAGAATTAGTGTAAAGTGTAGTAAGATTGTGTAAAATACTTCGTCTGGTTATCTTTTCCTACTAGGCCAAGTGAGGCCAATGGTTTCTTTTTGACGTACATATGTAGATAGGATGTAAGGTAGGTGAAAATACCAGGCTAGTCATCCTTTGAATGTATAATAGTGTATAATTATATATAGCTTGAAAATCTCACGTCTGTAAAATAGTGTACAGTTTTGTTTTTGATGTAAATCATATGTATAGAACGTGGTTGTATGAAATGACACTAAATAGTTTAATTTGATATATATCTTTTATAGCATATAACATGTAATTGAGTATATTTATAGGTTAAGATAGTATTTTTATTCTATGAGTAATATTTTGTGACATAGATTTAAATTATAGAGTTTTTGATACGTGACTGATAATTTATTTCCTTAAAAAGAATTTAATATGGACATATGATTACTAGAATAATGTATTTAATTAATTTTTAAAAAAATTATTCACCTACTATTCACATAATGCTATCTTTAATAAAATTAAGCTAAATTTAATATTAATATAAATTAATTAAATCTATTAATAAATTTTAACATGTAACATAATACCTATTTTAGGTGGGGTGTTACAAATCTCATTGCTTGTATATGAAAAATATGCAATTTCGCATGAGTTTACAATTCAGTGAGCAGTTAATATCTATTACACTAGTCGACATGCTTGGCAAGAGGGAGAGGAAAGCAATGGAATGTGAATAAGAGGTTTTTTATGCTTTGATAGTGAAGAATTTGTATGTTCCATTCTTTTTTTTTCCAGGACACCAAACATGCATTAGGGCTCTACCATATTCAAAATTCAATTATAAAAATCTGTTTCAAGATTTTGAAAAGAAAATTGAAATAGATATATAATAAATAGAAACTACTCATAGTACTTAGCAATTTACAATTGCGTCTTTATCTGACAATTTGCTTGGTGAACTGGAAGTTTCCTATACCATTATGTGACTATAGAAAATACCAATAATATGTATCAGTTATAGATAATTAAATTATCTAATTTAATGTCTAAATTCTAAATAATTCCATATACTAAAGCCTATATTCACTACCTAAAAGTGCCCAATGAAAAACATAAAAAAATCAATTACGTAAAGTATGCACTCACCTAACTTAAGTTAGGAAAATCCTAAATTTGACTTGACGTCATATCCTGCTTGCAAAATTTATTATCACCTCTTACTTTTTCATTAAGAATCTAGAGGAGAGAGACAATTAAACTTGTTTATCTTATGGTTTATATATAACCATTTATAGGAGAAAGGGTTTACTATTTTTTCAATGTGAGACTAAAAACTAAAATAATATAGAACTTTTTTCTCAAATGTGGGACTTAAATAGCAAGGCTTTTTTTTTCTTTCTATTTTTCGTTAAGACTTATCCTTATTTTTTAAAAATTATCCCTATCTTCTTTTTTATACTCTATATATCTGTATCGTTACAAGAATCTCATGTGTAATTTTTAAATATTATATATTTCTAAAATTTATTTCAAAATAAAACTCTATAAAATTACTCAAACGGTAGTTAATACATAACAAACAGACATAAATCCTACTTATAGAAATATAGAGAACATCTAAGAGTCAGCCCACAAAATTTTCAAATTCAAAATCATAACCAAAATTAATTTTTAAACTTGCCAACAAATAATGCGATGAGCTCAACAAATAACTGAAAACTCACTTGATTATCCAAAGTAGTGACACCGGATGCAATCTCATTACCTGTATATAAAAAATATGTAATTTCGTATAAGTTTACAACTTAAGGAGCAGTTAATATCTACTACACTAATGAACATGTTTAGTAAGAGGAGGAAGAAAGGAATGGTATGGGAATGTGAAGTTTTTTATGCTTTGACCGTGGAGAATTTGTATGTTTCATTCCTTTTCTTTGCAGGACACCAAACATGCACTAGTTCTCTACTATATTCAAAATTCAATTATAAAAATTTGTTTCAAGATTTTCAAAAAAAATTTGAAATAGATGTATAGTAGAACTTTTTTCTCAGATGTGGGACTTAAATGACAAGTCTATTTTTTTTTCTTTTTTTTGGTAACATCTTATCCTTATTTTTTTAAAATTTATTTCAAAATAAATGACGATAAAATAATTCAAACAATAATTAACATATAACAAACTGACTAGGATCCAACTTGTTGAAATATAAAGAATATTTTAGAGTCAGCCTACAAGGTTTTCAAATTCAAAATCATAAACAAATCTAATTTTTAAACTTGCCCAGATGAACAATGCAATGAGCACACCAAATAACTAGAAACTCACTAAGTAGTTAAACCAAAAGCAATCTCATTATCTGGATATGAAAAATATGCAATTTTGTATGAGTTTACAACTCAATAAGTAGTTAATATCTATTGCACTAGTGAACATGTTTTATAAACAGGAGAGGAAAGGAATGGAATGGAAATGAGAGGTTTTTTATGTTTTGATCTTGGAGAATTTATATGTTCCATTCCTTTTTTTTCCAAGACACTAAACATGCACTAGTGCTCTACTATATTCAAAATTCAATTATAAAAAGATGTTTCAAGATTTTCAAAAGAAATTTGAAATAGACTTATAATAGATAGGAACCACTCTTAGTACTTAGCAATTTACAGTTGCGTAT
Organism: Castanospermum australe; assembly: GCA_019955255.1. NCBI lineage: Eukaryota > Viridiplantae > Streptophyta > Magnoliopsida > Fabales > Fabaceae > Castanospermum > Castanospermum australe. The sequence continues at coordinate 325,184 of NSJW01000151.1, forward strand.
TACTCTAGAAGTTCCCTGTATTGCTCTATAACCACACTAGTGAGCAACTTATATCTACTACACTAGTGAACATGTTTAGTAACAGGGAAAAGAAAGGAATAGAATGGGAATGAGAAGTTTTTTATGCTTTGACCGTGGAGAATTTGTATGTTCCATTCCTTTTGATTTTCAGGACAACAAACATGCACTACGTCTCTACTATATTCAAAATTTAATTATAAAAATATGTTTCAAGATATTCAAATGAAATTTGAAATAGACGTACAATAGAGAAACCACTCATAGTACTTAGCAATTTATAATTGTATTTTACTCTAACAATTTACCTTGGAAAACTAGAGGTTCCTTGTACCGTTGTATAACCATAAAAAATACGAACAATCTATTTATCAATCATAAATAATTAAATTACCTAATTTAATTCCAAAATTATGGATAATTCCATATACCAGAACCTAAATTCAATACCAAAATTGCACAATAAAAAACATAAAAAATTTCCTTACATAAAGTATCCACTCAACTAACTTAAATTATGATAATTCAAAATCTGAATCGATGTCAGATCCTTGTTGCAAAATTTACTATCACCTCTTACTTTTGTTTATAAAGTATTGAGTAGAGAGACAATTGAACCTGTTTACCTTATGGTTTAGATAAAACCATTCATAGGGGAAAGGGTTTACTATATTTCTAATGTGAGACTTAAAACTAAAATAATATAGAACTTTTTTCTGAGATGTGGGACTTAAATACCAATTATCTATGTATCAATCATAGACAATTAAATTTCCTAACTTAGTGCCAACTTTCTAAATAATTCCATATACCAAAGCCTAAATTCACTACCCATTATTACCCAATGAAAAACATAAAAAAATTTATTACATAAAGTATCCCCTCACCTAACTTAAGTTAGGATAATCCAAAATCTGAATCGACATCATATCCTACTCACAAAATTTTCTATCATCTCTTACTTTTTGATAAGAAATCGAGAGCAGAGAGATGATTAAACTTGTTTACCTTACAGTTTATATATAACCATTTATTGGGAAAAGGGTTTACTATTTTTCCAATGTGAAACTTAGAATTAAAATAATATAAACAAAACTAATTTTTAACCTTACCTATATAAATAATGTGATAAGTTCACCAAATAACTGAAAACTCAGTTGATTAACCAAAGTAATTAAACCAGAAGTAATCTTATTACCCGTATATGAAAAATATACAATTTCGTACAAGTTTACAACTTAGTGAGTAGTTAATATCTAGTACACTAGTGAACATGTTTAGTAAGAGGGAGAGAAAATGACTGTAATGGGAATGAGTAGTTTTTTATGCTTTAATCGTGGAGAATTTGTATGTTCCATTCCTTTTCTTTATAGGACACCAAACATGCACTAGGGCTCCACTATATTCAAAATTCAATTACAAAAATCTAGTTCAAGATTTTTAAAAGAAATTTGAAATATATGTATAATAGATATAAATCACCCACAGTACTTTGCAATTACAATTGTGATTTACTCCAACAATTTGCTTGGTGAATTGGAAGTTCTCTGTACCATTATGTAACTGTAAAAAATACCAATAATCTATATATCAGTCATAGATAATTAAATTACTAATTTAATGCCTAAATATAACCAATTCCATATACTAAAGCCTAAATTCACTATCCAAATTTTCCCAATAAAAGAACATAAAAAGATCCACTACGTAAAGTATCCACTCACCTAACTTAAGTTAGGATAATCTAAAATCTGAATCGACGTCAAATCCTACTCGCAAAATTTACTATCACCTCTTACTTTTTTAATAAAGAATCTAAGAGTAGAGAGACAATTAAACTTGTTTATTTTATGGTCTATATATAACCATTCATAAGGAAAAGGGCTTACTATTTCTCCAATGTGAGACTTAAAATTAAAAGAATATAGAACTTTTTCCTCAGATGCGGGACTTCAATAATCTATATATTGGTGATAGACAATTAAATTACCTAATTTAATGTAAAATTCTAAATAATTCCATATACCAAATATCACTACCCAAATTGGAGATTACCTAGGTCAGGCAGCCCGTCAGGGGCTTATGGCCTTGCCTGGCTTGGCCTGTTTACTATACAAGCCAGGCTAAAGCTTTTTGAAAACTCCATTTAGTTAAAAAGGCTAGACTTAGGCCTTAAAAATAGCCTTTTAGGCCTTACAAGCCGGCCTATTTATATTAAATATATAACTAATATATGTAAATAGCCTTCACATTTCTATTATGCTACTAAATTTGTATTGTATTAACTTGAAACCATATGTTTGTTGGTCTATTTAAAGGCCTAGGCCCATTGGGCTATTTAAAAGTAGGCTTGTTGGCCTATTTAAAGGCCTTATTGTAAAGTAGGCTTTTAAATAGGCTTTCAAACTAGGCTAATCTTTTAAAAAGGCCAGGTCAAGCCCGTAAAAAAAACCCTATGTCAAGTAATAGTTGAAGCTCAGGCTTAGTGTTTGTAAAACAAGCCAAGCCTGTTTAAGGTAAAGTCTAGCCTGGCCTAGCCTATTTCCATGCCTAACAGGGCCTACCATAGGCTCATCCAAGCCACACAAGCCTCAAAAGTATAATTCTGAACATATAATTCAAAATAGCTACCATAAGGTCTTAGAAATACTTTATTCTAAAATAAATTCAAACTTGTAATATCCAATAAGTGAATCTTAATCACTAACAATTTATACCATAAAATGGTTCAATTAGTGACTAACACATATGATATTGATATGGATCCTACTTGTAGAAATAATGGAGCACATCTAAGAGTCAGCCTATGAGACTTTCAAATAAAAAATATAAAGCAAATAAAATTTCAAACTTGGCCACATGAACGTTGTGAGGAGCTCACCAAATAACTGAGAAATCCTTCGATCGATTATAAGGAGTTAAACCAGAATCAATCTCTTTACTTGTATATGAAAAACATGTAATTTGGTGAGTTTACAACCAGTGAGTAGTTAATACCTACTACACGAGAAACGGAATAAGCGAAGGCATGAGTTTTGTAATAAAACAAATATTTAAAAATTAATACTGAATATGTATGTATAAGGAAAATTAATAAGAATTAACAAGACAACTTTAAAAATAACATTTTCTAAAATAAAACAGTTCAAACCAATGACCATAATAATTATTGTCAAAAAGATTTCACAAAATAGTAAGTCAATAGACCAATATTTTCAATATATCAAACTATGAAGTAATAAATTAAAACATAAATGGTATGGGAGAATTCACTAGGCATAACTAAAACAAACCGAGCACACAGCTCACAGGGTTAGCTACCCAAACTGTCAAGCTCAAGGCTTGAACAAATGAGCATTACACTCTAAATTCATAACCAATTCATGTGACCTAACTTGACACAGAGTTAGCATCTCAAGCCCAAGGCTTGAAATAATGAGCGTCACGCTTCAAATCCATAGCCAACTCATGTGTACTAACTTGAGATAGAATTAGCATCTCAAGCCCAAAGCTTGAAATAATGAGCATCACAGTACAAATCCATAACCAACTCGTGTACTAACTTGACACAGAATTAGCATCTCAAGCACAAAGCTTGAAATAATGAGCATCATGCTCCAAATTCACAACTAACTCATATGTACCAACTTGACACGGGGTTGGAATAAATATGTAGCATTCTCCCCTCGTTAAAATAAATTCGTACTCAAATTTGAAATTGTTACTGACATTGTTCACCGAAATTGTGTGGGTACTTCTCACATATAGCCACATCAATTTCCCAAGTCACTCTTTCACCTAATGGCTAGCGCGAAACAAATTTCTCCAAGGCGATATCCTTAGAGTGTAAACGTTTCACCTTTGTCTATCTACTATGGCCGCTAGTTGCTCTACGTAGCTATGACATTCATCAAGCTGAACCATTTCATGTTGTATAACATAAGGAGGGTCGTGAACATATTTTTGAAGCAAAGAGATGTAAATAACTATATGAATTCCTAAAAGATCAGGTGGAAGGATTAAGTGGTAAACTACTTGCCCAACTTTCTCGTGAATGTCAAATGGTCCTTTGAACCTTAAATTTAATTTATCCTTCTTTCCAAACCTCAAGATATATTTGATAGGAGAAACATATACGAACACATAGTCTTCCACCCCGAACTCCAAAGGATTGCATCTCTAATCTAATAGAATTTTTGTCTACTCTAAGCAATATCAAATCTAGTCCCACAAATTTGAAATAACCAACCTTAACCCAACTAATTAGTGATCTACACCATCTCGTATATAAGGCCTCTAAAGGTGCCATCTGAATACTAGACTGTTAACTAAATTATAGGTAAACTTCATCAAAGGTAAATTTCGATCTTAACTCCCTTTAAGATCTAGAATACAAGCATGAAGCATATCCTACATGATCTAAATGGTTTTCTCTGTTTGACCATCAACCTCAAGATGAAAAGTGTACTTAAGTCCACATAGGTACTCAAAGCTGCATGAAAAAATCTCTTATCAAAGATGAAAGAAACTATCTATGCTGAAAATACTATCTCATCCAAATAGAACTTTGCATACTGTGTCACTGTGAAAATGATTTTCACAGGAAGACATGTGTAGACTTCATTAACCATTCTACAATTTCACAAAATGACTCATTAGGTCATTGGCAATCTGTTACAAAATCTATATCTACTCTTTCATACTTCCACTTGAGTTTATCTATTTGATGTAACAAAACCTACTAGCTTTTAGTGCTCCACCTTACTTGTTGGAACACTAGCATTCAGACACAAATTTTACTACATGCTCATTCATATTTTTCTTATCCATATATAACCTTCTTTTTCCATCTATATGGCACACACCAACATTTAATAATCTAAAAAACCTTTAAAAACATCATGCTAAGACAAAATGTCTCACATTAGACCTTAAAGAATCAATTTCCAAATTGGAAATCACTTGGCCTCTGAAATCTTTTCTCAATCTTATCATTTATAACCCACTAAGACATCAATGCAACATTGTCTAAGCTAGGATCACCCTGAAGCAAAATAATCCATTCAAATGTCAATTCTTTGCACACACAATTCATATCTCAAAAATAATACATTATATGTCTTTACCACTCTTCACATTTTCTGGTCATATGAGCTAAGCATTAATTCCGAACACTTTTCACTTCACTATCCTTACTTGAATAACTAAAAGATTCTATGTCAATAAGTTCAATTTACACCAGAAATCTAATTTCCTTCATATCACGATCATATGATTGCAAATTCAAAGTCACCTATTCCATAACAGTGCCATCATCCATTGGTTTGATATTTTGATACTATATGCCTTAATCTAAGAGTCATAAATAGATATACTTTAGAAACTTAAAACATAGTTTGTTTCATAACTTAAACGTGACTAGTATGAATTAGTAGTATACACTCTATCCTTCTCATAACTTTTGCTTGAGCGATCTTCACCCTTTAGCTGAGTAAAACCGAAGCTAACTTTCCTCATTTCTAAGACCTTACTTTTTGAGGTCATAGGATGACTTAACTCCTACTTCCTACTTGCTTGCCTTAGGATTATTTTCTTCTAAAAATCCCTAACACTTCAATTATTGGTTTATGAAAAACCACAATCACATATCTAGAACACTAAGTGTGTGAATACTTAATCACTAGACAAGAAAGCTCGAAGGGCACAAAAAAAAAAACCCACCAATTCTTCAAATTAAATATCTCCTTCCTTACTCTAACAATTAAGCAAGTAAACTACCTTTTAATCAGGGATTAACTATACAATATAATCCACTAAACATCTTATTTCCATTTTCACTAAAATCTTCAAGATTTTCTAGACTTATAAACATAGCCACCATGTATCCAAATTTCACCTTAAGAATTTATATTCTTCAATCCCTTATAGCCAAAAATCCCAAAACTGTTCTAATATCAAACAATATCAATCACTACCTTTTAAACCTTTCAATTCAATCAATCAAGTTTTCTAGACTTTATATTTCTAAAAACTATTCAAAGGTAACATTTATGGTCTTAATCACTATATAACCAAATTTCATTACCATCTTGCTTCATTTAATCCCTTTCTTGGAAACCATTCCAAAACAATCATATATATCAAATAATATAGTCATTGCTTTGCTTTCCCATCCAAGAGTCTTACATTTCTCTATATTTATATACCTTTAACTTCAAACACATAAATGCAAGTCATAATCACTATTTAACAATGAACTCACTTCATGTTTTCAACAATATCCGTATATCTTTTAACGTCATAGACCAACATATCATCTTATTTAACTAATCTATCACATTTTTCTTGTTTGTTCTGGAAACTTACAAACTTATTCTCTCATATCTCATGTACATTCTATATGAGTTTCAACTTTAAACTCAACCTTTTAGACTTCCAAACAGTCACCTAATCAAGTAGCATTTAATCCCCTTTTCATGTTTACTCAATTTTGTCCAATCGTTTCACTAATCTTGTTTGCAAGGTTACATTCATATTTAACTATAATAATTTATAGAGACATTCCTAACATTTCAACCCATAGCATAATAAAACTTCAAAATTTAATCCTAGAAGTTTGACATGCCAACAATAGTTAATTTCCAACACTATCTTGTATTCAAATCGTCTCCAAACATAACTAATAAACTTTCACTGATAACTAATGTACCCAAACTCATTACAATCATTCTTAGGCCTATATTAACATTTAATATAGAACCATTCATTAACATACTTCATAACTAAAATTTACCTCAACTTTTTCATATAGGACATAGTCTAGTTTCTGACCTATCAACCATCATTTTATTGAAAATTTATCAAACATATCTTAAATGTTCAATAACGTAACTAAACTATAACTTAAATCCTTAATATACGATCTTATTAGCCTAAGAGGCATTAGTAAATGTCTACATATTTTTCCTTCCAGAATCAAAATAATTTTGTTTGATCATCAATAATACTAGCTTTCATAAAGCCTCCATGCATTAGTACTAATTCAAAATAAATCTCCCTCCAAGTCATTGCTAAAAGTCTATCTAACTTCTAGAAACCTCATCTACTTATCCATTACTATTTTTACTTGAATTTCAGTACTAATATGTTAGTATTTACTTACTCCTTAAAATAATAATTTTCTCAAGTCAGATCTTCATCAACCTTAAGCCAACTTCGCACTTTCACACTCATGTTGTATTCCGAATTCCCATGTCAATAAGTTTTGTAACTATATGTATCTTTATCCATGCACTTATTTCTTCTATATCTCTAAAATTTCTAATATTAAAAACCTTATTTCAATCAGATAAACTGACACAAACAACATCTTGCGTTTACATGTCTTAACAACCAATGAATTCCTTAAATAGAGTTATGTATTCTACCAATCTATCCCTTTCAATATAACCCCATTTATTATTAGAATTGAAACATGCATCTTAACACTTGATCACATTCTTCTACTAACTTAGGCTGCAAATTTACTTTTTACCAATACCATTAATAGGATCATCAAGATAGACAAGATCAAAACAAAGACAATACTAATCATGACATTAAAACAAAGTGAACAGGATAAACTGGTAATCAATGAAGGAAAGAACATCCTAATAGGCCTTTCGTAGTGCCTTGATTGTGAAAATGACCAGCTTCATAATCATAATCGTGACTCTACTAAAAGACACTTGCTCCATTATCTACAAGGACTAACTTAAAGTTTTATACCAACTTTGTTACGACCCAAATTGAGGGTTTATGACTGATGTATGACAAAGGCTTATCATAGGCTCACCCAAGCCAGCCAAGCCACACAAGCCTCAAAATTATAATTATGAATATATAATTCAAAATAGCCACCATAGGACCCTAGGAATACTTTACTTTGATATGAATTCAAACTAACAATATCCAATAGGTGAATCTCAATTACCAACAATTTATACCATAAAATGATTCGATCAATGACTAACACCTATGATAACGATATGGATCCTGTTTGTAGAAATAATGGAGCACATCTAAGAGTCAGCCTATGAGACTTTCAAAAAATAAATCTAAACCAAACAAAATTTCAAATTTGCCCATATGAACAATGTGCTGAACTCACCAAATAACTAAGAAATCCCTCAATCAAGTATGAGGAGTTAAATCAGAACTAATCTCATTACCTGTATCTAAAAAACATGTAATTTGTAGTTAATACCTACTATACTAGAAATGGAACAAGTGAAGGCATGATTTTTGTAATAAAACAAATATTTAAAAATAAATACTAAATATGTATGTATGAGGAAAACTAATAAGAATTAACAAGATAACTTTAAAAATAACATTTTTTTGAAATAAAACAATTTAAACATGTGATCATAATAATTTTTTTGTCAAAAAGATTTCACAAAATAGTAAGTCAATAGACCAACATTTTCAATATATCAAAATATGAAGTAATCAATTAAAACATAAATAGTATGGGAGAATTCATTAGCAAAACGAGAACAAACCGAGCATACAGCTTGTAGGGTAAGCTAACCAAACTGTCAAGTCCAAGGCTTGAACAGATGAGCATCACGCTCGAAATCCATAACCAACTCATGTGTTTTAACTTGACACAGAATTAGCATCTCAAACCCAAAGCTTGAAATAATGAGCTTCACACTCTAAATCCATAACCAACTCATGTATACCAACTTGATACAGAGTCTATATCCTAGATGCACCAAGGGTAACGTTTACTGTTGTTAAATATAGTGTTCTGACATGGTTTTCTCCCAAGAAAATAATTTACAAAATTTAATAATGTATATTACAAAATTAAATTGATTAATTTTCAATTGACAATAACAATATCAAATTTATAAAAATAAGCTTAATTCAAGAAAATAATTTTTAACATTAAAAAATTCAAACTTTATCAAACTTTCATTTTTTTTTCTGTTAACACAATAGATGTTCATATCAATATCCGTCAATGGTATAAAACCATTCTGATGTAAGTTCATACTTATAATAGTTTAAAAAGCCTATATTTTTCATAATCACAAAATTTCTAGTTCAATTATCCAAAGCCATTATGTTATAAGTCCAAACACTTAACAATCTAAAAATCAATATTTTTAATGATAGCAAAAATTTTCAATTCAATCAACGATTTATCATAATCGTGTTCATAAATTAGATTTGAGTTTTCCAAAAGTTTACTTGTCCCAAGAGTTCTTAAGTTTTCTACTATATTCAAAATTCAATAATAAAAATCTATTTTAAAATTTTCGAAAGAAATTCCAAATAGATGTATAACAAATAGAAACCACTCATAGTAATTAACAATTTCCAATAAGTCCTTCCTCTAGCAACTTGCCTTTGTGAACTGGAGTTTCTTTGTACTGTTTTATAACCATAGAAAAATATTAGTAATTTGATATCAATCATAAACAACTAATATTTTTTTAATTGAATTCCTAAATCTTAAATATTTCTATATCCCAAAGCCTAAATTCACTACCCAAAATTTTTTCAAATCAAATATTACTCATTAGAGAAATTAAATAATCAAATTTTAAAGTTTTGAGTTACATGAACAAGCTAAAGAAACAATCTTTGGGGTATGGCTAGCATAAATCCTTCATCATACAACAATTTTGTAGTCTCTCTCCAATGGTGGCTTGAAGAGAGAAGGAGAGGTAGTCTGTGAAAGTCTCACAAAACCCCCCAAGATCTAGTTCTATGTGGCAAGAGATTGGATAGTTTTTGGAGATCATGAATGAAAAAGAAACTAAAAGAGAGGAGAAGAAGGAGAAAGGCTGATGAATGTAACAAAGGATGAAAAAGAATTGGATTGCCGGAGAAGAGTTGTTATACAAGTAGGATAGGTGTTTATCAATTTATTTATTTTGAGAGTACCCCTTTTCATCCTTATATCAACAAATAACCCATTAGATGTCTACCATCGATTTATTATACATATCCCTTTTGTAATATTTTAGATCTTGAATTCAAGTAGGAGATTATGTTTAAAATTTCCGAATGCTATAATTGTTTCCAAGAACAACTACTATATCTTCCCATTTTGAAAGCATGGGCTTCTGATGGTTTATGATAAACCAAAAGTTGAATTTCCTATATCCAACTACCTCACATGAAGGCCATTCAAGCAAACCACATTACATTATCTTCTCTTTTTTTTTTTTCTGTATTATAACACCAAAACCTAAATTTACTACCCAAAATTGCCCAATGAAAAACATAAAAAAAATTCATTACATAAAGTATCCACTTACGAAACTTAAGTTAGGATAATTCAAAATCTAAATCAATGTCATATCCTGCATGCAAAATTTACTATCACCTCTTACTTTTTTATAACGAATTTAGAGGAGAGAGACAATTAAACTTATTTATCTTATATTTTATATTCAACCATTCATAGGAGAAAAAGTTTACTATTTTTCTAATGTGACACTTAAAACTAAAATAATATATAACTTTTTTCTCAGATGTGGGACTTAAATAACAAGCCTCTTTTTTTCTTTCTTTTTTTTATCAAAACTTATCCTTATTATTTTTAAAAATTATCTCTATTTTTTTAATATATATATCCGTATTGTTACAAGAATCTCATGTGTAATTTTCAAAAATTACATATTTCTAAAATTTATTTCAAACTAAAACTCCATAAAATTATTCAAACGATAATTAACACATAACAAACTACATGAATCCTAGTTGTAAAAATATAGATAACATCTAAAAGTCAGCCGACAATACATTGTCAAATACTTTGACAATTTTATACTTAAACAAATTAGCACGCTTGGTGGGGGCAATTGACAGTCTTTGTCAAATTGCCTCTTAAAGTGTCTAATCTTTTGATTGCATAATAATGAATTTCTCATGCAATTGAGAGGTAAGACAATCATGAAAATAATGTTACAAAATTTTGTCAACCCAAAAGTCTTCGTCGAGAGATTATATTCACCCATTCCCCATCACCTCTTTTATGTTTATTCACACACACACATGCATACAGACTTAGGATAGCTTCTTCTATAAAGAGATGAAAGTTGAGGAGCAAAGAAAAAAGAGAGGGGCTCAGTTAGAGATTTTTTTTTAAAATATATTAGAAAGGTGCAAGAGATGGATAAGATATTGGAAGAAGACTTCCAAGAGTCACAAAAAGGAAGGTAGACAAAGATGGAATGGTTGAAACCTTGAAGACCACTACCGTGTGAAGCTACTCACAGATAAATTATTCATATCTTTGCCAAAGTTATAGGTGACTCTTTTGTTTTATTTTTGTTAATGGCTAACTTGTGGGAGAATGCGTGGGTGGATGCTTTGCTTACTCTCTGGCATTGGAAGATTATGACGTGCTTGAAAATATGACGTGGTTTTGTTTTGTTTTGGTTTTTTTTCCTATTACTGAGTATTTGTAGTTACAGTAATGCTTTCTATCATTTTTATCTTAGTTTTTAAATACTGTATCAGTAAAACAGTTGAACCCTTGTGGATTTTTTTTTGGTTTCTTAGGGTACCCTACATTCTTATTAAATAATTATTTAAATAATTAAAAAAGTTGAACCCTAACTATTGTAGGGTTTTAAAAAATTATTTGAATAATTAAAAGATTATTTAATAAAATGAATACACACACTAATCAAACGCTAAAGGAGATCAGATATGGCACTAAGCCACAAAGTAATATCTGAAATAATCGAGAGAATACGTGAGTTCACAAGGCTTTATTTGAACTTAATTTTATTTTATTTAAGTGTGTTTATTTATTTAAACTTACACAAATTAAAATGAAATGGTCGACTTGATTTTCAAATTCACGAATCAAATCAAATGAGATAAGAACAATGATTATAAGATACTTGAAGAAATTCTAAAAACTAGAAGTTAGGCAAAATTTCACATCAATAGCAAAGCAAAGAGTTCATTTTATTTTATTTGATTTTTACTTTTTTTTATGAAAACTATGTGACTAAAATGTTTTAAATCCAGATTTAAAGTTGCCAATTACTTTTATCCTCCCTTTTTTATTTATTCTCTTATTACCTAGATTATTACCTTGTGTTGACACCAAAAATTTTGTTAATCAACATAGTGGGTAATAGCCAATCAAGTCAAAGTTTATCGAGTAAGTTAAAATTGGAGGTATAGCTGATTCCAGACCATAACAGCAGCTGAGTTGGGCCTTTGTTAAGATTAGGCCAAGGCAGCCAAAGGAATACATACAAAGGCGAAGCCCAAAACATAAACCTAAACCTGAGCCAATTGAAAAATACTTAGTGTATTGTTTGGGTCAAAAACCATAAACAAGGAGAAAGCATGGAAGATTGGAATCCTATAAATTTAGGGGAATAGGTTTACGGTTATGTATCCAGCTAAACAAGTGTTGTTTTAAATTATCTAAAGATGGGGAAGGACAGCTGATGTGGCTGCACCATTTTCGCTGCATTTTAGCCATGATTACATGCATAGGAATAAGTGGCAAATCATGCAAATGAGTTGAGGACATTTTCTTTGATTTGTTTAGGCAGTATATATAGTCATTTTTGTGCTTCATTGTAGCACACATCATTCAATCAATCAAACCAGCATTTACTTTATCCTTTATATTTACGCCTTTACAACTTTCTTTACTTTAGTTATGCCTTATTAGGTTTTACCAATCATAGTTGTTAGCAAAATCTCAACTAGGCGCTTCCTTTAGTAGTCTGGGGACCTATAGCTAAGGAATAGAGTCCCTTCCTCAACGTATCACCTAATTGTAGAAATCATTTGATGTGATTCGGTTGCATTAGTTGATTCCTCGACTAAGTCAAAAAATTTATCTCAACACATCTTTTTGGCACACCCGATAGGACCAAGAAACAAGCCTCTCTAGAGGTTGGTTGACATTGGTCATGCCTTCAATTGGCTTATGCAGTTGTGGTCAAGTAGGAGTTTGAACTAAATGGAACCTTCACAATCACTTGCTAAGAAGAATGATAATTGTGGGGCAAGTGAACCTCAAGTTTCTCAACCAATGGTGACTTCAACACCTGCTACACCACCTTCTCAATTTACAAATCTAATAATTGTGGGATAGCCAAGTCCAATTGCCACAAAAGACGTTGCTGAACACAGTCAATTGATGGTAATGATGACTTTCCTCCAGTCAACAGATTGACATGGATCTTAATGATCTAATGTATCAGATGTCATGTCAACTAGCTGAGATTGTCAAGTCTATGGTTCACAAGGAGGTGCACAATGTTTGTGAACAAGGGCAAAGAGCATGCAACCAAAGGAACATTGTACATCATCTTGTAACATTCAACAGGCTAATCCTGTGCAAACAGTCTCCTACATGGTTACTCTAGCTAACACTAGGGGGCAAATATGAGTTGAATGAGTGATGCAACCAACTTTTCATTATGGACAAGTTCAGAGAGCTAGGAAACCTCCAAACACTTCAGATAATCTTGGCTTGCTTTATATTCAAGCTAACATGTTAGCTGTTAGTGCTATCCCATAGGTTCCAGTTCAAGGGACTTCATAGTACCTACCATATCCTACGACTGTATTTAGCGGGACTTAATTTTGGGCACTTAGAGATTACACAGCTGAGTAGCCATGGAACATGCTTCCACCTCATACAACTAATCAACCAATGCACCTACTAACCCTAGAGCAGCCAGCTTTTCATCAGGCAAGCCAAGTTCCTCTCCCAGTGCAAGGAACTCTATTCAGGGCACATGGAGACTTTGCTAGAGAACAATCATGGAACTCGGTTCCACCTTTTCCAACTAATCAGCCGATATACTTTAACACACCAGAATAGATAATCTATTAGCAGGTGAACCCAATGCCTCCAATACCACTGAGACAGGCAGGTCCTGTTGCTGTTTAAATGCCAAATGCTAATCAGCTAGCATCAACTAAGTCGCGACCTACTATACCTCAGCTGATTGATCCTAACATGATAGCTGAGATAATTAGGAGGCACTTTGGCATGGAGCTAAGGCCTATTGACAGGCTAGTTTACAAAAGCCATATTGGCATATTCACTAAACTAAAATGAGTATTATAAACTTTAGCTATTTCTGTTATCTTTAACTAAAACTGTTTTCACTTGGTATTCTTTTTTGCCACCTAACTCATGGATAGGATGTTCCATGATTGTTTTTACAGACCTCAGGCAGAGATTACAATAGCTGATCTCATGAATCTAAAACATTAAGTGCACAAACTTGTGGCTAAGTACGTTGAAAGGTTCAAAAGTTAAGGAGCAAATGTCATGTGCAGTTTCTAGAAGCTGAATATGCCACGATTACTGTGGGTAAAATGCATCCTCAATTTGTAGAGAAATTGATCACTTAAAAATGTCCAGATCTAACTCAGCTGGCTACCAAAGCTTCTAGGATTGAACAATTCATCCTGGAGAAAGACCAAAAACGAGCCAACAAAGGAGAGAAAGGCTCATATTTTGTCGTAATTGTTGACTATATTGATCTAGGTGAAGCAGCTAAGCAGCAGGAGGACCAGTCAGTTGATATCATAGCAACTAAAATCTTAAGGAGAGAACCCTACTCATGCCTAGCTCTTAGGCTATCAATGGGCAAGGAGTTTCTAAAAGTGGAAAACAAAGAAAACTATCTCCTTGACATATCCAAGGCTGATCAGATTTTTGACTACTTGTTAAAAGATCAGTAGATAAAGCTACCCAATGGGCACAAGATCCCTTTACCTGATGAATTAAAGATTAGGAAATACTGTAAATGGCATAATTCTTATAGTCATGCTACAAACAACTATTTGGTTTTTAGGAATTTTATTTAGAAAGCCTTGAAGGATGGAATATTCAAACTAGCTGATAAGGGTACAGCCGAGATGACAATAGACACCAACCCATTCCTATTCATTTCCACCAATATGGTATATCTATCTGGCTTATCATCTAAACTTGACCCCAAAAAGGTTAAATGGAAATAACCAATGCAGAAACAGTGGATAATCAAGGGGGTGAGTGCAGCTAATGAGACCCCTAAGATCGAGGGCCAACTGGTCGCATAGCCTAAGCAACAAAAGTCAACCATTCATAAATCAAGTGTTTTCGATAGGTTGTAGTTTCCAACACACATTGGTAAGCCAAGATGAAGGAGCAAGGTATTCGACAGGATGCAGGTGTCCAAGTTGGATGATGAGCTTATCCCAAAAGGAAGAATGCGAGTAGCTAAATTCAACATTGAAGAAGGCATCTCTACTCTGAGAATAACCATTCGTAATGATGAACAATTGAAAAGTCAAAACATGATCAAGCCAAGGGTTGATGTGGAAAAAGGATGGTTGTTTCTCAACAAATATGCAAAAGGGCAGACTTCTCAATCAAAATCACCAAACCAGTTGACGTACACTTAGAAAAGGAGGTGGTAGAGATAGAGGCCAGCCCAGAAGTTAAAGTAAATGGTCAAAATGTTAGCCGAGGCAAAGACAATCGTAAGAGAAGAAGTCAAGTTTCCTAAAGCAGCTGACACATCTGAAGTAGTTGATAGAAATGAGGAAGTTAATGTTTATTGGAGTCTAATACTACCTTGCCTCCGGCTATCGATGTTATTAGCCTTTTGCCATATGAATTTATGGCTGAGGCAAATAAATTATATGGACTGGAAGGGGATGTTTTTGTCAAAGAAGCTGAATAGGTTACTTTGCTAGATAGGAATGAGGAAGTTGAGCCATCTGTGATGAAATTTGAAAAGCCAACAGAGGCCATAAGAAAACATCTTAAGCCTCTATTTATTAAGGCTCGCATCAATGGTAGGCTAGTTAACCAAGTGTTCAAAGATGGAAGAGTAGTGTTGAATGTTATGCCCATGTCTACTTTGAAAAAGCTTAGGAAAACTAAGGCATATTTAATTACTAACAACATAAAGATGGCTAATTTTATTGGTGAAGCCACTGCAGCTGTTGGAGTATTAGTACCTGATATCACGGTGGGAGCCATAACCACGAATGTAGTCTTCTTCAAGGTAAATGCAAATCCCACTTATTTGGTTTTGCTAGGCAGAGATTGGATCCAATCTAGTCAATACATCCCTTCCACTCTTCATCACCTACTCATGTTTTGGGAAGGGGACAAAATTCAAGTAGTGTTAGCTAATCAGAATCCATTTACAATTGACATCAAGATGGCAAAAGCCAAATTCTACTCACCACAACTAGAGCCCATCAGGGTTCTAGCCAGCTATTAATAGGCTCCATTTAGTCTTGCAATTTGATGTCTTAAGGTTTCAAGATCCAACCTCAGCCAACTAAGGCCACCTCACAGCCTCTTTCATAGGTTGTTTATGGATCAGAATCTTAAAATTTATAAGGATGTCCTACATTAGCTGGATCTGCTTGTAGCCGAGACTAGGATTGAGGAATCAACCTCTGATACACTTGGGAGGCAAGAGGATGAGTCAGAACAACTGATAACCTAACTTCCAACAGTGTTGGAATATCTAATCAAGAGAAAGATACCCAACTTTAAAGTTCAGGATCCTTTATTTAAGATCAATATAAGGACAAAAGAGGACCCAAGGCTCATTGGAGTCAGTGGCTTATTAGCTGAAGGGGATAGAAATTGGCTAACCACTTTTGTCAAACAATATATAGACTACTTTGCTTGGGATTAACATGAGATGCTAGGATCGTCTAAGTAGCTAGTCAAACATCGATTGCCGATTAAGGAGGGATTTAAGCCTCATAAATAACTAGCTAGGAGGTTTAATCCTGAATTAATGCCAAAGATCAAAGAGGCAATGGAAAAGTCATTGAAAAAAGGCTTTATACGTACTGCCAGGTATGTAGAGTGTCTTTCAAATATTATTCTAGACATCAAGAAAAATGGGCAAATAAGGATTTGCACGGACTTTAGGAATTTGAATCTAGCCACCATAAAGGATGAGTACGCTATGCCATTAACCAATATGTTGGTTGACACAGCAGCCAACCATGGAATCCTCACATTTATGGATGGATATTCAAGCTATAATCAGATTTCTGTAGCCAAAAAGGACCTCCATAAGACTGCATTTTGTTGTCCAGATGCATTGGGTATTTATGAAAGGCTAGTCATGTTGTTTGGCTTGAAAAATGCAAGAGCTGCCTACCAAAGGGCAATGAATGCATAATTTTCCATGAGCTAATTAACAAAAGTATGGAAGTTTACATTGATGACGTGGTAATGAAGTCAAAGGATTTCAATCAACATTTAGTTGATTTAGAATAGGTGTTCAGGAGGATGAGGTTTCACAATCTTAAAATAAACCTAGCTAAGTGTACTTTTGGAGTCTCGACTGGTAACTTCCCTTGCTTTTTAGTCCACAAACAAGGGATCAAGATAGACAAGAATAAAGCTAAGGCAGTTTTAGAAGCTAGACCACTTAGTAACAAGAATAAGCTATAGAGTCTAATTGGAAAGATCAATTTCTTAAGAAGATTCATTGCCAACTCGGCTGGTAAGATGAAAGCTTTCTCACCTCTATTGAAACTGAAAGGGGCTGGCGAGTTTGAATAGGGGGAGGAGTAGTAAGGAGCTTTTAAGCATATCAAGCAAAGCTTAGCTAATTCACCAGTTTTAGTACCTCCTACATCAGACAAGCCTTTGAAGTTCTACATTTCAGCTATAGAAGAATCCATCAGCTGTCTATTTGCCCAAGATATCGAGGATGGGTCTGAGAGAGTTATTTATTTTTTAAGCTGCTTGATAAATGAAGCTGAATCTCGATATATTCTAATTGTGAAATTATGTCTTTCTTTGTATCACGCATGCACTAAACTTGAATATTATCTTTTGCCGAAATAATTTCTAGTTATGTTCAACATTGATATCATTAAATACTTGTCAAACAGACTAGTTTTATAAGGCAGACTAATGACATGCGCTATCAAATTAAATGCATTTGCTCTGAAATATATACCTTTGAAAGCCGTTAAGAGTCAAGTATTAGCCAACTTCTTAGTCAAGCACCCTTGCATAGATGTCAAAGACTCAATGGTTGTAGTTGATCATTACATAAGCTTATAGCCATGGGAGTTGAAATTCTATAGTTCAAAGACTTAGAGAAGTAGAAGCTAGAGTCACTATCAAAAGCCCTTCAGGAAAAGCAAGGAAGTTTATGTTCCAACTCGAGCTCAGTTGTTCTAATAACCAACTAGAATACGAAGCCTTAATATTGGGATTACAGCTCTTAGTATCTATGGGGGCTCAGTTCATCAAGGTGATGTAAGATTCACAATTAGTTATTCGTTAACTAACTGGGGAATAAAGTGTAGAAATCCTAACCTGGTACACCATTATGAAATGGCTCGCTCACTTCTTCGTTAGTTTGCAGATGTGGTAATCATGCACGTTCCCAAGGAAGAGAATGAGGAGGCTAATGACTTAGCTCAACAAGCCTTAAGTTTCAAAGTGTCAGCTGAGTCGAGTCTTTGTTGCCCCTACATTGCTATTATTGAACAACAACCCTCAGTTAATGATTAGAGAAACTAGTTAATCAATTATCTGAAAGATCCTTTAACCTCAGCTAAGGCTAAGATGAAGCATAAGGCCCTGAAATACGTACTTCTTGATGGAAATTGTATGAAAGAGGGCATGAAGTTTTGTCATTGAAATGCTTAAGCAAGTTAGAGGCTTTGAAGTTCAGATGGAGCACATAGGTCTGGCCCTAAAATGAGATAGCTAATACACAGACATGGCTATTATTGGCTGACCGTCACAGCTGACTACTATAATTATGCTAAAGGATATGTAGCTTGCCAAAGACATGGACCCATCCAAAGGGTGCTTGCTGACGAACTACATCTCATCATCAAGCCTTAGTCTTTTAGAGGATGGGCAATGGATTTGATTAGTAAAATCTATCCACCTTCTTCCAAGAGGCATCCTTTCATAATTGTCGCAACTGATTACTTCACTAAATGGATGAAAGCTCAGCCAATGCTAACTGTATCTCAAGTAGACATAATCAAGTTCATTTAGCAGTAAATCATTCACAGGTTTGGTATACCATAAACAATCGCAGCTGATCATGGTACAGTGTTTACGGAAGATAAGGTGATAGCCTTTGCTTAGAAGTATGGAATCAAAACGGTTTATTCTTCACCTTATTACTCAAGCCAATAGGCAAGCTTATGCTACTAATAAAATCCTTATTGATATGATCAAAAAGACCATAGAAGACAAGCCTAGAAAGTGGCATGAAGCATTATTTCAAGTGCTATAGGCTTATAGAAACTCCAAATGTATAGCTACTGGTCTTACTCCGTTTCGGCTAACTTATGGACAAGATACTGTATAACCTTTAGAGATTACAGTTAAGTCCTTAAGGGTGGCAAAACAACATGGACTAGAGACAAATGAGTATTTACAATCTATGCTCATGGAATTAGATTCAGTTGATGAAGATAGACTAATGGCCCTAGACAATATTCAGCTATATAAAGAACATGTAGCTAAAAGCTACAATAAACATGTGAAGGTTAAAAAATTTATCGAAGGTGACTTGGTTTGGAAAATAATTTTGCTGATTGGAACTAAAGATCATAAATTACAATTGGTCACCAAACTGGGAAGGACCTTACATTATCAATCAAAGTATCCTAGGGGGTGCATATCGGCTAGTAAACATGCAAGGTGAAGAACTAAGCAAAACCATCAATAGAAAATATTTAAAAAGATATTACCATTCCAGCTGGAAAGGCATCCAGCGTATAGAGTCATAAATGCAATCACAAGCCAGTTGCCTAATTCCAAAATAACCAAAGTTTTAATGAAGAAAGGAAATTTAAGTACTTTTGCACGAACCTAGCTCGGAGATTGTTTATTCAATAGCTAAAATATTAATAGAGCTCCAAGGAGGTGTTTACGAAAGAGATACAGAGCTAGCAGTAGCAGAAATAATAGTTGAGTTGAATGGTTGATCAGCAGCCATTGCAGTCAATAAAGGTACAATCAAGGCAGTCACTGCAAGAGGAGTTATTGCCTAGATAGGAGTCTCTGCTAGGATATTTTGAGATTGCCCTAAGATTTTTTAGCTTAAGCTAGTCCAGCATCTCTAACCTAGAGGTCATGCCCCCAAAAAGTCTTCCATTGTAACAAATAGTCGATTTCAGAGTTTAGCTTCACAGACTGGTTGTACAGCTTGAGCCTTACTTTAGTGCCAAACTGAATATTGGCTGTCAAAGTTTTTAACCTGGGCTAAAAAGGATGAAATCTCATCTTGAATTCTAGCCAGGTCCTTGTTCAGTTCTTCCAGCTAAGAAGAAATGTGATTTTGCTCCATTAAGTTCTCTTGGCGATCCTTCTCAACTTTGCTGCACTTGACTCCTTCCTCTCATTATTAACTTTACATATAAAGGTAATGTCACCAAGAAGGAGAGCCATTTAGGTATAGGCAGCTTTGACAGATGCAGGAACAAGAGAAGGATCTGCAGTCTTGGCCACCTTAGTCATGGAAGTCTTCAAGGAGCTGACAATCTTTGGATCAACCAGGAAGTCTTTCAGCAGCTTATTTTCAACAAACTCCTCATGCACTGATATTGGTGATATGTCACCAATGAGAGGGCTGCTAAAGGGAGACTTGAAGTATTGGCTTAACACTTCATCTGAAATCATAGGGCAAGAATAAGTTGTATCGGTAGCCTACAGGATAGTGAAGGGAGGCGACAGAGTCCTTGTCGATGTCTGGGGATCTTGGTCTCTTTCTCCACATGAAAGAAACAAACATAGAAACTAGGAAAATAACAAGAATGGCTTGCAAAAGAAAGTTATAAAGAGACGATGGCTTTTGAGGGAAATACTTGAGCAAATGAGTTAGGCTCAGCTAATGACCTTTTGGATTTTGAAGCAACTATTGGAGTAGAAGCAACAACGGCAGCTATTGTAGCAGCAAGGCTAGAAGTTTTCCTAGTTTGTCTTCGAAGAGCGCCAGCAGAAATGCCTCTAGGCAAACTTTTGAAAGTTTCAACGTAAATGACATTTACTTCCACCAAAAAAGAAATACACCCAAGGTTATGATAGTTTAGCCACAGTCGACTAAATAAGATTCAATCAAACGTAGATGTATCTTTAACATTCAAGCATGTAACCTTGGTTTTCTTGGAAGGAGATGCAGTGCTGGATGAAAAGGTCTTTTTCTTTTTCTCTTTTCCAGTCAAGCGTTTAGAAGTTTCATCAATTAACTGAGATAGAAATGTAGAAGGAGAAGCAGGAAATACCTTGGCAAAAACTACACTAGTTAGCGAATTTAATTCCCTCACCTTGAATTGAAGTGAAAGCATAAAAATGAAATGAGTTTAGCCTTTGAGCATTGCCATTGCTAAGGCTGTGAATTTCTTCTAACTTAAGGAGGGGACGAACAGAGGGTTTAGTAAGTCAAGCATAAGACATTGGAATGCCTTGAAACAAGCCAAATTACTTGGCAAAGCATTGAGGAAAGTACGACTCAACAGATATCTTGTTATGATGGGAAGTAGGCTTTGCACCATTAGTAGATCTCTAGTGGTCAACAAACTACTCTAGCCAAGTACCATGGCAACACTGTGTTAGTTACTGGCTAAGTTAGACGGAGCCTCTCTTAGCCTGGCAGGACCAATCTATCTTTGATAGTGAGGAAAACTGAAAAAAGTGCCCTGCTATGGCCTAAACTCGGGGTCCATTATCAGTGTATGACAAGGGCTTACCACAGGTTCACCCAAACTAATAGTCTTCTAAAACCCTAACACACTTGTAGAAGTAGAGAGGAGTTACTTGACTCACTAAACCTCCAAGCAATCATGAGAACATGCATTCTTCTACAAGGAACAAGCTACTTGCAGTCATATCTCTAGAAGGGGAACTAAATAGGGTAACTTGGTGACACTAACCCTACTAAGTCATCATTGTCTAAAAAGATAAGGCTATGTGTCATCACCCTTATCAAAGGCAAAGAATTAAACACATGGCCTTAAGCAAGAAGTAACCCCACTTAGACAAGACACACACACATACTCTCACCCACCTCCAAGTGCACGACCATGCACTTATCTAAAAATAACATAGTTACTCAAGTAAGCCAAGTAATTGTTACAAGCCATTTGGAAGGTTGTGAGTAGGCTAACTCACAAGTAATGATTAAACATGTCAACTAAGGGATAATATCCCTAAACATTCCCATCACTTTTTTCCTTTTCCTCATACACGGCCATGCATCTCATTTAGGCCTATTAATACCTCACTTGCATGCCTCCTCATGCACACACACATACTTAAGAGCCAAAACTTTGCTAGTTTGCCTAGAGAGAACCTTCTACATGCATAATTAAAGGAGAAGACTATTCAAACTTAGCTAGTTCAAGTTAGGAAAAAATAACCTTCTCTCCTCCACTCTTGTTTAATATGTTTCTACTTGATGTATTTTAAATGTTGATGGATATGTTATTATTATTTCCATGGCTCATGATATGTTTTATTTATCATGTTTATGACACTTTCCTTTTGAAAAATTGAGGCCATGGACTATGAAATTCAATAAGATTATCTTCTATTACCAATAGCTACAAATGATCCTCAAAGGTGCTGATCTAGATGATTTTGAGATATGATCCTTATAGGGAGTGATCTCATAAGTTTAGAAATGATCCTCAAGGAGGTGATCCTGCATGATCAAGGCCACTTTAGTGGCAAGGTCACTTCAGTGGTAATGGCGAGGGGACGCCCTTGTAAGTTGAAAGAGCTCTACTCCTATGTTATGTTTATGATCATGCTGTAAAGTCCCAAAAGCAAAAGAAAGATTGGTAATACAACATACCTAGGATAAAGTTATTGAATAAAAGTAAAGCTAGAAAAGAAACTATTTTTTGTATGTAGTGTAGCTGAGAACATTACTTTTTTTGAACTATAAACTTCTATTATTGCTTACTGAGATTTATATCTCACTCTTTCGTGGTGAAGTTTTCAGATTAAGACGTCGTTCATAACTTTAGCTATTCAAATTGAGATCATATGGGTTGATGTCCCGAGGTTGGGCCCAGTCCAAGTAATCTAAGATGTCTTCATCGTTCCCTTAAACAATTAAGGAGCAAGCTAGGATGTAGTTTATGTTTAAGAGTCCTTAATTAAATATATCCCTAACATACACTGTTTTGATGTAAATTGTAAATGAAATGTTGGAGGATACTTTTCTATGATAGTTAAAAGGTGATCTTATGATGTAACCTAGTGACCTAGCTTATATATAATAAGTATATGGTTTGTTTCTATGAAGCGGTGTATGATTTTCACTCTAAATTAACCCTAGTTTAATGAGGTAAATGAGATGCTTATCATCCCTAAAATATAGCTAAATATACGTGTAATCATGTTTAAAGGTGTCACCATGTACCAAGTCAAGTAACCAAAAGCATAGAAGGCAAGAGAAATGAGTGTCACTCTCTGGTTATTGGGTGCCTAGACGGTGGTCCACCACTCAGGTGGTGGAATCTGAGTGCTTGATTAGTGGATAGCCTGACGCAAGGTGCTATTATGTGCCTTAGGTGCCCAGGCGGTGAAATCCCAGTGCCTAGGAGGTGAAGTCCTAGTACCCAGGCCGTGACTAGACCGAGAATTTATATCATTTTGCCAAGAAGGGAACCAAGCGTAGGGAGTTATATGGATTGTAATACAATCTATAAGTTGCATATTCAATCTAACATGATTTAAAGGTTAGATATCAACTAATTATGCATGGAATTTAATTTGATTCTAAGTTAAGTCTTAAAGGAATGAAAGGGTTAAACATGAGTAGTTAAAAGATAAATAGGGCAAAGAACTAGTGTTTCTTTTGCTTTAAATCGAACTAACTGTAAGTTTTTAAATTTGGTTTTAATGAACTTTAAATTAAGCTAAAGTTTTAGAACTTAACCCTAATAGTGTTGTGAGAAAGCCTAGCAAGTAATCAAGTATGTGAAATTAAATTTTGAATCTTAATTGTATGTGTAAGTACCTTTGTGGAGTTAAGATTATCACAAGAAAGATTAATAGATTAATTTAGTTTATTTTTCTTAATAATCTACCATAAGATGACCTAATTATAACTGATTAAAGAAGTAATTAACTAAGTGAGCATGAGACACAATACCTCTAAGGTAGAGTGTTACATTTTTTGTGCTAGAGATGCTATAGAATTCTAACAAACATTTGTAATAGGATATTGAGCTTGATCACCTTAATATGAAGTATTCTATGTATGTAAAAGGATTTGGGACCAATCAAACATGGACGCTCTGCAACCAAAGCTACAAATAACTAGTGAAACAGGTTAGAATAATCAGAGTAGCACAGTGGAAGCATGGTAGTTAGATTTCCTTATTACTTGAATCTTGTTAAAGGTAAGAAGATATGATTGTTAGATCATCCTTAGACTACCTAAGAAATTGATTGATTGAGTTAGTTTTCTCACACTATCTATTTCGGCCTAGGTGTGCTTTCTAAGGAGATTGTAGTTACCACTTGAGATGTAGTTGTATCTTAATTCCCTAGTGGTTAATTAAGCAAGAACCACTTAGATTTTTGAACAAAACTAATCACTTAAGGAAGAAGATGTTAAAAACTAAAGTTGTTACTTTTGATTAAAGTGGTACATAAGTCTTATTAGATTTAAAGATAACATAATTAAATAATAAGTTTAATTAAATACTTAATGAAATTACACCAATGATAAGTGCACACTTGTAGTATCAGCCTAGATGAGTTAAGTTACCCTTCACTTTGATTTCTATACGTTAAGATAGGAGACGATATGCTCATTAAGTTTAAAAGGACTCTAATGAAGCCAAGATACTAATATAAAATCATTAAGGAATTAAACAAAACACATAGTCAAAATAGTCCGAGAGGAAGAAGCCACCTGAGAAACGAAGGAAAGAAGTATTGTTAGAAAATAGGGAAAAGCCCTAGATCATAAACCTATGGAAGAATATTTATTTTAAGCAGAGAAGAGGCAACTCATTCTCCCAGTTAAATATGAGGTACATGCCTTTATATATATATATATATATATATATATATCTGTTTCTGATTGCATTATTTGACTCAGGAGCCATTTGTTCCTTATTATCTACTGATTGTTTGACTAGAAGCACCTTCTCTATTGATTGTATTAACTTACATATGTTTAAATTACCTGATTATCTGGTTGCTATATGTGATTTCATTATTATTATTTTTCCATTACTCTAGATAGAGAACTTATGAAAAACTTTAGTAAATACCGGAAGATGAGCATAAATCTATGATTGGTTAGGATAATGATTAGAAATTATTTAACTACCCTAACCAAATGAACACTAACTAGATACTATTCGACTAGCCAAGTTTAGGTCTAAGTATTTAAGAAAATATTTAATGCAAATAGAGAAATCCTATTAGTTTCTAGCTATAGGTCAAAAGTTATTGGTAGTACCAAGGATCTTGTTCTAAGAAAAAGAGATTTAAACCTATTTTTTTAAAAGATTCTAAGTTTCAAGGGTATGGGTTTTTATAGTCTTGAATCCATTGGTATATTACAAATTGAAGATATTTAGATCTCAAATTCATGATATTAGTTAGTTTCTTAAAAAAATTTTATTTTAGGAATCATATGTCAGATCTTATCATTGTTCATTTGTGTTAAGGATAAGTGATGTTATATTATGCTTGATACAAGAAAGTGATGGATTAGATAAGTCTTCTAGCATGCTATGGATTTCTAGGAAAAGTTATATGATTCATTTGGAGAAAGTAGCAATATATGGATGTTTTAGTGATATATGAGTATATTTTATTAGAAGAAAACCAAGGTTACTAAGGAGATGCTAGTTTCAGCCATGAAGGGATTATAGGTGGAAAATGTGTTTGGCATTTAAGATGTGGTGATGTTTTTAAGGTTATAATAAATTACAAAAAAGGATTTTTGATTTATATCTATGGTATAGTGAAAATTGGTATTAAGTATATTCGACTTAAAGAAAGTCAAGCAAAATAAGATGATTTAGGGGAAAAAGGTTTTGACCACATGAAGTAGAAAATTCTACGTGTGTAATCTTGTACAAGTGATGTTGAAGTCTCTTCAAAACCCATAATGAAGCATATTTAGATGTTCTAGTCAGACCAAAATCCTTAGAATGATTCCTTAGTGTCATGACCAAAAGAGGGAAAACTAACTTCTTATTTTAATGGTTAAATGTTAAGGTAGAAGATGACAAGTTAATAAGGGTTCAAGTAGGTTGGAATAAGCAAAGCTTAGAAGAAAATAAAGAAAAACACTTAGGTACCTCTAAATGAAGATTTTGATTTAGTGGGTATACTTAACATAAGTCAAATTTAGTGAGTAATCTTAATTAAGATTAAGTGGGTCAAATTATTAGAAACTGAGATTATCAACAAGAGTACAATGAGTTATCTCAAATTTTGAGGAAGAAATTATTATAGAGTGGAAGAATTGTAAGATTCACTAAATCATGAAAGATATAGTTGTGGATAATTTCTATTTATGCATTGTTTCATGTGTGTTGTATACCCATTAAAATTTTAGAAAGGATTCAAGCCCTCTAGTATAAGTTAGATTAGAGTGATAAATCTAAACCCTAATTAATCAAGGTTAGTCCAAAATTTAAATTCAAAGAATAACCTAAAAACCATAGAAACTAAATCTAGCCCAACATAAGAAAGATCCAAAATTAGAATAGCCCAAGACCCAAAGACCCAAGTTTAGTCCAAGAAGTAAACTAGATGAAGACAAAATGATTGTCTTTCAAAGGAAAAGCTCTCGTGAGAAAGTGAGCAAGGAGGAAAAGACACAAAAGAAATATAATTATGGGCTAAAAAACAAAAGCAATATTTAGAAGAAGGGAGGAACTCAGGTGAGATAGAAGAAAAGGAAGAAGGAAACAAGTAAAGAATATTCTTTGAGCTTTATTCTTAGGCATTAATGCACATGAGACAAAGATTAAAACTTGTTGAACAAGCTAAATATGTTAGTGGAATAAAACAAAAAGAGAAACTTCAAGGTAAATTTCTAAGAAGAAAGGTAAGGTTGCTTGTTCAAGAAGGATTAGAATATTCTTAGGATAATTCCCTATGAATTAATGAACAAAAGACATAGTGAATATTATGAAACTACTAGGAAAGAAAAGTTGCTTAATTAAAAGGAGATTGTATATTCCTCATGTAATTATGAGCAAAAAGAACAATCTTGCACAAACAATAAGCTCACGTGAGGTAGATTAGGTAACTACTTAGAAAATATGCAAGCAAATCTCTAAGTTAGACAAGTTAATTAAGTGTAAGCAAGTTAGTCTAACAAGTTAACTAAGTTAATTAAGTTAAGTTAGACAACAAAGCAAACAACTTGTCTACCTAGGGAGAAATTCACATGAGAAAGGAAACAAGGAAGAAAGAAAGAGGAAGTTTGGTAAAGGTGGTAATATTCTTAGGCATAAACCATGCCTTAATGTATAAAAGACAAAAGTTACTTAGTAAACTCAAAAAAACCACGTGAAGGGTTTAGGAAAGTGTCAGGAAGAAGCTAACAAGGAAAGATCTTTAAGCAACCTAAGTAACTTAATCAAGAAGTCATACATTAATTAACAAGAAGACAAAGGAATCTTCTTGCAAGGAAGCTCACGTGAGGAGCCTAAGGGAGACAAAGTGGTCTTCTTAAGTAACTTAAGTCAAGAGATAAGAGATGATAATGACATGCAATGATGGTTAGACTTACTAGAAAGCAAGGAATCTAATTAGAAACTAATGGAAAAGTCAAAAAGTAACCAAATCTACCAAGTCAACCATGAGTTAATGGAAGGAATCTAGTTAGAAAGCAACCAAATTAAGTAAATTTAGTTACTTTATGTAACTAAGTCATCATAAAACTAGATAAGAGCCACTTCGAGGCAATTCATTGGCTAGAAGAAAGGCAAATAATCATGATAAGGCAATTAGTCAAGACATGTGATTAATTCATGTGAAAAGCTTTAGGTGGTCTTCCAAGTTCAAGATATGTGTGAGATAGGGAGAAGGTGACTTGTAAGTCACAAGATTCCATGTAATTAATTGAAAAGACACCTAGTTGAATAAGGAACATGCATTGCATGGCCATGTCTCTAAGAAATAGACCAAATTGAAGCCTAGTCACTTAAAACAAACCTAAGTAATCATTTATTCAACTAGATAAAAGGCCAAGTGCCCAAACCCTATCCAAAAGTATCTCTTAATTAGTAAGATTCCTTTCTTAGCCAAAAAGAAGAAGAAACAAATTATATTTTCTTGAAACTACTAAGTACATGGCCATAGATGAAGTAAATTAGTTATACTAACCAAATTAGATAATGATTGTCAAGATGCCATGTGGCATCAACCTAACTAAGCCAAGCTATCAAGTCAAGACATGTGGTTAAATTAACCTAGAAGGAAACTAATAGTCTTCTAAGACCCTAACACACGTGTAGGAGTAGGGAGGAGTTACTTGACTTGCTAAATCTCTAAGCAATCATGAGAACAAGCATTCTTCTACAAGGAACAAGATACTTGAAGTCATATCTCTAGAAGGGGAACTAAGTGAAGTAACTTGGTTACACTAACCCTACTAAGTCATCATTGCCTAAAAAGATAAGGCTATGTCTCATCACCCTAATCAAAGCAAAGAATTAAACACAAGGCCTTTAGCAAGAAGCAACCTACTTAGACAAGGGGCACACACACACACTCTCACCCACCTCCAAGTGCACGGCCATGCACTTATCTAAGAATAACTTAGTTACTTAAGTAAGTCAAGTCATCGTTACAAGCCATTTGGAAGGTTATAAGTAGGCCAACTCACAAGTAATGATTAAACTTGTTAACTGAGGTATAATATCCCCAAAGGTTCACGTCACTTTTTCCCTTTTCCCCATACATGGCCATGCATCTCATTTAGGCCTATTAATACCTCACTTGCATGCCTCCTCATGCACACACACACTTAGGAGCCAAAACTCTGCTAGTTTGCCTAGAGAGAGCCTTCTATGTGTACAATCAAAGGAGAAGACCATTCAAACTTAGCTGGTCAAGGTAGGGAATAATAACCTTCTCTCCTTCACTCTTGTTGAATATGTTTCTACTTAATGTATTTTAAATGTTGATGGATATGCTATTATTGTTTCATGGCTCATGGTATGTTTTATTTCTCATGTTTATGACACTTTCTTTTTGAAAGATTGAGGCCATGGACTATGAAATTCAATAAGATTATGCTCTATTACCAATAGCTACAAATAATCCTCAAAGGAGGTGATCCGGATAATTTTGAGATATGATCGTTATGAGGGGTGATCTCACAAGTTTGGAAATGAGCGTCAAGGAGGTGATCCCGCATGATCAAGGCCACTTCGGTGGTGAGACCACTTCGGTGGTAAGGTTACTTTGGTGGCAATTGTGAGTGGACGTCCTTGCAAGCGGAAAGAGCTATATTCCTATGTCATGTTTATGATCATGGTGTTAGGACTCGAAATCAAAACAAAGATTGGTAATAGAACATATCTAGCATAAAGCACATATTGAATAAGAGTAAAGTAAAAAAAGAAGCTATTTTTTGTGCATAGTACAGCTAAGAATATTGCTTATTTTTGAACTATAAACTTTATTATTGCCCATTGAGATATATATCTCACTCTTTTGTGGTGATGTTTTTAGATTAAGATGTCATTCATAATTTTTACTATTGAAATTAAGATCCTATGGGTTGATGTCCTAGGGTTGGGCTTGGTCCAAGTAATCCAAGATGTCCACATCGTTCCCTAAAACAATCAAGTAGGAAGCTAGGATGTAGTTTATGTTTAAGATTCCTTAATGAAGGATATCCCTAACATACTCTGTTTTAATGTAAATTGTAAATGAAATGTTGGAGGATACTTTTGTATGATAGTTAAAAGGTGACTCTTTTGATGTAACCTAGTGACCAAGCTTATATATAATAAGTATATGGTTTGTTTTCTATGAAGTTGTGTGTAATTTTCACTTTAAATTAACCCTAGTTTAAAGAGGTAGAGATGCTTAACATCCCTAAAATATGGCTAAATATATGTGTAATCATGTTTAGAGGTGTTACCATGTACCAAGTCAAGTAACCAAAAGCATAAAAGGCAAGAGAAACGAGTGCCACTCTCTAGCTATTAGCACCTAGGCGCCAGCCTCGGGGTGCCTAGGCAGTGGCCCACCACTTTGGTGGTGGAACCTGAGGGCCTGAGCGGTGGACAGCCAGAGGCAAGGTGTTATTCTATGCCCTGGGCACGCAGACAGTGAAATCCCAGTGCCCAGGCGGTGACTAGGCCGAGAATTTGTATTATTTTGCCTAGAAGGAAACCAATTTTAGGGAGTTATATGGATTCTAATACAATCTATAAGTTACATCTTCATTCTTACATGATTTAAAGGTTAAATGTCAACTAATTATGCATGGAATTTGATTTGATTCAAAGTTAAGTCTTAAAGGAATCAAAGGGTTAAACATGAGTAGTTAAAAGATAAATAGGTCAAAGAACTAGTGTTTCTTTTGCTTTAAATGTAACCAACTGCAAGGTTTTAAATTAGGTTTTAATAAACTTTAAATTAAGCTAAAGTTTTAGAACTTAACCCTAATAGTGTTGTGAGAAAGCCTAGCAAGTAATCAAGTATGTGAAGTTAAATTTTGAATCTTAATGATATGTGTAAGTACCTTTGTGGAGTTAAGATTATCACAAGAAAGGTTAATAGATTAATTTAGTTTATTTTTCTTAATAATCTACCATAAGATGACCTAATTATAACTAATTAAAGAAGTAATTAACTAAGTAAGCATGAGACACAATACCTCTAAGGTAGGGTGTTACAAGAATTCACTAAGCAGAACTAGAACAAACTGAGGACACAGCTCGCAAGGTAAGTTAACTAATCTAACAAGCCCAACGCTTGTACTAATGGGCATCATGCTTCAAATTCATAAAGCTTAAGACTTGAACTAATGAACATCATGCTTCAAATCCATAACTAACTCGTGTACCAACTTAACATAGAGTTAGTATCTCCTCTGCAGAATCTAATCCTAGGTGCACCAAGACTACATTCACTACTGTTAGATACAGTGTTCTGACATGGTTTTCTTTAAAAAGAACAATTTCTAAAATTTAATAATGCATATTCCAAAAATAAATAAATTAATTTTTAATGAGCAAAAATAATGTCAAATTTATAAAAAAAAATAAACTTAATTGAAGAAAAAGATTTATGACATTAGAAAACTCAAACTTTATTAAACTTTAGATTTTTCTTCTATTATCATAACAGATTTCCATATCACTATCTTTCAATGGTATGAAATCATTCTGATGTAAGTTCATACTTATGACAGTTCAAAAAGCCAATATTTTTCATAATCACAAAATTTCCAATTCATTGGTTGAAAATCACTTTGACATAAGTCCAAACACCAAATAATCTAAAAATTAATATTTTTCATGATAGCAAAATTTTTCAGTTCAATCAATAGTTTATCATAACCGTGTTCACAAATCAAATCTAAGTTTTTCAAAAGTTTCCTTGTCCCAAGAGTCCTTAAGGCTTTACTATATTCAAAATTCAATAATAAAAATCTATTTCAAAATTTTGTAAAGAAATATCAAATAGATGTATAGCAGATATAAACCACTCACAATACTAGCAATATCTAATTGGGTCTTCCTCTAACCATTTGCCTTGATAAACTAAAGGTTCCTTGTATTGTTTTATAACCATAAAAATACCAAAAATTCTTGTATTAACCATGGGCAATTAAATTACCTAATTTAATTCGTAAATCCTAAATAAATCTAGCTACGAAAGCCTAAATTTGCTACCCAAAATAGCTGAATAAAAAAAATATGCTATTATACAAAATATCCACTCACTTATCTTAAGCCAAAATAGCCCAAACTCTGAATCGATGTTAGATATTGCTTCCAAAATTTATTAGAACTTCTTACTCTTTTACAAAAATCCTAGAGGGGAAAAGTAATTAAAATTTCCTATCTTAGGGCCTATATAACCATTCCTAGGGGGAAGGGGTTTACTATTTTTTCAATATGGGACTTAAAATTAGAACGACATTAGACTTCTTTCTCAATTGTGAGACTTAAACTCTTTCTTTCTCTTTTTTTTTTGTAATACTTTTCACAATCTTTCTCTTTCTCTTCCTCTTTTTTTTTTCCTTTAAAGCTTATCCTTTTTGTTTTTGGTGTCGTGACAGGCCTTTTGCAAGGAAACTACAAATCTTGTTCCCAATATTGAAAGCAATGAACTTGGTAGCTGGGATCAGCTGCAAAAGTTATCCCTGAACAGTCGCATTGTGGGGAATAGGAGAAGTATCAAAATTGTGAGGTTTAAACTCAGGAAAGTATTGGTGAATCCATAACTAAAGAAGCCATAGGGGACTAGGAACAATCTTGATATCTTCTTTTTGTTTTAGCTAATCCACCACTATCAACAAACTCTTATATAGCAAAGACAAAAGAAAAGGAGCTAGCGCCAAGGTTTTACTCGAGAGAATGGCAACAATATAGTAGGAGTACTGAGAAACAATGGCTAAGTAATTGGTACAGATGAAGTACTTACACAGCCAATATAGTAGGAAGGTGTCTTGTTGGCTAGCTAAGACATTTCCCCTTGACTTGGCATTAGCTGAGAGAAAAGATGAGTAGGAGGCAGAAGACTTCGAGAAGCTGATTCTCAAGTCCTCACTACATCTATCAAAGTGTGGCTCATCATGGTAAATGGAAATAGGAAGCCAATGATGGCCGTGGACTAGAAACCACAGAAGACAAAGAGAAGCTGAACATCTATAGCAATGTCAAATTGGAAAAGCATGATCATATCATAGATCCCTTATTTTTTCCAATCCGATTGATAAGCATTTGATATGCACTCTAACCAAGAAATGTATGGCCTATACTTCCTTTGCCAAGCCCTAAATTCCTTAGGGCAATCAGCTATCGTGAACCAGCTGGTAGTGATGGGTAATTGGAAACCTTCATGGAAGGACCCAGATAGTAAAGCTAAAGTTGGAAATCGTGTTCTACTAGGGTTTGAAAATTTTTAAGGCTTTGTTCTTCTTCCTCCTCGAAAAGGATATGAGAATCGACTGATTTGCTGAAACCTACATCAGAGGTAGCCGACCCAGTGGTGGGAGAAAGATCTTGGTTCTTAGAATTGGAAAGAGAGTGAGACAAGGTTGCAATGTGAAGGGAAGTGTAAATCGAAGAAGAATGTAAGACACAGCTGAGAATGGACGTATTCAGTTTCGAGCAAAAGCTGGATTAAAATGGGTTGGAAAGATAATCCCTTAGAATTTTGGAAAGTTTTTAAATTAAATGTTAACCACTTCGGAGCATAAAACCCAGATGATAGAAGTCTTATCTGTAAGCAGCTGGTTCAAATTTTGAAAATGCATCCTTTTAGCTTATTTAGTTAATCATCATCTGAATGATGTAAGGGGCCAAAGTGTTGACACCAACAATTTGTTAATCAGCCGAGCAGGTAATAGCCGATTAAGTCAAAGTTTATCAGGTAAGCTAAAATTGGAGGTATAGCTAATTCTAGGCCAACACGATAGTCAAGTTGGGTTTTTGCTAAGATTAGGCCAAAGCAGCTAAAGGAATATATATAAAGGCTAAGCCCAAATCATAAACCCATACCTGAGCCAATTGAAAAGTACGTAGTGTATTGACTTAGTCAAAAGCCATAAACAAGGAGAAAGCATGGAAGATTGGAATCTCATAAATTTAAGAGAGTGGGTTTATAGTTATGTATCCAACTAAACAAGTATTATTTTAAATTACCTAAAGATAGGGAAGGAGAGCTGACGTGGCTAGGCCATTTTCTCTACATGTTAGCCATGATTACATGCATAGGAATAAGTGGCAAATCGTGGCAAATGAGCTGAGGGCAATTTCTTTGATTAGTTTAGGTAGTATATATAGTCATTTTTGTGCTTCATTGTAACATACATCATTCAATCAGTCAAACCAGCATTTACTTTATATTTACACCTTTATAGCTTTCTTTACATCTTTATTTACTTTAGTTATGCCTTATTAGCTTTTATTAATCATAGTTGTTAGCCAATCTCAACTAGACACTTCCTCTAGTAGCCTAGGGACCTACAATTGAGGAACAGAGTCCCTCGCTTACCGTATTGCATAATCGTGGGAATCATTTAATGTGATTCAGCTGAATTAGCTAATTCTTTGGCTAATTCAAAAAATTCATCTCAACACCTTGTGTTTGTCCTATCCTTCTTCCATTATTAGATTTATTTTTCTCTAGCCTTCAAAATCAAATGACTAGGACTTTTAATACTTGGGAATACATTGAATTCTATTCCTTCTGCTTCGGTTACAAGGTTAGCCCATGTTTAGGAAAGCTTTTTTAGGAAAAAATCATTTTTTTAAAAACTCTCTTAATAAGATTCTAATTATAAGCTGTTTTAACCACAAAATAAACTAATCTAAACATGCGCTTAATAGAAAGGCAAGAAAATCTACTTAAAACTAGGGGTGGCAATGTGATCCATTAATCCACCAACCATGCAATCTATCCATGCCTAAATCCAATTCAATCCATCCAATTAAAATAATAAATTTAATGGATGGATTGGGTTGGATTAATTATAATTAATAAATAGTTAATGGATGGTTCAGTAGGCTAAACATATCCATTGGATATCTAATTTTATATTTTAATGACCAAGTGGATACATTTCAAACCCAATGACTTTACTAGTTTTTGTTTTGATGATTTCCTTTAACATATACTAGTTTTTATATTGGCTCTTGGATGCTCTATTTCAATGCCAAGGGGTAGAGTTGTCTTCCATTTTTAGTTTTTTACTAATAAACCTGTTTACTAAGATGCAAAGGTTAAGAGTCAAAGTAGCTAAGTTAGCATGTATTCTTCCTCAAAAGTCAAGACCCATGGCTCTCTAATCCCATTGAGCATCCGTGGGACCAAAGTATGACAATGAGTAAAAAAAAAATCAGAAGATATAATACATACATACATAAATACATACATACATACATACATACATACATATATATATATATATACATATATATATATATATATATATATATAGAGAGAGAGAGAGAGGACAAAGGAAGAGAGAGTTTAAAAAAGTTTTTTTTAATGGATAGGTTGGATAATTATCCACTTAATGAGTCATGGTTGGATTGGATTTTTTAATTAAATTTTTAATGGATCTTTGATGGATTAATGGTTTACTTTTTATCCATCCATTATAATCAAATCCAAAACTCACCTAAACAATCCATTTTGCCACCCTTACTCAAAACCCAACAAAGGACACCTATTCTATAGCATCAGCTAGATGAGTACGTGACTTTTTTATGGAAATATGTCTTAATTGGGACACATCTCTTCAATTATGTATATTTGAGGTCTATAAATAAGAAGACCTAATTGTCAAAAATCAATTTATTCTAACAACCCTAGAATAAGGTTAGGGAGTTCTTCAATATTGCTAATTGAAGAACTCATAAGGCCTTGTTGTATCTTTGAAGTGTTGTTGCCTCAATATGCAAAACTCTATTTGGATGAGATAGTATTTTCAGCATGGTGTGCTCGTATATTTCATCTTTAATTAGATATCTTTTCAAACAGCTTTCAGTAACTATTGGATTTGAGTACACTTTTCATCCTGAGGTTGATGGTCAGTCAGAGAAAATCATCTAGATAATGTAAGATATGCTTCAAGCTTGTGTTCTAAACCTTGGAAGGAGTTAACACTGGCATTTACCTTTGATGGAGTTCGCCTATAATTAAGTTACCACTCTAGTATTCAGATATGGCACCTTCTGAGGCCTTGTATTGGAAATGATGTAGATCACAGATTAGTTGGTTTTAGACTAAGTCTAAATTTGTGGGACTAGATTTGATTCAAGAAGCTAATGAGAATGTTATATTGATTCAAGATCGTTTGGTGACTACTCAAAGTAGGCAGAAATCTTGCACAAATCGGAGACGTCGTCCCTTAGAAATTGGGGTAGAAGACCATGTATTCTTACGTGTTTCTCCTATGAAAGGTATGTTGATGTTTGGAAAGAAAGATAAATTAAGTTCAAGATTCAAAGGACCATTTGAGATTTGAGAGAGTTCGGCAAGTAGCTTACTACTTAGCTCTTTCACCTGATCTTTTAAGAATTCGTCTAGTTTTTCAAGTCTCTATACTTCATAAATACGTTCATGACCTTTTTCATGTTATATAACATCAAACAATTCAGCTTGATAAATGGCTCAGCTACTTAGAGCAATCATAGTAGACAGACAAGTTAAGGATATTGTTTCGGTGAAAGTTGTTTGGCGTGGGCCGTTTGTTGAAGGAATGACTTGGGAAACTGAAGTGGCTATGCATGAAAAGTACCTACACCAATTCAATGAACAATGTTAGTAGTAATTTCAAATTCAATGACAAATTTATTTTAACAGAATGAGAATGTAATGATACCAAAAAAAAAAAAGGAAAAAACAAGGATAAGCTTTAAAGAAAATAAGAACAGGAAGAGAAAAAGAAGGATTATGACAAGTATTACAAAAAAAAAAGAAAGAAAGTTTAAGTCTCATAATTGAGAAAGAAGTCTAATGTTATTCTGATTCTAAGTCCCACATCGAAAAAATAGTAAACCTTTTCCTTAGGAATGCTTATATATAGATCCTAAAGTAAAGAAGTTTGATTATCTTTTCCCTCTAGACTCTTTGTAAAAAGAGTAAGAAATTCTAGTAAATTTTGGAAGCAAGATCTAACGTCGATTCAGATTTTAAGTTATCCTGACTTAAGTTAGGTAAGTAATATTTTAATTAAAGGCATTTTTTATGTTGTTATTTTATGATTTTATTTTATTTTATTTCATTTCATTTTATTTAATTTTATTTTTTTTCATCA
Organism: Castanospermum australe; assembly: GCA_019955255.1. Classification (NCBI taxonomy): domain Eukaryota; kingdom Viridiplantae; phylum Streptophyta; class Magnoliopsida; order Fabales; family Fabaceae; genus Castanospermum; species Castanospermum australe. Next base: position 362,209 of record NSJW01000151.1, read on the forward strand.
GATAAATTTTGGATAGTGAATTTAGGCTTTGGGACATAGAAATATCTAGGATTTAGGGATTCAATTGGGAATATCAACTTTCTATGATTGATATTGTTATTTTTTATTGTTATAGAACGGTATAGGAAACCTCCAGTTCACCAAGACAAATCGTTAGAAGAGAATCCAATTAAAAATCGCTAAATACTATAAGTGGTTATTATCTGTTACATGTCTATTTGTCATTTTTAAATTTCAAACGAGTTTTACAATTTTTATTTGAATATATTAGAGCCTTAGATACTCTTGGGACAAGCAAAATTTTGAAAAACTCACATTTGACTTTTGAACATATTATAATGAAATGAAGGATGAATTGAAAATTTTGCTAAAAGAAAATATATTGATAATTGTTTTAGAACAATTATGACAATTGTTTCATATATCAGCTTTGGATTAATGATAGTCATTGTTATAGACAATAGTTTTTGGACTATTAATAAAAATTATTTCAGAATATGAATTGATATTATATTGATAATTATTATTGGCATTGGTTACTTATGAAAAGAATATCTGAAAAATATTTTTGAGTGAATTTTCTAATTACCCAGCGAGCTGTGTGCAAAGTCTGTTCTGTTTCTTTTTGGTGAATTATTCTGCTTAGATTTTATTAATTTTCTCAATGTGTAAGATTTGTTATTGGAAATTATTTATTGACTTTAATGCTTTGTTTTTTATATATATATATATATATATATATATATATATATATATATATATATATATTAAAATAAAATTTATAATGACTGATTTAGAACTCTTATATTTTAGAAAGAATTATAAATGCTTGTTATATTTTTCTTAGGAATTTTTTATTTAGTGTTATTTGCTATATATTACTTTAGAAATTATTTTGTTATTACTCATAAACAACTCATACCCTCACTTGTCCTATTTCTTATGTAGTAGGTATTAACTGTTCACTGAGTTGTTAACTCACCCATCGTTATTACATGTTTTTCAGATATAAGTAATGAAATTAGTTCTGGTTTAACTCTTCTTATTTGATTGAGGAAGTTCTCAGTTATTTGATGAGATCATCACATTATTCGTGTGAGTAAGTTTTGTTTATAATTTTATATTTGGAAACCTAGTGGGCTGACTCTTAAATGTACTCTATTATTTCTACAAGTAGGACCGTATCAATTAGAGATTGAATTTATAATATTTATTTTTGAGTGAACTGCTGGTGATCAGAATTCACTTGTCTGATATTTTATAAACCTTAAAGTATTTTTGAGACCCTATAGTAACTATTTTGAATTATATGTTAAAAGTTATAGTTGAGGCTTGAGTGGCTTGGTTGAACTTATGGTAAAACCTTGTCATACGCTGATTATACACCTCAAGTTCGCGTCGTGACACGCTCAAGAAGACTTTTTTTCTGCTCAATAATTTTTCATGTAGCCTTTTTTTCCCCAAAAATTTTCTAAAAGTATTTACTAAGATTTTATTAATTATGATTTTAATTTTATATCAATTTAATGATTATCTCTGATCTTTAATTATTATATTTTCATAAAGTCTCTTTTGTTCCTTTTAAATTTTAAATTTCTTATTTAATTTTATATTTAATATATTATATCTATCTATTATATCTATTATATATAATATAAAAGTAATAGTCTCTTCAAAAAAAATCTTTTCATGTAAGAGACTTCTTTTCTCGCTCAATAACTTTTTTTATCACGGTTTAAAAATAATATAATAAAAATTTATATGTGAAAAATATTTTATGAAAAAAATTATTGTCTAAACAAATTAAAAGAAAAGTAACTAAATATATTTATCAAATTTAATGATTGCATGCATTTAAATTTTAAATTTTATGCACTTAAATTTTAAATTCTATGCACTCAAGTTTTAAATTCTCCGCCCCATGACGGGTACCCATTTATAATTTTTACGAAAATGCAGATATCTATAAATATCTTGGGATATTCAATAATTTAAAATAAAAGTTTTAAAATCACAAATTTAAAAATATAAATGGATAAAATCTAGTATCATATACCACAATTTTGTCGAACAATCTAAAATACTTAAAAATCAAAATAATATATCACAAATAACATATTAAGTTAAATTATATTTTGTAATAATTAATTCACATAAATTTCTATGTTGCTGTAGATGGTATTGAAAAGTTTGATGGTTATCATGAAATTAAAAATTTCAATAAAGATGAAAAGTTGATTAAAAAAATTATCATTTATCTTCAAGATCTGTAGTATGATTATTCTATTTATATTTATTCTATGTATTATATTTATTTCTAATTTAAATTTAAATATTTTCAAACATAATTTAGGAATAAAAAGTTAAGTTGCATACTATAGAGTGAGTACGATGAAAATGTTGCTTCCTACTTATTGAAAAAGAAAAAAAAGAAAATACTGTTGTATTGATAATTTAATAGTATAAATTTAAGAATTATTAAGGTAATAGTTAACAACAACAATGATTTATATATACAGTTTTCTTTTTGTTTGTTTCATTATTGATATGAAGATTTTTCTTTCAATGATTTTTACAAGAAATACTAACTCTCAAAAGTTAACAAATTCTCTTCATACCAGCAAATATTCATTCCAATGACTTTAGTTTTTTTTAATAAATTTAATTAATCTATATATTTAAATGGTAATTAATTGTAATGACAGAAGATAACTTTTTATGTAAGTTCTTTGACAAAAAATATTAGTGTGTAGAGAAATATTGTAAATATTGGTTCATATTATTTTAAGTTACAACAACTATTAGTTTTAATTAATTCTCTTATTAAAACAAAATCATTTAATAATACCTCCTTTTCTGCCATGAACAACATATATATAATTACATATTTATGTTCAAATATTTAATTAGTTTGGTGAATAAATTTAAATTTGATTAACTGTCAATTTAAAAAGTTTTATACTATTATATTGCTAAATTATTAAAAAAATTTAACTATAATGGCAACTATTTAAAAATCAAATACTTTTAATAATATGAACAAATGTGATTAGATGATAGTGTAAATATACTTACACAAACAGTATATCAAAATTGAATCATTAATAAATTATATATTTTGTAATCTTTTAATAATAATTAAAATAATAATTTTACTAATCAATAATAATAATTATATTAAAAAATAATAATTATCCTTAGTGACTTATTACTAATTAATAATAATTTTATTTATTTTTTAAAATAAATTTACCTGCATTACACGGGTTCAAATCTAATTAGAATTAAAAAAAAATTAAAAAAAAAAAACATGTGAGACCATGTGCGTGAGAGTGGCGTGGTGCGTGACTGCAGAATGTTGGTGCTGGGTGGTGGGTGCTACTGCGCAGGCGTGAGATGGTGGAGGTGTGTGCTTGTCAGTTATGTGGTAGTCTTGCCATGATTTGGTGGGTGCGGTGCTAGTTCGTGTGAATAGGTGCTCTGTTTTGTGGAGAGCAGAAGCAGGGGCTGTTGGGTGTAGTGGAAGTGTTGGTGCTGTGCAGTGGAGGTGAGGGTGAGAAGTGTGTGCAGTGGCTAGAGTGATCTGTTTTAGGGAGGAAAAAACAGGGGCTACGCATGGGCTTGTGAGAAGGCTTGAGTGCAGATGAGTGGGTGGAGAGGTGCGGTGAAGCTTCCGTGGTGTTTGGGTGCTGAACCGTGAGTTTGTGATGGGTGAGTGGCTGTTGGGTGTGCTTCTATGGTGGAAGGAGCTACAGTGTTGAAAATAGGGGAAGAATGGGAAGCTGTGTGTGCTCTGGTGCAGGGGCGGTGGATGTGCTGTGTTGTGCTACAGTGAAGAGCTAAGTGCTGTGGTTCTGTGTGTGACAGCAGAGGTGTGTGCTTGTGGGTTGTGTGGTAGTCTTGCTATGACTTGGTGGGTGTGGTGCCTGGGTGTTGTGAATGTGAGGCCGTGGGTTTACTGGTAGTGCAAGAGCTTAATGAATACTCTGTTTCGGTGCAGTGAGGAAGGCAACAGATATGCTGTGTGCAGGAAATGGGGAGAAACTTGGTGTTGTGTGAGGTGGCTGTGTGTGGCGGTGAGGTTGGGTTTCTGGTGTGAGGCTATGTGTGAAGGCCGTGTTTGTGAGAGGCGTAGAACCGTGGGTGAAAGTGAAGGAGTGGCTTTGTGAGAAGAAGCCACGCTCACAAAAAAGAAACTCAGAGACCAAAGGAAAACCATAGCCAAAACAGAGTTTAAGCTCCAAAAGTTTATGGAAGAAGAAGATGAGATCCTTACCGGTGATGATCGAAATATCAGAACCAGATCCTTCTTCTCTTAATTTTTCTTTCTCAGCGTGCCTCTCTAGAAAAAATGTTCTTCCTCTTCTCCCCGAGCTCTGTCCTCTCTTCCCTACTTCTCTTCCTTTCTTTTTTTGCTTAGACACAGATCCTCAAAGAAAAATCCTCTTCTCTAGTGCTCTGCTTCTCTTCCTCCCAAAATCTCCTCAAGCTGAATCTTCTCTTTTCTTTTTCTCTGAATTTTTCCAGGCCTTTTCCCTTTTCTTGCTCAAACGCTACCCCAAAAATCCTCTCCTCCCACTTGCTCTCTCCCCCCCTTTTTCTTTTTCTCCTTTCCTTTCTGATGCTCTCCTCCTCTCTCACTCTCTGCTCCTCTTCTTCCTTTTCATTCTCTGTCAACCAAATCTCTCTGGGAGAAGCAGACGTATGGGTCATCTATGGTGAGAGAAAATGTGGGAAAGTGAAGTGAGAATAGGTGAGAATGTACCGTGCGTGTCCGTGTCACCATAAGAGGGTGAGGGAGTGAGTGCTTCTGCCGTGTTAACATGAGTGAGAAAAATAAGGGTGCCGAGTGCGGTCCCGCTCCTGTGTGTGCTTACTACCCTCATTTGCTAACCGACTCAATTTTCTCAGAGAGAGAGAGCAACAATTGGAAGAACCAAATCCTTCCCTCAATCGTGCATGCCCTTTCTTAAAATGGGATCTTTTTTCTATTTTTAATATTGAAATTGAATATAGAAGATAGACAAACCACTATGGATATGGATCAAGTGCTAATGGGCTCGGTCTGGATTATATTTCTCTTTGTTAAATGCCAAGAAGCATGGTTCTAAAATTGTGTCGAGAAATTTTAGTCTAGATCACTGCAATATGAATTAGAAAATTGAGACAAGTGGTTAAAATTGGGCCAATAATACTTCATTTTGAGCTTTTCTTAATTTATTGATTTACTATTTTTTTTTCTATTTTTAATCTTTTTTCCTTTTCATGATTTTTGCTTTTGTTTTTTTTTAATAAAAACTTAATTATTGAATAAATTGCCCTAAAAGTGCTCCAAATTTGAGTTTGGAATTTACTTATTTTTTATTTCATGATTTTAATTTTTTTTTGAGAAGTTTTATATTAGTAGGGGCAAAATACGATAATTACAATCAACATACAACAATATTGAAAATAATGTGTCAAAATTGTCCTGAAGTGTGCAGTAGTGAAATAGACAATTCAAATAAAATGATTTTGGAAGTCGCAGGTGTTACTAATTTTTATTTGGATAAGAAAAATAATTAGCAAAATCTTTTTTAAAAACAACTAAAAACTAGTTTGTAAAACAAAATCAGATTTGAGAGTTGATTTAAGTAAAAGCTTAATCCTACTATACTCCTAATTATCCATCCAAAAACGATAACATTGAAGATAATTGTACGAATTAATATTCAAGACTTATTTAATTTACTCCACAAATCAAGCAAACTAATTAAAAGACTAAATAAAAAATATTTACTAAATAAAAAATGATAAATTAAATATTTACAAATTAATGATCTAAATTAAAATATTAAAAAAATAACAAAGAGTGAATTAAATGAAAATATTTATAAAGTTGACTTACTTGAAATATATACGTATTATCAATTGAAGAATCAAAGTTACATAGTTCATTTATAATATAATTGTGAGTTAACTAATTTTAAATATTATTGAAATGCTAAAAGATAATTTTAGGTCTATTTGTTAAAAAAATTTCGATCGAGTAGTAATTTATTAGAAAGCACTAATTGAACAAATAAATTCATATATGTGATCAAAGATACCAAAAGGTACATATAGTCAATCTGAAAAAAACACAACCGAGGTCGAAGACAACACAAGTCACATACAATCAACCACATCATCTTTTACATGGACAACTATTGAAATTATTAAACTCAATTAAAATAAAATTGAAGACTCTCAAAAGTGGTTGATTATAGTGTAAGTAGATTGCGACTCTAAGCAAATTTTACAGGATTTTATTTAATTACCACCCCTAACTCTATGTATTAGTATCACAATAATACTTATAGGGATACGTTAGTCAAAGGACATAAAAAATAAAATTGAAGATGACACAAAGTCATAAAATAAATCCTAAAAAAAGTTGAGTGAAGTCAAAGACAGCATAAAGCTATACAATCAACCCAACCAGCTATTGTGTAGATTTATATTATAATTGAATTGATTTCCTTAAACTCATTAAAAAAAATGATAGGGATAACATCATTATAAAATAAAGCAAAAGTACAAATAAAAATATTAAGAAAAATAAAATAAAATATAAATATTATAAACAACAAACACATTTCATAATAAATCCATACAACTAAATTACTTACGAGACAAAAATTCTCTATCATTTTATTAATTAATTTCTTTCTTTCTTTTCCTTGTATCACTTTTCCACTTTTCTCTTTTCTATCCCTTCTCTAGTTCCGACTTCTCTCTTTTCTTAAATTTTTCTCCTCAATTCTATCGCTCTAATTAAAGCTTGACAATTCAAATAGAAAAATATTCAAATTTATAAAGAAATTAATGTTAATTAAAGAAAGATATATTTTCTTTTTGAGTTGTTAGTACTTAAATAGTGGGATAAGATTGAAGATAGAAAAATGAGACGAGGATTTGAATCCATAGGAAAGGTGTAAGGAGAATTCATGTTCATATATCATTCCACAATTATGCGGGTCATTTGGTCTTGACTCACAAAACCCACATATTATGTGGACTAAAAGTTGGTTAGCCCACAATTAGCTCACAATCCACTAATACCACAAATCTAATAATTTCCTTAAAGCTTATTTTTATATTACAAAAGACTAAATTTTAGTTTTTTTGGAAAGTTTTATTTGCATGAAAAAATTTTCAATCTCTAAATATTGCAAGGGATTATATTTCATTTTCTTGAGAAAATTTCATTTTTCCTGAAAAAATTTTCTCTCTCTAAATATTGTAAGAAACTAAATTTTATTTTCTTGATAAAATTTTATTTTCCTGTAAAAATGTTCTCTCACTAAATATTGCAAAGGAGTAAATTTCATTTTCCTGGAAAAAAATTTCTCTATCTAAATATTGCAAGAAACTAAATTTTATTTTCCTAAAAATATTTTCTCTCTCTAAATATTGTAAAAGACTAAATTTCATTTTCCTAGGCAAATATCATTTTCCTAAAAAGATTTTTTCTCTCTCAATACTGCAAGAGACTAAATTTCATTTTCTTCAAAAAAAAATTTCTCTCTAAATATTGCAAGAGATTAAATTTCATTTTTCTAAAAAACTTTCTTGAGAAAATTTCATTTTCCTAAGAAAACTTTCTCTCTAAATATTACAAGCGACTAAATTTCATTTTCTTGAGAAAATTTTATTTTTCTGAGAAAATTTTATTTTTCTGAGAAAATTGTCTCTCTAAATATTGTAAAAGACTAAATTTTATTTTCCTAAGAAAATATCATTTTTCTGAAAATATTTTTTTTCTAAATACTACAAGAGACTAAATTTTTTTTTTAGAAAAATTTTATTTTCTTGAAAAAATTTCATTTTATTGAAAAAATTTTGTCGTTAAATATTACAAGAGACTAAATTTCATTCTTAGAAAAATTTTATTTTTTTGAGAAAATTTTGATTTCCTGAGAAAATTTGCTCTCTCTAAATATTACAAGTGACTTAATTTCATTTTTCTAGAAAAAATTTTATTTTCTTGAGAAAATTTCAGTTTTTTTAAAAAAAATTTCTCTCTAAATATTACAAAAGATTAACTTTTATTTTCCTAAGAAAATATCATTTTCCTGAAAAGATTTTCTTTCTCTAAGTTCTGTAGGAGATTAAATTTTATTTTTTTAGAAAAAATTTATTTTCTTGAAAATTTTCTCTCTCAAGAGACTAAACTTCATATTCTAGGACAATTTAATTTTGCTGAGAAAATTTTCTCTCTAAACAGTACCAAAAATTAAAATTTATTTTCTTGAAACAATTTCATTTTTTTAAAATTTTTTGTCTCTAAATATTATAATTTTAATTCTAATTATAAATATCAAAAAATTTAATTATTAATAAACTGACTCATGAATTAGTCCTGACCTATATAAATTAACCTTAATTTTAATCAATTTAAAATGTGAACTTTTTGAACTTAACTTACGTGGACCAAGACTTTGTGGGCCACGCCTATTTGGAACGGACTGGCGCACGTAGATAGCCCTTTTTCTCTACACATTCTCTCCTGCTAGCTTTTTCTCTCTTCAACCGACCCTTTGTCTTTTATTCTTATTTCTTTCACTTTCTCTCTCCCTTGGCCTCCATTTCACATCGCACAACTCTTCTTTTATCTCTTTTTTTTTTGTCTTTCTTCTTCCAACAGTTTTTTCCTTTTTCTCTCTTTCTTCTTTCTTCCTTTCACTTCTCTCTACCCGTATCTCTTCCTCTTATCGAAAATAAAAGTAAAAACCTTCACGGTGTAGTATATCCTGGGATGTTTCAAAGAAGGAAGGGTCACGTTCGAAAGCGGCTTGTATGGGAGTTGGTGGAGCTTTGCGGTGGTCTGGTGTATGTGCAGCGCTGTGAGCTGGAAATGAGAAAAGAAACAAAAATGGTATAGAAGGGAGCAGAATTTTATCATTGCCACAAAGGAAATATAAGTAAAATTTCAATTTTTTTAATTAATCAAAAGATAAATATTTTTTAGTTTTTGTTTATTCATAATTAAAAATATTTTTCTTTTTTTTATAACTTTTTTTTATAAAAAATTTAGCTGTCCCCTCGACAAAATTGGGTGCTAATAGATCGATAGAGAGTCACTTAATAATGGTGAAAAATGGATATAAACTAACATGAAAAGACACTTAGAAAAAATGAGCATAACTCCCTCCTTAATATCACGTGTTCTTTTGACAATTGATTCTTACTAAGCATGTGCATATGTCTCTTTAGTTTTCCGTTCAATAGTCAGTCTACATATGGGTCTGTATGTTTTAACTTTTGAACAAATATAGCTCGTTTGATATACCTATAAAGAATAAATAGTATAATATAATTAATACTATTTATATTTAGGCAAGATACTAGATAATAATTTATTCGATTAAAATAATTTTATCTAATCTTAACTGTATAAGATTGTATAAAATAAAATAATTTAATTTCTATCTGTTATATATCAAAGTTAAATAAAGTTATAGTGATTGGATATTATGCTACCTAATGTCTTACTTAAATATTGTATAAAAATAAATAATATTAATTATATTATGCTATCTATCTTTTATACAGTATACTAAACTGGGTCAAAAGAAGTTCGTCCTAAAGCTACTCTCTAATGTTTGTGTGCAAATTTCTAACATTTATTTCCGTAGATAATACAAACAGGCGATTGTTTTGTCTAAAGAAGTCCCCTCATCATTTGGCAATGCCACTCTAGAGTGATCCATATAATTGATGGATCTCCTAACAACCACAATCAATCCATTCATTTACAAGTTCATTGACTTATCTTCTTATTTAGTATATATGTTAGCGTATAAGTTTTTCTGTGTTTTTAATTTATGCCACTTCTTCAAGGATATTTTTCATATGAATTTGATTTCATTAATCTTACTTTGAATCATCAAGTTAGAGTAAGATTGCATATATATTAACTGAAAAGAAATATTTAAAAAGGCTCAATCCAATGTATATTGGTTAAAACTCTTTTAAATACAGGTCCAGGTAAAGATACAACTTTTATAACAGAATAAAAATACATTGTTGTAATGTCATAATTAGATGAAACTGAAGCAGTAGTAACAATATTGTTTTAGGAACATTTTCTTTTAAATTACCAAAAAAATTGAAGTTTTTATCTAAATAGTGTTCTTTTTTTTTTTTACAAGGTATAACCTTTCTCTCGGGATACTGAGCCTGTCCATCCTTTTAAATTGTTCTCTAATAAAATTCAAACACCTGATATTGCACGTTAAGTACATCATTCTACTGGGTCTTAAATTGCTTATCACTAAGCCACACTCTTGTAGGCTTATATAAGTCATGTATATTATTGTGTTAGTATAAAGTTTAAATATCAATAATATAGTATGTTATATAAATTTAATTTTGATTTGTTATTTGTCTAAAAAATTTTTTGTTAATCATTCAATTATATCTTATCATATCATTAAAGTGTTTGACTTATTGGACAGCTGTTATTGTAATTAAATTTTTTTAATAATATGACTAATTACACAACAGATCAGGTAGGATATGGTCAATTTCTTTAGCACTAGCAAAGGTTATGCACTGAAAAGTTCTCTTAAATTTGAAACTCAACCTCAAGTATTTGAGTCATTCTACAAGCTCCTCATTTTACAAATTAAGAGGAGTTAATTTCTTCTTGAAGAAGGGTTGTGTGTATGATACGTGTAATGGCTGTAATATTAATGTCTAATTATTTAAGGATCTACAACTAGTCCTCATCCTCATTTTATAGGGATGGCTTGTATACTCTTCAAAAAGAAAGGAAGAGAGAAAACTAAAGAAAAATCTGATCAAGGAGAGCATTGTTGCTGCTAAAGACTCTATGCTGCAGCACAAGTAGGAGCTTTTCCCGTAATTATAGGCTTGACATTAGCACATTTAGCGGCTGCTGCTGCTCCATTGAATGTGAGATCAACATCACTTAGCTCCACACCCTCACATGGTACACCACTGCTACAGATAAGAACCACTCCTTCCTGAGTTGCTGAGGTGCCCTTAATGTTCTTGAAGGTGACCTTGCTTATCTTTATTTTTGATGGATTCTAAGCCATCGAAAGCATGCACAAAATTGACAAAAATAGTGAATAAGATACCACTGTGTATATTGAATGTTTCATTAAAATTAAGAGTTGGAAGATTAGTGATTTAGATAGCATCTCTAGTAGTGATTATTGACAACTAGAGTTTAGTAAAGAGAAAGAGTTACCTTTTGATGTATATAGAACCGACACACTAATGGATAAAGATATTAGAGTTTTAAAGTAGCTTTTGGTTAAATACCTGTTTAGCACACTGATTCCATGGGCAGTACTCTTGGTCTATGATCACAGGGTTCTTGACATTAATCATGGTAATATCTTCAAAATGCATATCAGTCACAGAAGAAGTTGCTGGGGTGCCAGGCCAGGTCTTGATCCTCAAACCATTGTCAGTTTCTTTTAAAGTGCAATTCTTGACAAGAAAACCTTCTACAGGCTCTTCATTAGGGTACTTCCCAAGACTTCCAACACTAATACCATGGCCAGGTCCACAATTCACATTTTGGACAGTTATTTGTTTGCTGCCATCACCCAATGAGACGCAGTCATCTCCTGTAGCAATGTTGGTGTTAAGAATTTTCACATCAGTTGATCTTCCAATGTGGATTCCATCTGTGTTGAGGCTTGTAGCAGGGGCACTAACAGTGAAGCCGTCAAATGTAAAATTGTTGCACCCTAAAACATTGACATGAAAGTTTTTGCTGTCCTTTGAAGTTATGTCCCGGACAATTGAATTTTTTAGGAAATTAAAACCAAAATTCTGTTGACATTTCAGGAAAACAAATTCAATTAGCATGTTTGGCATGGAGGTCTTAGCTAGTTATGTGACAATGAAATGAACATAGTACTTGCCATGGAAAGCTTCTTGCAGTTCTCATTTGTTCCACAATCATTTTGTTTCCAAGCAGTTGTACCTTGACCATCAAAAGTTCCACTACCTGATAAGGTAAAAAAGTCAACATATCCAAATCTAACCCACTGTTCAGCCCCCTTCAGTTCATTCGGGTTTGCTGGTGCTTGAATTGTGCCATCAACTTGAACTTCAATAGGAGCCTTGCAAGGACCTTTGACATCTATTGCGTTCATCTTGAATGTACCTGAAGGAATCACAATTTTGCTTGGAGTTGTTGATGCACATGCTTCTTTCCAAGCACTTAAGAAAGCCTTAAAAACATACAGAACACATCAGTTAAGAACAAAATAAAATAATGATGCAATGAGCTAATTCTACTTCAATGGCAACTTACATATGAATCTTGAACCTCATACCTGAATTTTTAACATCTGGGCATATTTTCCTATTAGAAGAAATCATCTTTTATGCAAATGTAACAGGACCTTACCTGGGCTATATCTGCATTTGGTGCTCCACCAAATTTTGTTATATCAAAGACCCCAGGTTGAGCTGTACCAGAATCAGCTAGCATTAAGAATAAAACTATTGTGGTAATACTCAACTTCCTATCCATTTTGATTATTGTTGCTAGCACTTTGTCTTGGACTTGTTGAAGAATCAATGTGGTTTCATAAAATGGACGAACACTATTTATGCTGAACTTGTGAAGCTTTAAAACTGTCAACAAGATAAACAGACTTTTATCTAAATATGACTTTGACCGTTTTTAGTTGTTTGGCTGAGCTCTTGGTTTATTATTGACAATTCATTTGTCTACACTGATTTAGTGATTTGTCACCAAGTACTATTCAATTGCTTAACTAAAATAAGAATAGAGAGGTTAGATTAAGAATTTATTTGAGACATTTTATTTTTAAAAACGAAGGACTTATTGCCCTTTCGAGCAAAGACCCTAATGGCGAAACTAAAGACCAAATCTAGCTAATTGAGGTACAAGAGGAACAAATTGAACCAGCACAAGCTTTAGCTTTCATCTTGGTTCAAGTTAACAAAAATGTTTGATAATGTTTATCTGAGTGTTTTATAATGATAAGTTCAATATTTAGGAGGTTTTACAAACTAAAGTAGACTTGAGGATAAAGAAAATTAAAAAAAACATAGAGAGGAAAAGAAATGAAAATAAAATATTTAAAACGAATTTTTGTAAAGGTTACTGTTGTCACTAGCAGCATGGATTTTGCAAATCACTATTTAGTTGCCTTTGTGTTGAATTTTAAATTTTTTTAAAATAGTCTATGAAACGAATAACTACATGACTGTGACATAAGAAAATGTGAAATGAGAAAAACAGAAAGAAAATAAACAAAATTCCTTTTTGTCCGTTTCCTTCAATTTAGTAGCTTTTTTTCTCCCTCAATTTTCTCCACACTGCACTAATCAGTGCTCCAATTAATGCATATCAGTCTCACCCACTCTCACTGGCTCTAATGACACATAGAAGAGAAACAACAAAAGGAATGAATGCTTCCTTGAATTTCGGTAGCAGAATTCAGGCAAAGATTGAGGACAATATTTTGAGAAGAAAATAGAGAGGGGACCATTGAAGGGATCTTTGAACTCACTAGCTCTAATGACACATAGAAGAGAAACAACAAAAGGAATGAATTCTTCCTTGAATTTCGGTGGCAGAATTCAGACAAAGATTGAGGACAATATTTTGGGAAGAATATAGAGAGGGGACCATTGAAGGGATCTTTGAATAATAGGGTCGAATGCTTGAGACTTTGGTTGCTCATTTTTAGTGGTCCCATAAATGGGGCCTTCAACAACCATGTACATTTCCATTAAGCTACTACTCACAAACCCAGACTTTTAGTCACACCCACATTCCAAATTTGACATTTCCTATCAGGAATCGATCCATTGGTGTGGCGTATTAAGACTAACAACTTTGCCAACAAACCAGCCCTTGAACTGCTGCATAGCTTTCACACCTGAATCATTGTAATCTCGTCCATATAGCCACTCACACCTTTATCCCTATTTACCAAGCACAAAAAAAAAAAAAAAGAACCCCAATAATTCTTCAAACCTCCAAATGCACAAAATCCTAGTTGATCAAAACACGAATCAACCTATGTTGCTGCACTCAATTTTATCCTAAATAGTAAAAATAAAAAGAAAAATATTTTTTTTATATTTAAAATAAAAGGTACAGAGCAAAAAATTTACTTGGATCAATATATTTCATTTTGCGATTACCGAAAAAAATATATTTCTTTTTGCTACCAGCTGCCTCTCTATCTATCATTATACCTCTAGAAGTTGAATCACTACAATCCTCATTACTATACACTATGTTTGGAACCATTAAAAAATACAATTAATTTGATTTGATTTTAAGTTGATGTGATTTAATTTGATTTAAAAATTATTATAAAATTAAACCAATTTCTACTTTATACTCTTCCACATAAAAAATTTCATCTCTAAATCGAATCAATTCTTATAACGTGCTTCCAAACATGCTCGTAATTTTAAGAATTGGGTGTTGTTATAATATCCTGAATTGTTTGTTTAACATTTATTGGTTGTTGTTTCTCATGGTAAAAACTTGAAGTCAATAAAGTAAAACTACTAATTAATACATGTTTAACAAATTAGGCAGGGAACAAGTACCTATAAAAAAAGATGAATTCAAAGTAAGACCCTATGAATTTTTTGATAATTAGATTAGATTTGTAGACTAGGTCTATTCATCCTTTTTAAATCTAAAATAATTTTATGTGATCTTTTACTATTTCTTCTGTACTGTAGAGTTAAAACTAAAACACATTTATGGCTTTTCCTAGGCTTTCACATGCTTTTAATAAAACCCTCTCAGAAAAGTATTTTCATAATGTTTTCAGTGAGAATGGTTGCGAGAGGGACCATTGTGTATGTTGTTCTACCCAGTTCTTGAGGCTAAGCTCATGACTACAAGGATAACTATTGTTTTTGGCATTATTGATAGAGTGCCCATATGTTTCTAAGATGATTTTCATTTCATGATTGTTGTTTTTTAGTTTATGCTCTTTTGTTGTTATTCTTCAGTTGTTTTTTTATGTTTATTTTGCCTAATTCTATTTTAGATTGTTCTAACATGAGAATGATGCACTATGCCCCATGGGCACAAGTCCAACAACCCATTCAAGAGAAAAGGCCATATCCAGCAACCCCATTTTTTGCTCAGGCTAATTTTTGGTCATTGGACCAGTTCTCTCTAGACCAGCCTTTTTTTTTTTTTTGACTTTTTATGTTTTATGTTTTGTATATTTTATTTTCGCATTGCATCTTTTATATATTTTATCCATCACACATTACAAATTATGGTTTAATTTTATAATGAGAGAATAATTAAAACTAGTTACAATAACAATGATATTTTAAGTTTTCAGATGTAAAAGAAATCTTTTCAATTTTTCCAAGACAAGAGTTTAAATAATTTTTTAATAAAAATATTTTTATTATTAATTTCTTATTTTATACATTTAATTGTAATTTAATTGTGAATTAAGATTCTGATGAAGAAGTAATTAAAATTAATTGTGACTACAGTGAAATGTTGACTTTTTTGAAACTGTGGGCTTTTTATTTTTATTGGAAATATTGGCAAGGCTTTAGATAATTTCTCATTAAAAAAATATTGTTCCACACATTAATATATCATTAGAAGCATTTAATTGCCATTTAATAGTGAATTTTGATCTCAATGATGGAATAATCAAAGAGAGTTGGGGTAGTAACATCATTTTACCTTTCTAGATGTGAGGTTATTTCTTTAGTTTTGAATATGCATATTAACAGGATTTTAAAAGGTTTCCAATATAAAAATAATTTTTTTTGCATTTTAATTTGTCATAATATTCATTTAATTTATTTTACTGTCATCTTGTGTGCATACATATACTTTAGTATTAATTCTCACATTTGAATCAAATAAATAAAATAATTTTATTAATAAAAAAATAAATGTGCATAAATTCAAGTAGTCCCACCCTTACAATTATGGTAAATTGAAATTCTATTTTTTTTTATCAAAAATTGGAATTCTATTTAATCACTCATTTTGAAAGATAACTTTTGTAAAATCCATTTTTAAAAAATCATTCATTTTATCAAACATATTTTATCGAAAACCAATTTTGTCCCTAAATTCAACAATTTTACAGTTTTACTTTGATTTGTAGTGAGCTTTCAAGTTTCATACATTAATGACTATTTAGCCACTCCTTTTTTGTCTTAGTCATTTATCATAATTAGTAATATGCTTAATAAAATGAGACATGTAAAATTAATAAAATAATATTTTTTAATAATAAAAGACCAATTTGATTATTTTAGAAGATAACAAGAGATTAAATAAATAATCATTCTTGGAACAAATGATTTATGGTACTAATATTTTACCTATTCATAATAAACTCTTAAATTTGAACTTTGAAAATGCAGATTATTTTTTATTCTTTAAAAAAGATTTTACCAATTATTTTTCCTAACCAAATAAAACTTTGTAATGAATCCAAAATATTTTATTTCCGTTAACCATTTCATCACAATGGCTCCCAAGACAGTTGCAACACTAGCATATTAGATTGTAGAATTTGTTGCTTTCCATATATGACGTGCAAATAACTGCAAGTACTTTTTTTTTTTTTTTAACAAAACGGTAATAAGGTTAAGTTATTTGGAGACTATCGATCAAGGAACCAGTGTCATACTTGAAATCCACAGAACCCCAACTCCCACCTGCTGAATGGAAACTAGATAACTAACCACTTAGTGCCATGGGATCTTGCTAGAGAGGCATAACAAAGGAATGAGACTATTAAAGTATCGTGCTTATGATCCGCAAAAGCCCATCCCTTAAAAGGAGACAAGTCAACTAATCCAAGAGTGTCAAAAATCTTTCTGAAGAAAAATAACCATCAAACAAGACTATTTGTCAAACAAGATTCAAACCTTTGCACATCTTGCACATGAGAAATGTAACTCTACCTAATTGGTAAAATGTCACTTAAAAATTCTAAAACTTATGTCCTTAAAATAGTTCATTTAATTATTTAATAAAATTTAATCTTGATTACATAACTATATTATTTATTAGAAAGATTACGTGACTATATTTTTTTATTCTTTCTTCTTTTCTTTCTCTCTTTATATTTCAGCTGTGATTACTAGTTTAGGAGCAATGATCAAATCTTCACGTAACAACTAATAACATAACACATAATATCCATAAACTAACTATTGATTAGAGAGTTACATTTTACATCAAAGTATCACCTAAGTTATTGGTTATATATTTTACAATCAAAAAGTTAGGGCATCTAGCAAAATTTCACAAAGCCTTATAAGATGATACTCTTCAAAACTCCTACACGAGTGTTACAACTACATCATATTATCAACACTATCCATCTAAGGTGGTAACTCGGATGTCCTGCAAAACTCGTATAGATCCAACACCTAGGATCTCCACCCACATTATGTCCAACTCTACTATATTTGTTACTAGAGGCACCTTTAAGCTAGTTCCTCTGAAAACATCATTGATAAAATGGTGAGAAATAATTTTTCAATAGGCAATAACAACTAGTTTGATTCTCAAAACATGTAATGTTTTCAGCTATATAAATATAGAAAATTTCTTCTCCTTATGGTCATGAGAACCAATAACCAATAAATCAATCAAACTTTCTTATATATTACCAATAAATCAATACTTTTGTTTTTTGAACCTTATACATAATGAAACTTCACTAAGAATCTTCTAACATTATGTATTGCATGTTCCACATCTTTGGACAAAAGCTCTTTCTATTGCAAGAGCGTCCCCCTGCCTTAACATTTTATGGAATCATGTATTTCGGAAATCACCTTTTTTTTTAGGATCATTTCTTACTTTTAGAAAATTTATTAGTAATATATAAGCTCATTCATAAACATATAAATCTCATAGAAAGTCTCAAGAAATGTTGCTCTATTCTTCCATGAACTTTTAAAATGCTTCCTAGGTTTATAAAAACTTCTTTAATCATAAAAAGAAATCAAATCCTCAAGTTCAACTTTCCAAGCATAGAGAATATAATAGGTTCAAGATCCACGGAAGAATAGTAATCAAGTAAGCAAATTAATCAAACACATATAGTGCTTCAAATAATTTATCAAAATTCAATCATAAAGCGATACTAATAACTCTATGGGATATAGTTATTTAGTCTCATTTTGTACATTAAAGTATGCTATTTCCTTAGTTTTTGTTTTAGAAATCTTAGTTTTATTCTAGTTTTAATTAAAATCCTCTTTAGGTTAATTGTTTAATGTTTATTTAGTATTTTCATGAACTTTTTCGTCAAATTATTCGAGTTTTTAGCATTAATAATACTACTTATGAGTTAATATATAGTGCTTTGTAGGTGAATGGTTATAGAAAAAGTCCAAAGATAAGAGGAAGTGAAGGTTTGAGCACTTGGGGAAATTTTTAGTTGAAAGACTTGAATTCTGATGAAAGACATTCAGCCATTGCTGTCTTCTTTAGAGTATATCTCAAGCTACAGGCCTCTGATTTAAATTATCTTTGTGGCTATGGAAATCTAAGAAAGAGATCTACAACTTTAAGAGATATCAAAATCCAGTTCGGTCGTTTTGAAGGTGAAAATCAGCACGCAAAATAGAAACATGTAGCTATCAAGACTGTTAGACCTTTGAGGAGTAAAATGATGATATCTTGAGCTAGAGAAGCTCAATTGAGGTGATTCCAAATCCTATTGAAAGCTGAGACATAGATATACTGTTGAGGTTGAGAGCCAATTCCCTACCAATCAGACGCTTCAGGGCTTTGAAGTTGGAAAACACTGTTGAAACCTGAGATGGGCCCGAGATGGGCCAATGTGCGAGAGAGTTTTGTTAATAATAGGACTCTTGTAATTTTAGAAGAAGGGGAATTTTCTTTTAGGGTTTTCTTTGAGAACAACCTGCTCTGTCCTAGGAGAGAAGTTGTCAAGCCTTCAAGACCTGAAAACGAAGAGTTTGAAGATTGAAGATTTGGATTCACAATTTGTTTCTTCTTCTTCTTTGATTTTTCTTTTTTGATCTCTTGTTTGTTGTCATGATAGTGGAACTCCTTGGATTCTTGTTTTTTTTTCCATTTTTCATTATGAACTAAGCTTTTCATTCTAGGATTGTAATTGAACCCTTTATATAGTTTGAATCTTTCTTTTTCCTTTCTTTCTTAATTTAATGAGGATTGAGTTGTTTATTTTATCTTATTCTTCATGTCTTTAATTGATCGGCCACCAATTAGAGTGATTAGGTAAATCTAAATTAAACTTGAGAAAGGGAATTTGGGTTTAAGCCATAAATGAAATAACACATATTCAAATCATTTGTGCATTGAATGAGATGATTCGTTTGCAAGATAGGGACATACTTGTAAACCATGTGTAACCATGATTAGGGCTTGCTCTTAATGCTTTCTTCTTCAATTTGTTCTCATAGGGATATAGGGAGTGAAATAAGAGGGATAGTTTTACATGACCATTGAGAGATACATATAAAAGAATTATATCCCTAGGTTAATAACTCATAATCATTAGATAAGATAAGAAGGAATTAAAGGATTTCATGTGAAATATTAGGGGATATTATAATCCTAGGCTCATTTATATTGGTAATTTCATCTTTAATTTCTAGTTTACAAATTTTCCTCTCTTGATTTTCATTAGAATTTAGAGATATAGCTTATCTTAGTGTCAGTTTAGATAAGGTTAGGATTATCTAATTTTGGCACTTAGCATTATTATAGATACAAATCTTTGAGGGAATGATATTTTTTCATTTTATTACTTGTTTGAAGTGTGCACTTGCATAGATATACTTTTAGATCAACAATAACTATGGATTTATTGGAAGAGAGATATTAGGAGAAGTATTGTTATCTGCTACCAACACTTTAGAATTGGTGACTTGCTTCAAGCTTTTTCTCTTTCTTCTCACACATCCACCACTATTTTTTTTCTAGTACTTTTATTGTCTTGTGTATGTGAATGCACAAAATAAGATAGTTCTCTCTCTTCTCACACGACCACTACCCTACTTTTCCCTAGTGTTAATCTTGTCTTATGTGTGTAAGTAAATACAAATAAGATTAGTTACTTATAGTGTGATTGTGGGTCACTATGGAATGAAGAGGGAATTTTTTGCTCTTCTTGGCCAATGTGAAGCTAGACACATAGTTTCCTTAATTATTGCTTTTCTTTTTGTTGGCTATTCAGAAGGATCCAGGTTATTTTTAATCTAGAAGTTCATCATGACTTAGTTACTCAAAAGTAACTTAATTTGTGTCATTTAGTTACTCTAACTAAGTTGGTTATAAATTCATCATTAATTTTGACTTAAGAACTTGACTAGTAACTTAGTTTCTTAACTTTAGTTGACTTGGTTATATTCTAACTAGATTAGTTTCTTTTCTTTGTAGTTGACTTGATTGACTTAGTCTTTGGTTCTATTCTAACTAGGTTTTCTTAGTCTTTATTCTAATTAAGTATTAGAATTTAACTTTCTAATTACTCTAATTAATCTATTTCATGATTACTTAGCAAGCCAAGTCAAGATTAACTTGCTTAACAAGGTAAATTTCTTCTACCTTTCCTAGAGACTTGGACGTGTACACTCCTTGTGGTTAAGCAAAGTCTTTTTGCCTTCCTTTCCATGTGAGCTTATCTTAAGGCTTTAGGAATATTCTTCCTTTATGAGTCTTGGACCTAAGAATACTTGGGAAGCCAAATCAAGATATGCTTAACTTGTTTAACAAGATAAGCTTTTCTTTCTTTCTTGGTGGCTTAGTCGTATAACCTTCCTTGTGGAAGCTAAGTCTTTGTCTTTTGTCTTCTTTTGAAGTCTTGGTCAAGTAAGGGTAAGCAAAGTTTTTTTGTTTTGTCTTATTTTGTGAAGAATTATGTGAGTTTACTTCTAAGTTTAGGTCTCCTTCTTGGACATGTGGTAATACTT
The DNA here is from genome assembly GCA_019955255.1 of Castanospermum australe. NCBI lineage: Eukaryota > Viridiplantae > Streptophyta > Magnoliopsida > Fabales > Fabaceae > Castanospermum > Castanospermum australe. The sequence goes on from NSJW01000151.1 coordinate 383,191, forward strand.
GGGAAACAAGCTAACAAGACTCACATGGGTTTAGTTCTAGGTCAAAGATTTTGTCTTTTTGGGTGTCTTATTTCACTAACACGTGTGGCTATAGTTTTTGGACTCTTGGGGTTCTAATTTATACAATAAATCATACTAATGAAAAATAAATAAAAAATATATATACATATATATAAATAAACACACGCACACACACACACACACACACACACATATATACTTTATTATATTTTAAGGGGAATACGCATAATCTTATATGAATCCTTTTCTCAATTTTCTATTTAAAGATTTTTAGCCTCTTCAGAGACAAGCTATCTATGTATAAGTCATAAGAAAGCAACAGCCATGGAATATAAGAGTGGCAAATCCTATGGCTTTTCTAGAGCCCTGCACATACATAGAGATAGCAAAACGGGTTCAATCGACCTAACCAGTTGACCAGTTTAACCCACAAAAAAGGTCGATTGTTGCAACCCATTTTTTTGAATAATGTTTTCTTTAACCCGCCCCGCATAACCCACTGGTTGTAACGGGGCAAGGCTAGTTGGCCAATAGGTGAAGTTTATTTATTTTATTTTTTTTTGTTAATAGTGAGTTAATTGGTCAACCCGCTAACCCTCATTTAATTTTTTTTATTCAATTTTTTGCAAGTCAACCATCATTCTATCATTTTTTATATTTTAAACAAGTTAACCCACTAACCCGTCAACCCACCATAAAATAAGGTGAGTTGATTTTTTCAATCCACTAAATAAAAATGGGTCAACCTGCCCCATTCCATTTTTACCTGACCTATGGTTCTCGGTTCTGCATATAAGCTCTGGGTAAATTTATTCACAGTCCAGTAATCTTGAAAGCTACGGTATTGCAGAATTTTTACTGCAGAATTGTTCATATAGTTTTCAGGTCATTAACAGCTCAAGTCATCCATAGGCACGGGTTCTCCATGTGATAATCCTTTAATTTGTTTCAATCTTCCAAAACACTACTCACTTAGCAATTTCGGTTTATAGTCTTGTTAAAATTTCTTCCTTCTCAGTTTATTATTTAGAGTTCAGATTCAATAGTTCTATCTTTATGACATTTAAGTGCCAAAATTCAAAATTCCATACTCCCAAAACAAGGTACAGTGATAAAAATATATTCAATGTTCTGTTTCTTAATAATAATATGCATGGTATGATTTTAGACATATGAGCAAAGCTTCCATTACCGTAACTCAGTAGCCTACACTCTCATTCTAACTATATAAAGTCTCAAAAAGTATCAGATACTATGGTGTTTAACAGAAAACCAAGGCAGAAAATATCACTACTGCTGTTCTATCTAGAAAGAACCAAAACCAAAACAGATTGCTAGAATATCTATAACAAATAGGGAAATGGGTCTTCCTAAAACAGAATCGGTAATCACTCAAGCATTCCACTATAGTGATGTGTGAATAAATTACATACATCTCAGGCCTGTTTTAATAGGTTTTTAGTTTATTTTTTTCTTTTCATTTAATCAATGCATTTTCATGAGATCTTTAATAATAAATCTTCTTCTTGCATTTTATGATTTTTCTTTGTGTTTTGATGCAATTTCAGAGATTTAGGTTGAGTATTTGGGTTATTAATACATCATATGACTTGTGTGCAGAAGAAATTGAAGAAAATGGCAGCACAGAGCATTACATTGCCTATGCCCGTGTAATCTACACGGTCGTGTGACGTTGTTGCTCGCAAAATATTAAAACAGAGAATTACATGGCCTGAGGCCGTGTAGCCAACATGGCCGTGTAACGCTGATTTTCCTGATGTATGAAATACGTCTTATATCAGAATTCTAAAGAAATACAAAGACTTTGATGGCTCAAACGACCTATTTTGAGAGAAGTATAAAAGGTTTAGGCTTAGAAAATATAAAAGCAAGCCATCAAATACAAGAAACACAAGGATTCAAAGGCAAAAGCTTGAGGATTAGACTAAAGATTCAAGAAAGAGGCTAAGAAACTTTTCTTCACGAGAGCTAATCTAGATTCTCCATCTTCTTCTCTTTGTCTTACATTAGATTCTATGTTTTTCCTTGTTTCTTTGATTGATTTGGATTGTATTGATTACATTAGTGGCTAGAATTCTTCCTTCTAGAATAGGGATGTAACTTTCCCCTTTTGTTATGGATTGATTGGATTTATTTTTATCAATGATAGATTGATGACTATATAAAGTCTTGAAAAGTATCAGATACTATGGTGTTTAACAGAAAACTAAGGCAAAAAATATCATTACTGTTGTTCTATCTAGAAAGAACCAAAACCAAAACAGATTGCTTGAATATCTATAACAAATAGGGAAATGGGTCTTTCTAAAACAGAATCGGTAATCACTCAAGCATTACACACATCTTAGGCCTGTTTTAAGAGGTTTTTTAGTTTATTTTTTTCTTTTCATTTTATCAACGCATTTTCATGAGATCTTCAATAATAAATCTTCCTCTTGCGTTTTTATGATTTTTCTTCGTGTTTTGATGCAATTTCAAAGATTTAGATTGAGTATTTGGAGTTTTTAATACATCATTTGATTTGTGTGTGCAAGAAATTAAAGAAAATGGCAGCATAGAGCATTACATTGCCTATGCCCGTGTAATCTACACGGTTGTGTGACGTTGTTGCTCGCGAAATATTAAAACAAAGAATTACATGGCCTGAGGCTGTGTAGCCAACAAGGCCGTGTAACGCTGATTTTCCTGATGTGTGAAATACGTCTTAAATCATAATTCTAAAGAGATAGAAAGACTTTGAGAGCCCAAAAGACCTATTTTGAGAGAAGTATAAAAGGTTTAAGCTTAGAAAACATAAAAGCAAGCCGTCAAATACAAGAAGCACAAGGATTCAAAGGCAAAAGCTTGAGGATTAGACTAAAGATTCAAGAAAGAAGCTAAAAAACTTTTCTTTACAAGAGCTGATCTAGATTCTCCATCTTCTTCTCTTTGTTTTACATTGGATTCTATGTTTTTCCTTGTTTCTTTGATTGATTTGGATTGTATTGAGGACAGTAGTGGCTAGAATTCTTCCTTCTAGGATAGGGATGTAACTTTCCCCTTTTGTTATGGATTGATTGGATTTATTTTATCAATGGTAGATTGATGACTATATAAAGTCTTGAAAAGTATCAGATACTATGGTGTTTAAAAAGGCAGAAAATATCCCTACTGCTGTTCTATCTAGAAAGAACCAAAACCAAAACAGATTGCTTGAATATCTATAAGAAATAGGGAAATGGGTCTTCTTCTTAAAACAAAATCAGTAATCACTCAAGCATTCCACCATAGCAGAAAATTTGATATAGCCACTGTTTCATGATTTAAAGAGAATGTTTTGAAGATTTTTCTATCTTAGAGATGCTGAAGCAGAATGAGGGAAATAAAGCTTGAAATCTTGAATTTCCTCCTTCGATTGGTTCCTCTGTTCCTATCTCACCCTCTGACGCTCAGATTTGCTCTCACTTCCTTCGTATGGTGGGTTTTCTTTACAAGATGGAAAGGATTATATAGGGGAAAGAGGGGAAGGGGAGCTTGCCAGGTGGATGGCTACATGGGAGTATCTTAGTTTGGTTACTTTAATACACATTTAATTTATTTAATTAAATTTAATTATTAGTTTTGAAGGTTTAAAGTTATTTGAATATATATATATATATATCCTTTGAAAAATTTCTATAAATTTTTCCCGCAAAAAATCTTATGATGCTAAAATTACTTGTGTGTCAAGTAATAGGGTATCTCTCTAAGATTCATAATTTAATTCTCTATAATTTAATTCTCTTTCTTTTTAGATTCTAAAACTTTTCTAACTGCATTATTATTATTATTAGTGAAATAAAATTTTACACTTGCCAGGCAATTAAGCTTTTTCCTTTTAGAGATTAAATACAATCAAATAAATAAATAAATAAATTAAATCTACAATTCAATAATTCTATTTTCTAAATTTTGTGACATATAAATAATTCAACTATCAAATCTATAATAGATACAATTGGGAGTCTATTTTTTGGAAAGTTCTGGACACGTGTCAAGTTTCTAGACATCCTTCTTCCCTCCTTTGCATCTTTCGTTCCAAAGAATGGCTAAGTAGTTCAAAATTTAAATTTACGCCTTTTCATATCTTTTTAAAGTTTTTTTTTATTTCCTTTCTACGCATATGTTAAATGTATTAATTCTATTCGTTTCGTTCCCAACACGTCTTATTCTATCTTCTCCACTGGAATATCACGCAATTACTTCTCTTCCCAATGTCTTCTCTTATTTTGCCGTCTTCATCCTTAATATCAGATTCTCCTCTGAAAGCATTTTCCAATTCTCATTTGTTTTTTTGACTCATTTTTCTCTTTTAATTTTATTATTTGCACTGTTTTCTGCATTTATTCTAGGGTTTCGTTGGTTTTGGTGTTTGTCACTTAATTTTCAAGGTTAGACGAAGGGGTTGTTGGGAACTTGAGACATGGATTTATGCTTATTGATTCATCGTCTATTTAAGGATCCGAATCTCAGTTTGTTTCATTTTGATTTTCCACATTTTTACCTGCTGATATTCATCCGTACTCTCTCTTCATTTCAACTGTTTGAAAATAAAATATTTCATTTTAATACACTGACCATCTTTTGTTCTCACAAAATTTAAAAGAAATTACAGTCTGCCTAGTTAGGAACTTGGCAGCCCCATAAATACAGTTGAGCATCTAAAACACATCAGCAAATAGTTTTGAAATTAAGTGATAAATGCTTCCCCTTGTGAATCTTCCTATATGGGCAATAATCCTCCATTCACTTGTCATAAAGCTCAATTTTTCTCCATTAAAACAATGGGGCTCATTAAAGGTCAAAATATATAATTGGGAAGTAGAAACTAGTATCAGACTACGCAAATCAATCAAAGATTTCTAAGTAGGTACATTATTATAAGTTAAAAGCTGCATTACCTGGGTATCGGTAACTGGTAAAACTCAAGCTTGTACTGGAGAGAGCCATAAAGGAAAATCACTAGCATGATGCTCTATGAGAACACCAAAGAATCTTTCTAAGGATCCAAGCTCTGCTCTATGGATCAATATAGGTCTCTTTTTTTTAGTGTTTGAGTCAACATATGTGATGTCAAAACACTGGTAAGTTAAAATCAACCTGTTAAGTTACAAAGAGTTCAGTCAAACAATTAGGGAAACAGTTCCATGCCAAATGTTTCATTTAAAATTAAGTATCCATTTTAAGAATCTATGGAAAATTATGAAAAATTGTGGTTAATTAATTATACAAGCAATAAACAGCATAGCCACAACACAACCCATGATAATCTTAAGAGAGTTAAGATAATGCTTATTATAAAGTCAGCAATTGCCTGTATGGTTGAACACTGCCACTTCCTACCAAGAGCATCCTCAATCTTAAGATCAATCTTTGGTCCGTAAAAGGACACCTCCTCCTTCATCTATTTGATAGGTCCAACCTTTATCATCCAAAGCATCTTTTAAAGCAGAGGTAGCTTTTTCCCATATATCGTCATCTCCAACAGCTTTTTCAGGCCTTGTAGATAAAGTTACTACATACTTGTCAGAACCAAATTGAAGCAATATTTCTTCTGTTAGATCCGGGACACCCCTCTGATCTCATTTTTTAATCTGGTCATCTAAACAAAATATGTGTGCATCATCCTGTAAAAATGACATTGAAGTCAAATAAGAGCCAATTTATCAGCATGCAATTTAAGATAACAAATTTGAAAGCAAAGGCAGCAACTTCTGCAACGCTATACATATATTTCACATTAAGATATCACATGCTGTAGAGTTTAAAAGAAAAACAAAATCTTAAAAGGGAGGCCCAGTGCATGAGCTCCCACCATTGTGGGGTTAGGAGAGGATCAAATGTCCACAAACTTACCCCATGAATGAAAAGGTTGTTTTCGAAACTAGAACCCATGACCACCAGGTTAGAAGGCAACAATCTTACCATTGTGCCAAGGGTCACCCTTTACTAAGTAGAAATCACCATTTAGAATTAACTTTAAGATCAACTGGATCAACCTTTCTATGATCTTAGTTAGTTCACAAGACAATGACAATTTTTGAGCTAGGTATAACAGCACACCTGGGTGAATCCTCGATACTCATCTGATCATACATATTCTCTTTGTAGAAGTCAAAATGACCACTGATCTTCCAAAGATCAGCCTTTGCCACGTGCGGTGTGTACAGCAGATCATAACCACATTCCATGTGAATTCTTTTCCACAAATCTTCAATTATGTGCTCACAGTAGCACCCTTAGGATGCCAAAAAACTAAACCTCCACCAGCATCATTCCACAAAATATAAGACTTTATCATGGATCAACATCTATATAACCACAAAATTAGCAATATTATAAAGAAAACGTAACTCATTCCATTCATCAAAACAATCAACATAGCAAGCAAAATTCAAATCGTACAGAACAATGTAAACAGTAATTTCAAGTTGTACCTGTATTGAGAACAAATCAAGATCTTGCCCTAGTTGTCTATGATCCCGACGCTTAGCTTCCTCTTTTTGAAGTGAAGGTAAGCATTCAACTGCTGTTCATTCTCCCATGCGGTACCATAGATCCTTTGCAACATTGGTTTCATTTCATCTCCTCTCCAGTAAGCACCAGCAACAGATTCTAGTTCAACCGCTTTCTTGTTAATATTTCCAGTAGATTCAACATGAGGTCCAGCACAAAGGTTCCACCATTCCTCGCCTGTAAGGAAAAAAAAAAAGTACAAGGTGAGATATAAAAAAAATAGATGGAAACTCCTAGGGCAATAACTTCTTCCTTGCCTCTTCATGGTTATTCTACTGTACATTTCCATCTTTACAGTTCCAAAATCAGACACACTACATAGTCCATTTCATTCTACTGAAGCATGTTAATTGATCAAGTTAAAGATGCAATAGAAGCTAAGTTCTCGAAATACTTAGGGTTAGCGGCCACATATGCAACCTCCACCCCACTAAAGGTGAGAAAAAAATATAAATGTCATGTATGGTTTAGAGATAACCAAGAAATATAATTCCTCTACTTGAATGAAGGTAATTAAAGAGAAACCACATAACATCTTTACTAATTTTAAATATATGGCAACAAGAAAGATATTCTATTGTCATATTGAAATCCTTAAAGAAACAAAAAGCATCCAACATTATAAAAAAAACCCTCGGAGAGGAGAGATGCCTTTGTGGGCTGATACAGCACTAAACAACTGAAAAAGGCAAAATATATTATAGAAGCTATGTTGCATGAGTACAGGTACGAGTATCAGATACGATACCATAAGCAAATACGATAATTTTTAAAAAAATTAAGATATGGGTATGGAAATATATATTAAATAAAATATTTATATTTATATATGTAAATATTTTATATATGTATCCCAACCCAAGTCTCATGTATTCTCCCTCTTCCTTACTCATTTTTCTTCCCCATGCTCTTCACTCCTCCTTGAATGAGAATAAAAGTTTGTTGCTATGTGTGATGATTTTGAAGAGAGTAAGATTGCAAGAGTGAGAATATGCTTTAAGAGATATAATTAAAAAGAAGAGAACTTGAACCTGTATCCCAAGTATTTCAAGTAGTAGCATTTTGAAGGCGATGGATATCCTAAGAAAAGAATACGCCAAAAATATGAATGCAGACATATCGTACGAATATGGGTATCGGATACAAACACGATACGGATACGTCACTAATTTTAGAGTATTCGTGCATCATAGTATAGAAGTAATTCTAAGGACATTTGTAAGAGAAAATCTATAAATAATTTCCAAAAGTATCAAAGAAGGAAGAAAGCACCAAGGTTTAGGGTCCTAACAAGACCAGTAAGGGTTTTGTTGGCTATTAGCTTGCAGGAATAACAATCTGCACAGTATAAATCAAAAGAATATGCTCAAATTTATACTTTTGGGGCAGTACAAATTCATAAAAATGAATTTTAATAGGAACAACATGTTTCCTGTATGAAATCGATGGTAAAAAAAGAAAGCTGCAACTCAAAGGATGCTCTTCTACATTCTGTACACTATCCACTTGATATACCGAAGGATAATAAGTATGGCTTTAAAATGGTTTGGGAGCACAACTTGTGCACAAATGACCAACACTGAATATATGATAAAAAAAATTGCTGTGTGCATCTGAATAATTTCACAAATTCAAATCAGAGTACTATAAAACAAAGTAATCACAGCATTTTAAAAAAAAAACTAGAAACTGTATGGATTATACCTATATTTTGACTTTCAACATAACCCTCAAAACGAGGTTTTATAATTTTTGAAGATTGTATGAAACCCCTGCACATAAATACGTAAGAACTAATTTTCTAACTAAACGCTAGCACCTTTTGTGACTTTGACAAACTAGACTAAAATTTTTAGGTATAACTAGAACCACAAGTAAGCCTAATAAAACAAGAAAAATGCGCAAGTCCTCCAACCAACAAAATAAACGTTAAATAGAAGTTCTGAAACTGTAGAAAGTTAAAAATATTAGCAAAAGATTGACCACTTAATCTGAGATAAACTGAAGATTTCATGTTAATGACTTAGTCACTTTAAAAGCTTAAGCTGGTTTGGACACTTTAGTCAACCTCTTTTCAGTTTTTCCTACGTGAGTAATTTTGATCACTAGGTCTTTTACCAGCACTCCATTGGCGCGGTTGCATGATTACGCGCAGTGATAGGGTTGATATTTATGAACTCAAGTCCTTTCTTTCTACACAATTTAAAACTAAGGATCTTGGTAGTATAAAGTATTTCCTGGGTATTAAGGTAACCCCTAGTAATAAGGGTATCTTCCTTTCTCTAAGAAAGTATATGCTTGATCTACTTTGAGAGGCTAGTCTGCTAGAAGCTAAAACATGTGAAATTCCAATGATTACTAATGTGAAACTTACAGCAAATGATGGTGACGTTCTTCTAGACGCACAGCAATATAGGATACTGGTTGGCAGGCATAACCATCTCACAGCCACAACACATCCCAATACAGCCTTGTCAAAGAGCGTGGTTACTGGTTAGTCAATTCATGTCTTCTTCAATTATCCACTCTCTGGGATGCTGCTCTCGCATATTGTGAAATACTTGAAAGGATCTCCTAGGCAAGGTGTATTGTATAGTGGCCATAGTTATTGTGAGATTGAAGGTTTCTCTATCGCAGATTGGGCTTGTTCTCCTAAAGATAGGACAGATATACTTTAGAATATTGTGTTTTTGTTGATGGCAACCTGGTTTCCAAGAAGATAAGAAGCAAAATGCAGTGGCACAGTCAAATGCAGAATCAAAGTATTGTGCTATGGCTCAAACTACTTGTGTACTTATGTGGATGATGATTGGCCACAAGAGTACTAAGCCTATGTCACTATTCTTTGATAATCAGGCTGCTATTCTCATAGCATTTAACACAGTTTTTCATAAGAGAACAAAACATATTGACGCATTTTTTCACTTTATCCATGAGAAACCTGAACAAGGACTTATTTCTACTAGTCATATGTGACCTTGGGAGCAAGTAACAAATTTTTTTTACCAAGGCACCTTGTTGGAGCAAGGTAGATTATATTCGTAACAAGTTGGGCATGATTTTTTTTTGTTTTTGATAAATGAAGAAATTCATTAAGACAGAGAGAAGAAAATTACAAGGAAATTGGAAACAAGCTAGGCTTTTAACATGTGTGGTCTAGCTTGAGAGGGAGTTTTAGAATATAATGTGTTAATGTGCCATATGTTATGGACTAGGCTTGTACTAGTTGTACTACACCCAAATGACTAGTATTAAATACACACATATACACAGAGCCTACCATTCATGGAGTTAGTGCATCCCTATAGCAACCCTTTTTCTTTAGTCTATTGCATAAGATAAAATAATTTAATCAGTATCTATTTTAAATAAAGTTATTTTAACTGAATATTATGCTATCCCGTGTCTTACCCAAACATTATATAAAAATAGATAATATTAATTATATTATACTATTCATCATTTATACAATATACCAAATGGGGCCTAATCGTATTTATGACTCATTATCACAATTCTTGTGGCTATTTTACTTCAGGGTTAAAAGACTTATGTTTCTCTACAATGTCAACCGGTAAGATTTATAAAATTTACTATTTTCTCTAAAATTTATTTATTTTAATAAAATATAATATATTAAAGTAAAGCCTAATTCGTAGTAGAATTATGATAAGTGGTACTTTCTCATAGCACTTCCATGAAATAATAAGTCAAAATCATGCATTTAATGTTAGTTACAATTAATATTTGATTATAAATCAAATAATTACAATAAATATTTAATATTATTCAAATTATGACAATCTTGATTTCTGACATTATAATTCCAATGTCTTCTTCTATTTTACACGTGCAAGCTAATGTCTATGTACTATTTATAATTGCTTATACAATTTTTAGTTGCTATATTATTTATCTACTTTAATAAAAATTTCTATGAAGCCATAGTTCATTGTGATGTAATTTTAAAAAATAATATTATTATTAGTTATGACATGCATTATAGATGCACATAATCTAGATATACTTTTTACCATTTTAAATTTGAATGTCTAATTATAATTAATTATAATTATGCTTTTGTTTAAAAAATAAATTAATTATAATTTTTCTATCCTTAATTTTAAACATAAAATTTTAATTTCTTTACCTTTGAAGCCTACAAACGTTAAAGAATTTAAATTCAGAGTAAATGAAATTTGTATATGTGATAGTTAATAAAATAAAAATTAATTTTAAAAATAAAATATAAGTGACAAGTATTAAATTGCATAGTGCATTTATATAATATAATGTAAACAAATAATTATTTATGAGAAAATAATAATTTTTTAAAACACAATTTTTGTTGTCTTTATATTATTTTTTGTATTTTCATCAGATTTAATATTTATCAGAGATATTTTGAAATTTTGAAGTAAAGAAAATTTTTATTAAAATATGTTCTTTATTTTCTTTCCGACTGACTATAATAATATATTACTGGTATGTGGTTGAAGATACTAAATCTTATAATGTTAAATAAATTATTGTGTCAAATTTTTTATTTAATTATATTCTCTTTGAATATTATTAAATGCATATTATTACATATCATATATAAGGTAATAATATTTTGTCATGTATCTTTCTAAATCAATTTTGACTCTGTAATTTTAAAAAGAATTTTTTTACAATATGTCATATTTGATACAAAATACAAACAATCATACATATTAATTTAAAATCTAGTAAATTGTGTTAGTTAAAAAATGTGTTAATTGTTATTGAGTAGTATTAATATGAAAATAAATTTATATAATTACTACTACAGTTAGGGGTGCTCAAGACCCAACTCAACCTAGTGGCTTAGGCTGGGTCCAACCTAATCAAGCTGGGTCTAGGTCACCTTTCGGGTTGGCTCAACCCGGCTAAAGGGTGACCCAGACTTGGCCCGAAGTTATATATATATATATATATTTTAAATATCACCTCCTTTTTATTTTTTAAATTCATGCAAATATTATTATATTATAATTTAAACATTGAAAAAAATATTTTAAGTTTTCTACTTTTAAAGATTAAAGTTTTATGACTTAATTTATTAATTAAACATATTAAAATATAAATTATATTTAAATTTCAGGTCAACCTGGTCTTGGCCTGATTTTATTCAGGCCACATAAGATCAGGTCTGGTCTTGGATGCATATAAGTGTAAGTGATTACATAAGTAAAATTTAGGGATTTGTGGTGAAACGTGAAATTTAAAAGAAGGGACCAAAAGCAAAAGACTCTCAATTTTCATATTACAAGTGATTTTACTTTTTTTTGTATGCTTTGCTTTGTGAAAATCAACTTCCATAATAATATATTTAATTTTCAAATTATGAAACTTTTATTTATATATTTTAAATTTTATAATTTTATAATTTCTTAATTTTTATAATTTTTTCCTTCAATAGTTAATTTCTGGATCCCTCACTCAATGGTTTAGCAAGCTTACTGATTGTAATGAGTAAAAATTTAAATGAAGCTATGAATTCAAGTTTCAGTAATAACATTTTAATCTATAAATTAAAAAAAATATTAAATATATATGGAAAACTTAACAATAGAACAAACTGGTTTGAGGGTTTGTTGCTAATTAAATTATATTTATAATACCTAATATGAATGATTTTATTTTACCTTGCAGTTATTGCTATGCCATTTCAAGAGCCATTATTAGTATAGGCAGCATCGGATTGAGTAGTTCCTCTGTTACCATTCCTAGAGCTCGAACCATTTGTATTGCCATTCCTAAAACTCGAACCATTTGTATTGCCATTCCTAAAACTCGAACCATTTTTGTTCGTAGGTGGCTCCATGTAGTCAATACTTTTCCCAAGATTTTTGGGTTTGGAACTCATGTTGGAACCTAGAGCAATGCAAGAGCTCGAACCATTTCTATTTGCAGGTGCCTCCACGTGACCAATACTTTTCCTAAGATTTTTGAGTTTGGAACTCATGCTGGAACCTAGAACAATATAAGTATTAGGTTAGACTATAAGTGTGAGACCATCTTGTTTTAATATGTATTAGAAACCTATGGTTATAACTAGGCCATTGGGTGCTTGCTATTTATAAGCATAGAGATTTAAGGTTCATGAGAAGTGCTTTGAAATTCAACCATAGAGAGCATAAAAAAGTTTCACACCTTTTCAACTAAGAACAATAAAGAAGCAAATACTTTTGTCACATAGAACTTAATCATGTATCTTTATCAACATCTATGTGCATTATATAAGACCAACTTAACAAAAAGCAAGTAAATTATCTTCAATCCTTTGCTTCTACTAATGCATGCTCAATTATGTTAGCAACAACTATTCGGTTATGGAATATTAAATTAGAGATGCACCAGCCCATGATTATGACAAATGTACAATATGTCTTTATGCAATTCGCCTATGAAACATAAGGTAAGTGTCTCTTTTAATGCTCAGTGACAATTTAAAAGCATGAATTCATATTTTAGCCAAGCAACTTCTTTACATCTCAACTTGTAAAGACCTTCAACTAGCAACAACTAGTCAACTATGGAGGATTGTTAACGGTGTAAAAGAACATTTAAAGGAACACCAGAGCAAAAAACCTCAACATGTACCGCATTCAAATACTGTCAAAACTCAAGAAGACCTTTCAAAGAATTGCACATGGAAGAAAAGCAAACAACAACAACTCCCTTTCAAATAGACAAGGGCAGCCACCATGCAATCAGTAAAAACAGACAAGCTTTAATGTGACAATTTAGTACACTTTGAAAAGGACTCCCTCATGGTGTTGATCACAAATAAGATATCAAGATATATATATATATATATATATATATATATATATATAAAGTAATATAATTAATGCAAAAGAGTAATTTAGAACAGAATATGAAGGCTGAAAAGATAAATTTATTGAAAAATTAAAACTTACAAAGAGATATTGGTAGAAGGTTACAGAGAAGGGAGAACAACACACTATAACATTACTGTATGAAGATAACTTTGATGAAAAAAATATTCAAACAAAAGCTCATCCAAGACAGATGAATCAAGAATATTTAAAATATTGTAACAAGAAAACACAAGAATATTTAGAAAAAAATTTAATTAGGCCAAGTAGATCTCCTTGGAGTTGCGCCACATTCTATGTCATGAACTCATCAGAATTAGAAAGAGATGCTCCAAGATTAGTAATTAATTATAAACCCTTAAATAAAGTATTAAAATGGGTAAGACATCCAATTCCAAACAAGAGAGATTTAATCAAGAGAGTTTATAATGCTTCAATCTTTTCAAATTTTGACATGAAATCAGGATATTATCAAATTCAAGTAGAAGAAAAAGATAGATACAAAACTGCCTTTGTAGTACCCTTTGGTCATTACGAATGGAATGTTATACCACAAGGACTTAAAAAATGCCCCTAGCGAGTTTCAAAATATTATGAACAATATTCTAAATCCTTATACAAAATTTACTATAATTTATTTAGATGATATATTAGTATTCTCCAACTCCATATCACAACATTAATCTCATCTAGAACAATTTTTAAATATTATTAAAGAAAATGGATTAGTAGTATCTGCAAGAAAAATGAAACTTTTCCAGACAAAGATTTGACTTTTAGGATTTGAAATTTATCAAGGAATAATTACCCCTATCAATAGGTCTATAGAGTTTGCCGACAAATTTCTTGATGAAATTAAAGATAGAACTCAATTACAGCAATTCTTAGGATGTGTCAATTATGTAGCTAATGTTATTCCTAATCAAAGAATTATATGTGCCCCATTATTCAAAAGACTTAGCAAAAACCCTCCTCAATGGGATCATACCATGACTGACTCCATTATTACAATAAAACAATTAGTCAAAAACCTCCCTTGTCTAGGAATCCGAGATCCTAATGCCTCATTAATAGTAGAGGTAGATGCATCAGAATTAGGATATGGAGGAATATTAAAGCAAACCCCTCACGGGTCTTCAAAAGAACAAGTAGTTAGATATTATTCAGGTATCTGGCAACTAGCTCAACAAATATAGTACTATTAAAAAAGAAATTTTATCTATAGTTTTATGTATTACAAAATTTCAAGATGATTTATTTAATAATTTTTTTTATTACGAACTGATTGTAAAGCAACATCTAGTGTTTTACAAAAAGATGTTCAAACCCTAGTTTCAAAGCATATTTTTGCAAGATGGCAAGCTTTACTTTCTTGCTTTGATTTTGATATTGTTCATATAAAAGGATCAAAAAATCATTTACCTGATTTTCTTACAAGAGAATTTTTGCAGGAAAAGAAACAAGAATCTCCCTTGAGATTCAATGAGTTCAAAAAACAAGCCAGTCTCCAAGGATCAATACGGTTCTCCTTTGAGAATCAAGAATGTTCAAGACTCAAGTTTAAAAAGTTTTTTGCAAACTGTTCAATAGCCTCCCAGTCCAATACGCCCTAATCTTAATACTGCTTCTATCTCGAATAGGTTTACCCCTCTTGCCCCTTTCTCTTCTACTATAAGACCTTTAATACCTTCCCCTCAAAATCCTCTTTCAGACGCTCAATTATATCATGATAAACATGAACATCTACCTGTTGTAATTCTTGAACCAGGATGGATTCAAAACAACTCTACCCCCTTACAAATTGCTCAAAAAATCTTTCCACCCACTTGGCATTACCCCCTTCTAACTTACAAAAGAATAGACTGTTTCATGAGTTCATCCTTGTTGATACTGACTCTATCGAACTAACCCATACCTTAGACAAAAATGATTCATTAAAAATTTTATTCTCCAAAATTAAGATCCTTAAAGTTTATTCTCCTTTCGATTGGCCTGTGCACATATACACTCAAAGATCTTTCTCAAAAACCTTTTCTCCTTAATATTACACTTACCAAGATTATGTAAATGCTTGGTACAATCTCTTCTATTACCAACCCTACTCTTATTGTTGGTTTATTTGGTTCAAACGACGAATTTCCCTAAATTTTTCAAAATGGTTTACTAAATGGTTTCATGACTTTGGACCTACTATCCAAGCTTTCCCCGATTATGGTATCCCTTCCTATTACAAATTTAAAGATCAAACTACTTTTCATACCGGCTACCGCCTCTTATCTTTTGTAGCCTCTATGAGTGTCAGTTCGATAATGACTTGGGATTATGATGTTGTTCAACAAAATAAAGAAGTAGATATAAGGAGGTTAGTTAGAGTTATGAAAATTAAATGGTGGAGTAAGTTTGATCAATCATTGTTATCTATTCAAAAGCTGACAGATTGGTTTCAAAAGAATTCAAAATATCTCAAAAATACTTCAGCTTAAAATGTTTCTTCAAAAAGCCTTATTTTTAGCAAAAAAGTCCAAAATTATGACTGAACTAGCCTCCTCTTTATCTAAAGAGAAATTTTCAAGAAAGCTTAAAGATGTATTATCAAAAACCTCTCAAGAACAAGATCAGGATGATAAAGATGAAGTTGATTCCAGTCAAAGTTTTACTTCGCTCAATGAGGACAATTGCTACGGTATCATCTAGCTATAAAAGATCATTAAAGCAAGTTAGTTTCGGCACAATATTCTATCACATGCAAAAACTATACTGACAAAGTAAAAGGATGCTTAATAATGCCTGACAGATTCCCATTACTTTAGGCTACTTTAGCAAAAGTAATATTACTATTCAATCACAAGCCCTACAGCATTCATTAGATTCTCTTTACTTTTCAAAAAGAAATTGTCATTAGTCAAAAGTTGTAATCAATTGTATCTGAACGCATTATTATCATTATTGTAAACAGATGCTCCGGATTTCTATATAAGGAGCCTTTTAGTTTCTAGGAGATCATCATTCTAGTTTCTTCTCCCTCTTAGAAATCCTCTTCTTTGTAAAAACATGTGTTGTTCTCCCACCTCTGTAATCTTCTATCAATATCCCTTTGTAAGTTTTTAATCTTTTCAATAAATTTATTTTCTCAGTATTCATATTTTGTTTTAGTTTACTTTTCTACACTAATTCTTTATTTTACTTTCTTTAAACTTCTATTTCTATTTCTATTATGAGCTGCTAGGGGTTAATGGTATCAGAGCATCGTTGAGGTTCTGTTTAGCTAGAAATTAGTCGATATTGGGATTGTTTAAAGACTTAGCATTGGTAGGCAGATTTAGGGTCTATCTAAGTAGCAGTGCATGGAGCATTGGTCAGCCTGTAAGATAGGCAGGGTTTGCCTGAGTAAGGGTGATCCCGATCAGATAACATTGTGGTCCTGATAAGTCTGAGAACATAACTAATCAAAATTAATTATGGCTAAGCTATTACGAACTCTGAGTGAGCTCAATAGGAGTAGAAATAATAAGATAGTATTAGCTTCCCCTTCTTCCTCTTCCACCTCTTATCAACCTGTAGATCAAGACCAGATTCAAAACCAAGAATTAGCTATAGCAGAAATAGAAAATAAGTTGCAAAATTGGTCAATACCTGAGGTTAAACCTAAAGAGATATATAAGCAAAGTATATTTAATTTTAAATCAAGAAATGTAATTCAAACAGTAGAATCCTCTCATAATTTAGAAAGATTATGCGAAACCATACATTTATTAAATGAAGACTTATTAGAACAACATATTAAAGATGGGTTTAAATATATTCATATTGGATTAATACTAGTAGCTACAAAAACTCATGCCCGATTAGAAGTCAATACCCCTATAATGATCCTATTAAGAGACACAAGACTTCTATGACCTAATGATTCAATAATAGGATTATTAGAGTCAAATTTACATGATGGTCCTATATATTTTAACTGTTATCCAAATTTTTCAATAGTATTAATAAATGCTTATACACCAAAATCCTTAGTATTAAATGTCAAAATACCAGAAGGAATATTTGAAGGAGCAATAGAAAATACTTCAATAATTTACGGGAGTCATTATAAACTTACTACTATAGATTACAATTTTAAAGCATTAAGATCATTATCAAAAAATGAAACAATTATAATGGAAGCAAACTTAAGAAAAGCCTCAATAACAACTCTCAAAAGATTAAGTTACCAAGAAGTTATTTCCAGAATGCCTAAAAAGTGGTTTATGGAAGAAATAATGATTGTTCCAAAAATTGAAAACACAAAAGTAAAATCTATAATTCAAGCAGATGGAAATCTTATAATCAAAATGATGAGATCAACCTCTCAAAGAATAGTAGAAAATCAATCTACTACATCTATTAGGCAACCATCAAGGGCTTATGTTGATGGATCTACAATCAATGTAAAATCTAACAGGAGTAAATTTTCGACCAAATGTTCCACAACCAATATATCAAGAAACTCAACCATCTGATTCTCCTCAATACTCTCCAACTAGGTCACAGGTTGTCAATATATTTACAATAGATAAACCTTTTAAAATTGACAAATCTTGAATTAGAGCAGATTTTGAAGCCCCTCATAATCTTCAAAAACAAAGTTGGTATTTTTCAACCTTTAGTAAAGAACAAACTTCTATGTATTTTTCAAGAATTTTATTCTTTCCTGAGGGAGAGGAAGTTCAATATGTACTTATTCGCCTAGTTTGAAAATGTACTGTGTCAATAATAAAATACCAAACCCATACGTAGAAGAAAATAAAATTGCAGTTACCAATAAAACATTTACACCTTGGAAAACTGTTAATAATGAAATTATAGAAGCCACTTATCCACCATTACAAACAATAAAAATTCCTATCAAAGAAGGAATTGAGATAGAAGCTAGTCCCTATAAAATAGTCTCTCAAAATTCTATAAATAAACCCTTAGAAAAACATGATATCCAAAAGGTTCTTTAGCAATTAAATTATTCCAATCAAATGTTAAACACTATGTCTCAACATCTTCAGAGAATAGAAAATCAAAATATACGAGAACCAGTAAATTCAAAGAATTTAAACAATAATTTAGACCTAACTAGACCAATATATAAATCATTAATGTTCCTGAAAAAAAGTTAAGCTCGATAACCATAGGAAATAAAACTGATAATGCCTTAGAAGAAATCAAAAGAAAATTAGAACATTTATCATTAGGAAGTACATCAAAAAATAAATACTTTAACAAAATTAGAACAATTAGAAGATCAATTATTAGAAGCCAAAGATTCAAAAATATATAAAATGAAATTTAGTAGAGCCCCATTACCTACTACCAGAAATTATTATTCAAGACCGACTTTTCCTGATGTTCAATTTGAAGAGAGAATAAATTTTGTAGACAGTTCATATTCTGGTGAATCCATTGTAGAATGGAATATCGACAGAGCTAGTGATTAACAAATATTAGATACAATACAACAAATGACTATGGCTGCAACTGTCTTCAAAACCAGAGAAAATACTAATAGAAAAACTGCAACCTTATTAGCCATAGGATTCACTGGTCAATTAAAGGGATGGTGGAATAACGTCCTACTACCCACCAAAAGAGAAACCATTTTAAATTTAATAAAACAAGAACCAAATGGTTGAATAGAGCAAGATGTAGTAACAACATTATTATATACTATTACAAAACATTTTATAGGAGATCCCACAAAATTTCAGGCTAGAACTGGAGATCAATTTGCAAACCTTTATTGCCCATCTATGACTGATTATAGGTGGTATAAAGACATATTCTTATCAAAATTATGTTTAAGGCAAGATGGAGCAGTAGATTATTGGAAAGAACAGTTTTTGGCATGCTTCCCAAACTATTTACTGAAAAAGTCAAAACACACATGGCTTAACAATTTAATAGATCAATACCCCATAATTTATTAACTTTTGGTCAAATCTCCAGTTATATTATAGAAATAGGATTACAAATTTGTACAAATTTTAAACTACAAAATAAACTTAGAAACAAGTCAAGAGAAAGTAAGAAAGAATTAGGAACATTCTGTTAACAGTTTGGAATAGAAAGAATCAAAGCCCCTTCAAAAAGAGTCAAGGTAAAACCTCGCAAAATTATCAAAACTTTTAAAAATAGATTACCAAAGAAAACCCAATCATCTAGTAAAAAATCTAAACCATAAAAAACTCCTAAACAATCAAAAAATAAAGTAGAATGTTATAAATGTGGACAATTCAGACATTATAAAAGAGAATGTAAGATGAAACAAAAAATTAGGGATCTAAACCTAGGAGAACAATTAGAACATGGATTAATTAATATTTTAATCAATGACCAATACTCTTCCTCATCAGAAATAGAAACCGCTTCAGATCAAGAATTAGATGTAGTTTATAATATTCAACAAGACTCTGACTGCGAGCAAGAAAATAATATAGAAGAAGAATGCTTAAGTCCAGAACTTTGCTCAAAATGTGTAAGATCTATAAACTTAATCACAAGAGATCCAGCTACAACACTAATATCAATAATAGATAAAATGCAAGATTCTAATTTAAAACAAGAATTTCCTCAACAATTTAAAAACTTTATAGATGAAGAAGACATTAAAAAAGATTATATAGAAAAAATTGAAATGAAAAATGTTTTAGATAGATTCAAGATAGTCAAAAAGAAGCCATTAATTTACAGGATTTACAACAAGAAATAAAAAACTTAAAGCAAGAAATTAATCAATTAAAATTAAAAGATATAGAATGAGAATTTAAATATGTAACATTGCAAGGTAATCATATAATTTCTTCCCAAATAGAAAAGGAAAAACAAATAGATGCATCTTCTTCAGATCAAGATTCATATATTAATTTATTAAGTCAAATAATAGTCCATAAATGGTAGTGTCCAATAGAGTTAGTAATTAAAAAAGAACGATTTCAATTAGTTGCTCCAGTAGATTCTGGAGCAGATATGAATTGTATTAGAGAAGGATTAAAATCCAACAAAATATTATGAAAAAACTAAAGAATCATTAAGTAGTGCTAATGGATATAAATTAATTATCACATATAAATTATCGAATGCAAAAATCTGTAAAAAATAAAATTTGTTACAAAACCTCTTTCTTAATGGTCAAACATATCTCTAAACAAATGATATTAGGAACCCCATTCTTAACTTTATTATACCCCTTTACTGTTAGCAAATCAAGGATTAATTTCGACAGCCTTAGGAACAGAAGTTCAGTTCAAATTCCTTAAACCTCCCCAAATAAAAGAACTAAACTTAGTACAAGACTTTGATACCATTTCTAGCCCTGGTAGCTCATTATAGAAATAGAAGTAAAGTTTAAAGAAAATAAAGTAAAGAAAGTAATATAATTAATGCAGAAGAGTAATTCAGAATAGAATATGAAGGCTGAAAAGACAAATTTATTGAAAAATTAAAACTTACAAAGAGATATTGGTAGAAGGTTATAGAGAAGGGAGAACAACACACGTTTTTACAAGGAAGAGAAACTTAGAGGGAGAGAAAACTAGACCGATGCCTTCCTAAAGACCGAATGGCTTCAGAGCATCTAGGTACAGTAATGATAATAATGCGTTCAGACACACTTGATTACAACTTTTGACTAATGATAATTTCTTTTTGAAAAGTAAAGAGAATCTAATGAATGCTGTCAGGCTTGTGATTGAGCAGCGACTTCTCATTTTGTTAAAGTAGCCGAAAGTAATGAGAATCTATCAGGCTTTGTGCAGAGCATCATCTTCCTTTTTGAAAAGTAATGTGGATTAGCAACTTTATATCTTATCATAGTAACTTTTGCATGTGATTAGAATTATTGCACCGAAAGTGGATAACTTTAATGATCTGAGTAATCTCTTACAGATGAATGTACCGTAGCAATCGTCTTCATTGAGCGGAATGAAACTTGGGCTAGATCCTACTTCATCTTTATCATCTTGGTCCTGTTCTTGTGAGGTTTGTGATAATACATCTTTGAGCTTTTTCGAAAATTTCTCTTTAAATAAAGAAGATGCTAATTCAGCAATAATCTTGGACTTTTCTGCTAAAAATAAGGCTTCTGATGAAAAATTTTGAACTAAAGTATTTTTGAGATATTTTGGGTTCTTCTGGAACCACTCTTTTATCTTTTGATCAGATAACAGCGATTGATCAAACTTGCTCCACCATTTGATTTTTATAGCTCTAACTAACCACCTTATATCTACTTCTTTATTTTGTTGAACAACATCATAATCCCAAGTCATTATCCGACTGACACTCATAGAGGCTATAAATATAAGAGGTGGTAGCAGGGATGAAAAGTAGTTTGATCTTTAAATTTGTAATAAGAGGAGATAGCATAATCGGGGAAGGCTTGGACTGTGGGCCCAAAGTCATGAAATCATTTAATGAACCATTTTGGGAAATTAAGAGAAATTCCTCGTTTAAACCAGGCATTTACATAATCTTGATAAGTGTAATATTGTGGAGAAAAAGTTTTTGAGAAAGATCTTTGAGTGTATATATGGACAGGTCAAACTGAAGGAGTATAAACTTTAAGGATCTTGATTTTGGAGAATAAAATTTTTAATGAATCATTTTTATCTAGGGTAAGGGTTAATTTGATAGAGTCAGTATCAACAAGGATGAACTCATGGAACAATATTTTCTTTTGCATGTCAGAAGGGGGGTAATGCCAAGGGGGTGGAAAGATTTTTTGAGCAATTTGTCGAGGGGTAAAATTATGTTGAATCCATTCTGGTTCAAGAATTATAACAAGTAGGTATTCATGATTATCTTGATATAGTTGAGTGTCTACAGGAGGATTTTGAGGAGAAGGTGATGAAGGTCTTACAGTAGAAGAGGAAGGGGTAAGAGGGGTAAATCTATTTGTAATAGGGGTAGCATACTGAGTAAGGCATATTGAACTGGGATTTTGAACTTATTGTAAAAAACTTTTTGGACTTGAGTCTTGAACATTTTTTATTCTCAAAGGAGAACCGTATTGATCTTTGGCGACTGGCTTGCCTTTTTAACTCATTGAATCTCAGTGGGAGATTCTGATTTCTTTCCCTGCAAAAATTCTCTTGTAAGAAAATTAAGCAAATGATTTTTGATCCTTGGATATGAACAATATCAAAGTCAAGCAGGAAAGTAAAGCTTGCTATCTTGCAAAAATATGCTTTGAAACCATATTTTGGAACATCTTTTTGTAAAACACTGGGTGCTGCTTTAGAATTAGTTCGTAACAAAAAAATTTTATTGAATAAATCATCTTGAAACTTTGTAATACATAAAACTATAGATAAAATTTCTTTTTTAATAGTATTATACTTTTGTTGAGCTGGTTGCCAGATTCCTAAATAATATCTAATCACTTGTTCTCTTGAAGACCCTTTAGGGATTTGCTTTAATATTCCTCCATATCCTAGTTCTGAAGCGTCTGTTTCTACAATTAATGAGGCATCGAGATCTGGGATTCCTAGACAAGGGAGCTTTTCGACTAATTGTGTTATAGTAATAATGGAGGCGGTCAAGGTACTATCCCATTGAGGAGGATTTTTTCTTAGTCTTTTAAATAATGGGGCACAAATAATTCTTAGATTAGGAATAAAATCGGCTACATAGTTAACACAACCTAAAAACCTTTGTAATTGAGTTTTGTCTATAATTTCATTAGGAAATTTATCAACAAATTCTGTTGATCTATTAATCAGTGTAATCATTACTTGATATATTTCAAATCCTAAGAATCTAATTTTTGTCTGGAAAAGTTTCATTTTTCTTGCGGATACTACTAGACCATTTTCTTTTATAATATTTAAAAATTGTTCTAGATGAAATTGATGTTATGATATTGAGTTGGAAAAAACTAGTATATCGTCTAAATAAACTATAGTAAATTTTGTATAAGGATTTAGAATATTGTTCATAATATTTTTTGGGAGCATTTTTGAGTCCTTGGGCAATCACATTCCATTCATAATGACCAAAAGGTACTACAAAAGCAGTTTTGTATCTATCTTTCTCTTCTATTTGAATTTGGTAATATCCTGATTTCATATCGAATTTTGAAAATATTGAAGCATTACAAATTCTCTTGATTAGATCACTCTTATTTGGAATTGGGTATGTTATCCATTTTTATACTTTATTTAAGGGTTTATAATTAATCACTAATCTTGGCACACCCTTTATAATTTTGAAGAGTTCATAATGTAAAAAGCGGCACAACTCCAAGGAGATTTATTGGGCCTAATCTAAATAATCTTGTATTTCCTTTTTACAATATTCTAAATATTCTTGATTCATTTGTATCGGTCTAGCTTTCATTTGGATATCTTTTTCATGAAAATTGTCTTCATATGGCAGTGCTATAGTATATTGTTTTCTTGACTAAAAAGCATTTGGGACTTCACTACAAATTTCTTGCTCAAATTTTTTGTGTTTTTTGTATTTCTTCTTTAATCCTGGGCGTTTGTAATTGTTGTTCTATCTTCTGATATTGAACCTCCTTATTTAACATGTTTAATTGTTTTTGTTTATTTTGAATTATATTTATTTTTGATATTAATGAATCTTGTACTAAGTTTAATTCTTTTATTTGAGAAGGTTTAAGGAATTTGAATTGAACTTCTGTTCTTAAAGCTGTCGAAATTAATCCTTGGTTGCTAACAGTAAAAGGGTATAATAAAGTTAAGAATGGGGTTCCTAATATCATTTATTCAGAAATATTTTTGACCACTAAGAAAGAGGTTTTGTAATAGATTTTATTTTTGAAAATTTTTGCATTAGATAATTTATAAGTGATAATTAGCACTACTTAATGACTCTTTAGTTTTTTCATAATATTTTGTTGGAATTAACCATTCCCTAATACAATTCATATCGGCTCCAGAATCTACTAGAGCAACTAATTAAAATCGTTCTTCATTAATTACTAATTCTATTGGACACCGCCATTTATGAACTATAATTTGCTTTAATAAATTTATATACGAATCTTGATCTGAAGAGGATACATATATTTGTTTTGTTTTCTCTATTTGGGACAAAATTATTTGGTTACCCTGTAATGTTAAATACTTAAACTCTAATTCTATATCTTTTTGTTTTAATTGATTAATTTCTTGCTTTAAGTTTTTTATTTCTTGTTGTAAATCTTGTAGTGTAATGGCTTCCTTTTTGACTATTTTGAAACTTTCTAAAACATTTTTCATTTCAATTTTTTCTATATAGTCTTTTTTAATTTCTTCTTCATCTATTAAGGTTTTTAACTGATGAAGGAATTCTTGTTTTAGATTAGAATCTTGCATTTTATCTATTATTGAGATTAATGTTGTAGCTTGGTCTCTCTTGTAATCACATTTATAGATCTTACACATTTTGAACAATCCCAAAGTTCGGGACTTAAGTATTCTTCTAGGTTATTATCTTGTTCACTATCAGATTCTTCATGAATATTATATACTACTTCTAAATCATTTTTAGAATCCGATTCTGTTTCTGATGATGAAGAGTATTGATAATTAATTAAAATATTAATTAATCCTTGTTCTAATTGTTCTCCTATATTTAATTCCCTAATTTTTTGTTTCATTTTATAATCTCTTTTATAGTGTCCGAATTGTCCACATTTATAACATACTATTTTATTTTTTGATTGTTTAGGAGTTTTTTGTGGCTTAGATTTTTTCTTAGATAATTGGGTTTTCTTTGGTATTTTATTTTTCTGGGTAAAAGTTTTGATAATTTTACGAGGTTTTGACTTTACTCGTTTTGAAAGGGCTTTGATTCCTTCTATTCCAAATTGTTGATAGAATGTTCCTAATTCTTTCTTACTTTCTTTGGACTCGTTTCTAAGTTTATTTTGTAATTTAAAATCTGTACAAATTTGTAATCCTGTTTCTATAATATAACTAGAGATTTGACTAAAAATTAATAAATTATAGGGTATTGATCCATTAAATTGTTGAGCCATGTGTGTTTTGACTTTTTCAGCAAATAGTTTGGGAAGCCTGGCCAAAAACCGTTCTTTCCAATAATCTGCTGCTCCATCTTACCTTAAACATAATTTTGATAAGAACATTTCTTTATACCACTTATAATCAGTCATGGATGGGCAATAAAGGTTTACTAATTAATCTCCAGCTCTAGCCTAAAGTTTTATGGGGTCTTTTATAAAATGTTTTGTAACAGTATTGCGTCTTGCTCTATTTGACCATCAAGTTCTTGTTTTACTGAATTTAATATGGTTTCTCTTTTTATTGGTAGTAGGATGTTATCCTACTATCCTTTTAATTGACTAGTGAATCCTATTGCTAGTAAGGTTGCAGTTTTCCTATTTGTATTTCCTCTGATTTTGAAGGCGGTTGCAGCCATAGTCATTTGTTGTATAGTATCTAAGATTTGTTGATCACTAGCTCCGTCGTTATTCCATTCTACAATGGATTCGCTAGAGTATGAGTTATCTATAAAATTTATCCTTTCTTCAAATTGGACAGCAAGAAAAGTTGGTCTTGAATAATAATTTCTAGTAGTAGATAATGAGGCTTTACTAAATTTCATTTTATGTATTTTCAAATGTTGGGCTTCAAATAATTAATCTTCTATTTGATCTAATTTTGTTAAAGTATTTATTTTTGATGTACTTCCTAACGATAAATGTTCTAATTTTCTTTTGATTTCTTCTAAGGCATTATCAGTTTTATTTCCTAGGGTTATCGCTCTTAACTCTTTTTTAAGGAACATTAATGATTTTATATATTAGTCTAGTTAGGTCTAAAATATTGTTTAAATTCTTTGAATTTACTGGTTCTCGTATATTTTGATTTTCTATTCTCTGAAGATGTTGAGACATAGTGTTTAATATTTGATTGGAATAATTTAATTGCTGATGAACCTTTTGGATATCATGTTTTTCTAAGGGTTTATTATAGAATTTTGAGAGACCATTTTATAGGGACTAGCTTCTATCTCAATTCCTTCTTTGGTAGGAATTTTTATTGTTTCTAATGGTGGATAAGTAGCTTCTATAATTTCATTATTAATAGTTTTCTAAGGTGTTAATGTTTTATTGGAAACTGCAATTTTATTTTCTTCTATGTATGGGTTTGGTATTTTATTATTGACACAGTATATTTCGAACCAGGTAAAAGAAGTACATAGAAGTTTTGTTCTTTACTGAAGGTTGAAAAATACCAATTTTTTGTTTTAAAGATTATGAGGAGCTTCAAAATCTGCTCTAATCCAAGGTTTATCAGTTTCAAAAGGTTTATCTATTGTGTTTATCTTTCTCTTCTATTTGAATTTGGTAATATCCTGATTTCATATCAAATTTTGAAAAGATTGAAGCATTATAAATTCTCTTGATTAAATCTCTCTTATTTGGAATTGGATATCTTATCCATTTTAATACTTTATTTAAGGGTTTATATTTAATCACTAATCTTAGCGCACCTTTTTATAATTCTGAAGAGTTCATAACGTAAAAAGTGACACAACTCCAAGGAGATTTGCTGGGCCTAATCTAAATAATCTTGTATTTCCTTTTTATAATATTCTAAATATTCTTGATTCTTTTGTATCAGTCTAGTTTTTGTTAGGATCTTTTTCATTAAAATTGTCTTCATATGGTAGTATTATAGTATATTCTTTTCTTGACCAAAAAGCATTTGGGAGTTCACTACAAATTTCTTGCTCAAATTTTTTATTTTTTTTTATATTTCTTGTTTAATCCTGGGTGTTTGTAATTGTTGTTCTATCTTCTGATGTTGAACCTCTTTATTTAACATGTTCAATTGTTTTTGTTTATTTTGAATTATATTTTTTTGATATTAATGAATCTTGTTATACATATACATATGTATACATACATACATGTATATATCTATATATGTATACATATGTATATATATACATATATATATATATATATATATATATATATATATATATATATAAATTTAAAAAAATAAAGAAATTTAAAGAAATATAGAATATAGTAATTTAAATAAATACAGAATATAAATGCTGGAAAATAAATTTATTGAAAAGATTAAAACTTACAAAGAGATATTGAAAGCATATTACAGAGGCAGAAGAACAACACACGTTTTTACATAGAAGAGAGAATTTCTGAGAGGGAGAAGAAACTAGAACGATGATCTTCAGAAAACTAAGAGGCTCCTTATATAGAGAACCGAAGCATCTCTTTACAGTGATCCTAATAATTCAGGCAGACATAGCTACTAATAACATTTACTTTCTGAAAATAAAGAGAATCTGATGAATGCTGTCGGGCTTGTGGCTGAATAATGATATTGCTTTTTGAAAGAGTGGCCGAAAGTAATGGTATCTTGTCAGGCTTTATTGAGCATCTGCTTTAGCTTTTTGACTGGGTCAACATATCTTTAGCCGAAAGTAACTTTACTTTAGTCTTGATCAGCATAATTTTTGCATGTGATGGACTTATTGTCAGCTTATTCCTTTACAGCTGAATAATACTGTAGCAGTCATCATTGAGCGGAGTGAAACTTTGACTGGATCCAACTTTGTCCTTATCATCTTGATCTGGTTCTTGAGAGGTTTGTGATAAAACATCCTTGAGTTTTCTTAAAAATTCTTCTTTAGATAAGGAAGATGCTAATTTAGCTATAATTTTTTATTTTTCTGCTAAAAATAATGCTTTTAATGAGACGTTTTGAGCTGAGATGTTTTTGAGCAACTTGTCGAGGGCTAGAATTATTTTGAATCCATTCTGGTTCAAGAATTATAACAGGTAAATATTCATGTTTATCTTGATATAGTTGAGTATCTACGGGAGGATGTTGAGGAGAAGGTGATGGAGGTCTTATTTTGGAGGAAGATGGGGCAAGAGGAGTAAATCTATTGGTAATAGAAGTAACATTTTGAGTAGAACGTATTGGTCGGGGAGTTTGTTGAATAGTTTGCATAAAACTTTTTGGAGGCGAATCTTGAACATTTTGAATTCTCAAAGGAGAACCATATTGATCTTTAGAGACTGGTTTACTTTTTGAACGCATCGAATCTTAGTGGGAGATTCTAGTTTCTTTCCCTGCAAAAATTCTCTTGTAAGAAAATTAGGCAAATGATTTTTTTTCCTTTTATATGAACAATATCAAAATCGAAACAAGAAAGTAGAGCTTGCCATCTTGCAAAAATATGTTTTGAAACCATATTTTTGACATCTTTTTGTAAAACACTTGGTGCGACTTTGTAGTCAGTTCATAGTAAAAAAATTTTATTAAATAAATCGTCTTGAAATTTGGTAATGCATAAAACTATAGATAAAATCTCTTTTTTAATAGTGCTATATTTTTGTTGAGCTGATTGCCAAATTCCTGAGTAATATCTAACTACTTGTTCTTTTGAAGATCCTTGAGGGATTTGTTTTAGTATCCCTCCATATCCTAATTCTGAGGCATCTGTTTCTACTATAAATGAAGCATCGGGATCTGGAATTCCTAGGCAATGAAGTTTTTTAACTAATTGTTTTATTATAATTATAGAGTCGGTCGTAGTATTATCCTATTGAGGAGGATTTTTCTTAAGTCTTTTAAATAATGGGGCACAAATAATCTTTATATTGGGAATGAAGTCAGCTACATAATTGACACATCCTAAAAACATTTGTAACACTGTTTTTGTGACCAAAAGGCATTTGGGACTTCACTACAGATTTCTTGTTCAAATTTATTATATGTTTTTTGTATTTCTTCTTTAATCTTAGGTGTTTGCAATTGTTGTTCATTTTTTTTATGTTGGAGTTCTTTCTTTAACATGTTTAATTGTTTCAATTTATTTTGGATTAAATTTATCTTTGATATTAACGAGTCTTGTACTAAGTTTAATTCTTTTATTTGAGGAGGTTTAAGAAACTCAAATTGAACTTCTGTTCCTAAGGCTGTTGAAATTAATCCTTGGTTGTTAACAGTAAAAGGGCATAACAAAGTTAAAAATGGAGTTCCTAATATTTTTGCATTAGATAATTTATAGGTAATAATTAACTTGGAATCGTTAGCACTGCTTAATGATTCTTTGGTTTTTTCATAATATTTTGTTGGAATAAAACCTTCTCTAATACAGTTCATATCTGCTCCAGAATCTACTAGAGCAACTAATTGAAATTGTTCTTCATTAATTACTAATTCTATTGGACACCACCATTTATGGACTATTATCTGACTTAATAAGTTAATATATGAATCTTGATCCGAAGAAGATGTGTCTATTTGTTTTGTTTTTTGGGAAGAAATTATCTGACTTTCCTGCAAGGTTAAATATTTAAATTCTAGTTCTATATCCTTTTGTTTCAATTGATTAATTTCCTATTTTAAATTTTTTATTTCTTGTTGTAAATCTTGTAAAGTAATGGCTTCTTTTTCTACTGCCTTGAATCTATCCAAAACATTTTTCATTCCAATTTTTTCTACATAATCTTTTTTAATTTCTTCTTCATCTATTAAGTTTTTTAATTGCTAAAGAAATTCTTGTTTTAAATTAGAGTCTTGCATTTTGTCTATTATTGGAATTAGTGTTGCTGCTTGACCACCAGACTACTTTATTTTTTGACTGTTTAGGTGTTTTTTGAGGTTTAGACTTTTTATCAACTGATTGAATTTTCTTTGGTAATTTATTTTTCTGGACAAAAGTTTTGATAATTTTTTGAGGTTTTGTCTTTACTCTTTTTGAAGGGACTTTGATTCCTTCTATCTCGAATTGTTGACAGAAAGTTCCTAATTCTCTCTTACTTTCTCTTGACTCATTTCTAAGTTTATTTTGTAGTTTATAATCTATACAAATTTGTAATCCTGTCCCTATAATATACATGTATGTGTGTGTGTGTATATATATATATACATATATATATGTATGTATATATATGTATATGTATACATGTATATCTGTATATACATGTATACATATACATATATATACATATATATATACATCTATGTATCTATATATGTATACATACATATATGTATCTATATGTATACATACATATATGTAGATATATGTATATGTATATATATGTATGTATGTATATACAAATGTGTATATATATATATATATATATGAAATAATCTATTCTTTTGTAGATCAGAAGGGGGTAATGCCAAGAGGGAGGAAAAATGTTTTGAGCAACTTGTCAAGGGGTAGAATTATTTTAAATCCATTCTGGTTCAAGAATTATAACAGATAAATATTACTGTTTATCTTGATATAGCTAAGTAACTACGGGAGGAGGTTGAGATGATGAGGGTCTTATATTGGACGAAGAAGGGGTAAAAGGAGTAAATCTATTGGTAATAGGAGTAATATTTTGGGTAGGGCGTATTAGTCGGAGAGTTTGTAGAACAATTTGTAAAAAGCTTTTTGGAGGCGAATCTTGAACATTTTGGATTCTCAAAGGAGAACCATATTGGTCTTTGGAGACTGGTTTACTTTTTGAACTTATCGAATCTCAGTGGGAGTTTCTTGTTTCTTTCCTTGCAAAAATTCTCTTGTAAGAAATTCAGACAAATGATTTTTTTTTCCTTTTATATGGACAATGTCAAAATCGAAACAGGAAAATAAAGATTGCCATCTCGCAAAAATATGTTTTGAAACCAGATTTTTGACATCTTTTTGTAAAACACTGGGTGCTGCTTTACAATATGTTTGTAATAGCAATTTTTTATTAAATAAATCATCTTGAAACTTTGTAATTTATAAAACTATAGATAAAATTTCTTTGTTAACAGTGCTATATTTTTGTTGAGCTGGTTGCCAGATTCTTGAGTAATATCTAACTACTTATTCTTTTGAAGACCCATGAGGGATTTGTATTAATATTCGTCCATATCCTAATTATGACGCATATGTTTCTACTATTAATGAGGCATCGGGATCTGGGATTCCTAGACTAGGGAGTTTTTTGACTAATTGTTTTATTATAATAATGGAGTCAGTCATCGATTACCCCATTGAGGAGGATTTTTTCTAAGTCTTTTAAATAATGAGGCACATATAATCCTTAGATTGGGAATAAAATCGGCTACATAATTAACGCACCCTAAAAATCTTTGTAACTGAGTTTTATCTTTAATTTCATTAAGAAATTTATCTGCAAATTCTATTGACCTATTAATTGGGGTAATCAGTCCTTGATATATTTCAAATCCTAGAAATCTAATTTTTGTTTGAAATAGTTTCATTTTCTTTGCAGATACTGCTAATATATCGTCTAAATAAACTATAGTGAACTTTGTATAAGGATTTAGAATAATGTTCATAATATGTTGAAACTCACTAGGGGCATTTTTGAGTCCTTGTGGCATAACGTTCCATTCGTAATGACCAAAAGGTAGTACAAAAGCAATTTTGTATCTATCTTTTTCTTCTACTTGAATTTGATAATATCCCAATTTCATATCAAATTTTGAGAAGATTGAAGCATTATAGACTCTTTTGATTAAATCTCTTTTATTTAGAATTAGATATCTTATCTATTTTAATACTTTATTTAAGGGTTTATAATTAATTTCTAATCTGGGAACACCTCTTTTTAATTCTGATGAATTCATAATATAGAGAGCGACACAACTCCAAGGATATTTACTTGGCCTAATTAATTTTTTATCTAAATATTCTTGGATTCTTTCTTGCAATTTTTCAAATATTCTTGATTCATCTGTATTGGACGAGCTTTTGTTAGGATATCTTTTTCATCAAAACTATCCTCTACGGTAATGTTATAGTATACTGTTTTCTGGACCAAAAGGCATTTGGGATTTCACTACAAATTTCTTGTTCAAAATTTTTATATGTTTTTTGTATTTCTTCGTTAATCTTGGATGTTTGCAGTTGTTGTTCTATTATTTGATATTGGAGTTCCTTATTTAACATGTTTAATTGTTTTGGTTTATTCTGAATTAAATTTATCTTTGATATTAACGAGTCTTGTACTAAGTTTAATTCTTTTATTTGAGGAGGTTTAAGAAACTTGAATTGAACTTCTGTTCCTAAGGCTATTGAAATTAATCCTTGGTTGTTAACAATAAAAGGGTATAACAAAGTTAAAAATGGAGTTCTTAATATCATTTGTTCAGAACTATTTTTAAGTTTTGTAACAGATTTTATTTTTGGAAATTTTTGCATTAGATAATTTATAGGTAATAATTAACTTTGATCCGTTAGCACTGCTTAATGATTCTTTAGCTTTTTCATAATATTTTGTTTGAATTAATCTTTCCCTAATACAGTTCATATCTGCTCCAAAATATATTAGAGCAACTAATTGGAATCGTTCTTCTTTACTTACTAATTCTATTGGACACCACCATTTATGAACTATTATTTGACTTAATAAGTTAATATATGAATCTTGATCGGAAGAAGATGCATCTATTAGTTTTTGCTTTTTCCATTTTGGAAGATATTATCTGTTTTCCTTGTAAAGTTAAATATTTAAATTCTAATTCTATTTCTTTTTGTTTTAATTGATTAATTTCTTGTTTTAAGTTTTTTATTTCTCGTTGTAGATCTGGTAAAGTAATAACCTATTTCTCGACTGTCTTGAATCTTTCCAAAACATTTTTCATTTCAATTTTTTCTATATAATCTGTTCTACTTTCTTCTTCATATATTAAATTTTTTAATTATTGATGAAATTCTTGTTTTAGATTAGAATCTTGCATTTTATCTATTATTGAAATTAGTATTGTAGCTTGATCTCTTGTAATTACATTTATAGATTTTACACATTTTGAGCAATCACAGAGTTCTGGACTTAAACATTCTTCTATATTATTATCTTGTTCACTATCAGATTCTTCTTGAATGTTATAAACTACTTCTAATTCATTATTAGAGTCGGATTCTGATTCTGAGGATGAAGACTATTGATCATTAATTCAAATATTAATTAATCCTTGCTCTAGCTGTTCTCCTAGATTTAATTCTTTAATTTTTTGTTTCATTTTATAATCTTTTTTATAATGTCCAAACTGTCCACATTTATAACAGACTATTTTATTTTTTTACTGTTTAGGTGTTTTTTGAGTTAGATTTTTTATTAACTAATTGAGTTTTCTTTGGTAATTTATTTTTCTGGGCAAACGTTTTGATAATTTTGCGAGATTTTGTCTTTCCTCTTTTTGAAGGGGCTTTGATTCCTTCTATCTGAATGTTCCTAATTCTTTCTTACTTTCTCTTAACTCGTTTCTAAGTTTATTTTGTAGTTTATAGTCTGTACAAATTTGTAATATTGTTTCTATGATATAACTAGAGATTTGTCCTAAAGTTAATAAATTATAGGGTATTGTTCCATTAAATTGTTGAGCTATATTTGTTTTAACTTTTTCAGCAAATAATTTGGGAAGTCCAGCCAAAAACCGTTCTTTCCAATAATCTGCTACCCCATCTTGTCTTAAACATAATTTTGATAAAAACATATTTTTATACCATCTATAATCTGTCATGGATGGACAGTAAAGGTTTGCTAATTAGTCCTTTGCTCTAGCTTGGAGTTTTATTGGATCTCCTATGAAATGTTTCGTGATAGTATATAATAAAGTAGTTACTGTATCATCTGCTAATCTACCATCAGGTTCTTGTTTTACTGCATTTAATATAGTTTCTCTTTCTATAGGGAGCAGAGTATTATCCCACCATCCCTTTAATTGACTAGTGAATCCTATTGCTAATAAGGCTACAGTTTTCTTATCAAATTTCCTCTAGTTTTGAAGGCTGTTGCAGCCATAGTCATCTGTTGTATAGTATCTAAGATTTGTTGATTACTAGCTCTATCTATAATCCATTCTACAATGGATTTTTCGGAGTATGAACTATCTACAAAATTTATTCTTTCTTCAAACTGAACGTCGGGAAAAGTTGGTCTTGAATAATAATTTCTAGTAGTAGGTAATGGAGCTCTACTAAATTTCATTTTTTGTACTTTTGACTCTTGGACTTCTAATAATTGTTCTTTTATTTGATCTAGCTTTGATAAAGTATTAATTTTTTATGTGCTTCCTAAAGATAAATGGTCTAATTTCTTCTAAAGCATTATCAGTTTTATTTCCTAAGGTTATCGTACTTCATTCTTTTTCAGGAACATTAATAATTTTATATATCGGTCTAGTTGGGTCTAAGTTATTATTTAAATTTTTTGAATTTATTGGTTCTCTTATGTTTTGATTTTCTACTCGTTGAAGATGTTGAGACATAGTATTTAACATTTGATTTGAATAATTTAATTGTTGATGAACTTTTTGAATATCATGTTTTTCTAAGGGTTTATTTATCGAATTTTGAGAGACCGTTTTGAAGGGACTAGCTTCTATCTCTATTCCTTCTTTAGTAGGAATTTTTATTGTTTCTAAATGGTGGATATGTAGCTTCTATTATTTCATTATTAACAGTTTTCCAAGGTGTTGATATTTTATTGGTAACTGCAATCTTATTTTCTTCTACATATGGGTTTCGTATTTTGTTATTGACACAATATATCTTGAACCAGGCGAAGAAGTACATATTAAACTTCCTCTCCCTCAAGAAAGAATAAAATTCTTGTAAATACCTAGAAGTTTGTTCTTTACTAAAGGTTGAGAAATACCCGTTTCGTTTTTGAAGATTATGAGGAGCTTCAAAATATGCTCTAATGCAATATTTATCAATTTCGAAAGGTTTATCTATTGTAAGCATATTAATAACCTGTGACCTAGTTGGAGAGTATTGAGGAGAATCAGATGGTTGAGTTTCTTGATATATTGGTTGTGAAACATTTGGTCTAAAATTTACTCCTGTTAAATCTACAATAATTGTAGATTCATCTATAGA
Source organism: Castanospermum australe (assembly GCA_019955255.1). Taxonomy (NCBI): domain Eukaryota; kingdom Viridiplantae; phylum Streptophyta; class Magnoliopsida; order Fabales; family Fabaceae; genus Castanospermum; species Castanospermum australe. The sequence continues at coordinate 418,512 of NSJW01000151.1, forward strand.
AGCTCTTGAAGATTGCCTATTAGATGTTATAGATTGAGTTTCTTCTATTCTCTAAGAAGTTGATCTCATCATTTCTATTATAAGATTTCTATCTTCTTGGATTATGGATTTTACTTTGGTATTCTTAAATTTTGGAATTGTCATTACATCTTCCATAAGCCATTTTTTAGGCATTCTGGAAATAACTTCTTGACGACATAATCTTTTAGGAGTTGTTATTGAATCATTAGGTTTTAAAAGTCTTGTATCTCTTAATAAAATCATTATAGGGGTATTGACTCCTAATCGGGCATGAGTCTTTGTAGCTACTTGTATTAACCCTATATGAATATATTTAAACCCATTCTTAATATGTTTTTCTAGTAAGTCTTCGTTTAATAAAGGTATTGTTTCACATAATCTTTCTAGATTATGAGAAGATTCTACAGTTTGAATAACTTAATTTAAAATTAAATGTACTTTGTTTATATATTTCTTTAGGTTTGACTTCAGGTATTGACCAATTTTGTAATCTATTTTTCTATTTCTGCTATTGCTAATTCTTGGTTTTGAATCAAATCTTGATCTACAGGTTGAGAAGGGGTTGAAGAGAAAGAAGAAGAAGCTAAAACTGTCTTATTATTTCTATTCCTATTGAGCTCACTCAGAGTTCGTAATAGCTTAGCCATAATTAATCTTGATTAGTTTTGTTCTCAAACCTAGCGGGACCACAGTGTTATTGGATCGGGACCACTCTTTCTCAGGCAAACCCTGCCTATCTTACGGGCTGACCAACGCTCCGCTCACTGCTACTTAGACAGACCCAAAATCTGCCTACCAACACTAAGTCTTTAAACACTCTTAATCTTGGCTAATTTCTAGCTAAACAGAGCCTCTACGAGGCTCTGATACCATTTCTGGCCTTGGGAGCTCATAATAGAAGTAGAAATGTAGAAATTGAAATTTAAAGAAAATAAAGAAATTTAAATAAATACATAATATAAATGCTGGAAAATAAATTTATTAAAGGATTAAAACTTACAAAGAGATATTGAAAGCAGATTACAGAGGTAGAAGGACAACACACGTTTTTACAAAGAAGAGAGAACTTCTAAGAGGGAGAAGAAACTAGAACGATAAAGATCAGAAAACTAAGAGGCTCCTTATATAGAGGTCCAGAGCATCTCTTTATAGTGATCCTAATAATTCATGCAGACATAGCTTTTGACTAATAATATTTACTTTCTGAAAATAAAGAGAATATGATGAATACTGTCGGGCTTGTGGCAGAATAATGATATTGGTTTTTGAAGAGTGGCCGAAAGTAGTGGTATCTTGTCAGGCATTATTGAGCATCTGCTTTAGCTTTTGACTGGGTCAGCATATCTTTCACTGAAAGTAACTTTACTTTAGTCTTGATCATCATAACTTTTGCATGTGATGGACTTATTGTCATATGATTCTTTTACAGCTAGATGATACCGCAGCAGTCATCTTCATTGAGCGGAGTAAAACTTTGACTGGATCCGACTTTGTCCTTATCATCTTGATCTAGTTCTTGAGAGGTTTGTGATAATACATCCTTGAGTTTTCTTGAAAATTCTTCTTTAGATAAGGAAGATGCTAATTCAGCCATAATTTTTTATTTTTCTACTAAAAATAATGCTTCTGATGAGATGTTTTGAGCTGAGATATTTTTGAGATATTTTGGATTTTTTTGGAACCATTCTTTTAGTTTTTGATCAGACAATAAAGATTGATCAAATTTATTCCACCATTTGATTTTTATGACTCTTACCAACCACCTAATATCTACTTCTTTATTTTGTTGAACAATGTCATAATCCCAAGTCATGATCCAAGTGACACTCATAGAGGCTACGAAAGATAAGAGGTGATAGCCAGGTTGAAAGGTGGTTCGCTTTTTATTGTTATAATAGGAAGAGATGGCATAATCTGGAAAGACTTGGACAGTGGGTCCAAAGTCATGAAACCATTTAATAAACCATTTTGAAAAATTAAGGAAAATTCCTCGTTTGAACCAGATAAATCAGGAATGAGAGTAAGGTTGATAATAAAAGATATAATACCAGGCGTTTACATAATCTTGATAAGTGTAATATTGAGGAGAAAAGGTTTTTGAGAAGGATCTTTGAGTATATATACGAACAGGCTAGTCTGAAGGAGTATAAACTTTAAGGATTTTAATTTTTGAGAGTAAAATTTTTAATGAGTCATTTATGTCTAAGGTATGGGTTAATTCTATGGAATCAGTATCAACAAGAATGAACTCATAAAATAATCTATTCTTTTGTATATCAGAAGGAGGGTAATGCCAAGATGGAGGAAAAATGTTTTGAGCAAATTGTCGAGGGGTAGAATTATTTTGAACAATGGTTGAGTTTCTTGATATATGTATGTATGTATTATATATATATATATATATATATATATATATATTTATGTTTATATATATGTATACATACATATATGTATGTATATGTATATATACATATAGATACATATATTTATATATATATGTATACATACATATATGTAGATATATGTATATATACATACATATTTATATATATATGTATACATACATATATGTATACATATATTTATATATATATGTATACATACATATATGTATATATATGTATATGTATATATATACATATACATATAATGTGTGTGTGTGTGTGTGTGTTTGTGTGTGTGTGTGTGTGTGTATATATATATATATATATATGCATGTACATATATATTCTCTTTATTTTGTCCCCATCAGATTCTATATTTAATTTATAAATTAATTATGGATATCTTTTTTGGATAGTGATTATTGGAGTAAAATAAACTGTACCTATACTATATTTAAAGGGGATTTCATATTTTGATATTCAATTATTACTTTTTCAAAAAATCATTAATAATTAATTGAACACAAATAAACAAATGGATAAAATTGTAAACACAAATAATTTTTGATAACTACAGTTTATAATTACAATTATTTTTAAATACATATATTTATTCCTTTTGTTACATATACAAAAATTAAAAAAAATGTCAATTGAGAGGTGCAATTGTGCCTGTCAATATGCTAGTATCAATTATCATGATGGTCAACTTTTTTTGTGTATTTATTTTGTGGTGTCTATTTGAATGTACTGCACGAATGTGATTAGAAATATTTAATTTTATATTGTCAATTCAATTATTATCTTAAAATTTGATTAATTATAATATCTTTCAATATTTTTTAAAATAATTTTTTAAACTGTTTATTCAATTGATTACCATTGAAACTACAAATCCAGTAAAATATAATTTGCTCTCATCTTCTTTGTCATGCCTGGTTTCTCCTTGCTCCAAGTTTCTCAAATTTTTTAGGTTGTTAATGACTTTAAATTTTACATAAATTCTAATTTGTAAAGATCAGGATGAAATGGGTTATTGAGTTTGATTGTGTTGAAATTTTAGACTTAATTTATAGCTTTTAAAGTGCCATTCTCAATAGTTTGTAGATAATGATTATGGTAGATTGTCTACTGATGATGGAGGGTATAATGAAATTCCAGATAAAATTTTTCCTGACTTTCAAGAGTGAAAAACATAAACGGATTAATGGTTTTCATTCATTAATTGAAATGAAGAAGAAATTTTTATCTCAACCACTAATGTTGTATACAAAGAAGTCTTTCAAAAAATGTAAAAGGTATTTATATTTGAATTTAATTTTAATCTACTATTACCATAAACTTTTTAAATATTGTTATCCAATCACATGTGACCACATCATTAAAACTTTTTAATTTTTTTGGCAATAGCTATTATAGTCAAACTCATTTGTTAATTTAGCAACACATAATTAGTTGATAGTGTAAAACTTTTTACACTAACAGTAAATCAAATTTAAACTCTTTAAATTTTACTTTTCATGCTTTTATCTATACTATATATAATGGGGATTTTTCTATTTGATCTCAAATTTTAAGTTTCTCAAGAAGTCATTAATAATTAATTAAATACAAATTAAAAAAAAAAGATAAAATTGTAAATATAATTTTTTTATAACTACATTTTACAATTTCAATTACTTTAAATAGAGAGAATTATCTTTTCTTTTCAATTCACTATTATAACTTATTTAAAATATATTTTACTTTTTTACAAAATTCTTTTCATTTAACTAATTTAAAAAAAACATTTTACAAATATTTTTTTAAAAAATTACATTTTACAATTAAAATTACTTTAAATATAGAGAGTTACCTTTGTTTTTTTTAAATTCACTATTATAGATGATTTAAAATATATTTTACTTTAATACAAAATTATTTTCATTTAGATAATTTAACTAATTCTAGTTATGATAAAATGACAATTAATTAATTTATAAAATAATTATATAAGTATGAATTTTTAAAAAATATGAATTGAGAGACACAACAGTGCCTATCAAGATGCAAGTCAAAAGAAATTTAGTTATTAAAAAAAAGGTTTTCATGAATTAAAATGAAGAAAAAATTTCTATCTCAATCACTAATTATTACGACCCAAGTCAATGAGGGGACCTTCCCAAAAAACTAACCTATTGAGTAGGAGTGTCTCATGACTTAAGTACTACATTAAGCCTTCAATCTTACTCAATGTAGGACATAACATTACATACCCATTCGAGAGCCAACGTTCACAACGACTTCACTCTATTGACACTGACTTGATGGTAGCCCTTTTTTCTTTGACAGCTTCACTCATCTATTAGTATTCAGTGCTGCACCCCCTCCCTTGGAGGCACACTACACCTTAATCTAGCCTTTAATTAAACCTTTATGTAACCTAGCTTCTCAATGAAAAGCATCAATTGTTATGAGCTAAATTAATGAGGGGTCAATTTCAAAAGACTAGCCTATTGGGTGAGAGTGTCTCATGACTTAAGTATCACATTGAGCTTTTAATCCTATTCAATGTGAAACATAACTCTAATGCTGTATACAAAGAAGTCTTTCAAAAAATTTAAAAGGTATTTAAATTTTACTTTTCATGTTTTTATCAATAGAAATTCAGTTTTAGAAAAAAGGTTTTCATTAAATGAAATGAAGGGAAAATTTCTATCTCAACCACTAGTGTTCTATACAAAGAAGTCTTTCTAAAAATTTAAAAGGTATTCAAATTTTGCTTTCCATGTTTTTATCTTTATTATTCAGTTATAAAAAAAAGCATGACTAATCAGGTAAAAATAATAAATAATAAAAAATAAAAACAGAGCCTGAACTAACTACCGAAGAAGCATGACCAATCAGGTAAAAATAAAGAAAAAATTAAAAAAAAAAAGTGAATAGAGCTTGACTTGGCTGCGAAGTCGTGCGTGAATGTGAAAGTGCAGAAGTGTAAAGCCGTGGTGTGTGAGGTTCTTTGAGATGCAGTTCAGGGAGTGGGGTTTGCAGGACCGTGTGTGTGTCAGTGTGCTCTGTTTTGGGTTTCTAAAACAGGGGGGAAGTGTTGGTGTTTTGGCCGCTGTGTGGTGACGATGTGAGTGAAGTGCGGCTTTGTGAGTGATCTGTAGAAGAGAGTGAACAGTGCCTGGAGGTGGCTGCGAGAACAGAGGAGGGTGGTGGAGACCCTTACCTTCGGTCCAGATTGGAAGGTTGAAACCTATGGCCTCAATCCAAATTTCCACTTATTTCCTGCGGCTTCTTCTTTCCTCTCCTTGGCTAGCTCCTTCTCCTAGCTCCCTCTTTCCCTCACTTTTTTTTCATTGTGCAGAATGATTCCCCATTTTTCCGCCGCCTGTGAGTGTGTGTTGAGAGGGAAAAAGAATAGTCTGCTCTCCTTGATCCCAGGACCTGAAGTTCTTCTCTTGATTTTGGTGAATTCTTCTTTGCATGGCTTCAATGTATTCCTCTTCCTTCTCATGTCCAGTTAACACGAAATTCCTAATTTATAATCTAATTTTAAATTATACATTCCATGATTTAGGGTTAAATAATTCTGGCTTACGTGAATTTCATAGATTGATTGCTTATTAAAAATTTAGCAATTGGCATCAAAGCCTGTCTAACCTTAATTATAACTGTTTAATTTAACCCTAATTGAATGAATTTCGTACTTGGTTATGAAGATCATGGAATAGTGTTCGTTTTTATGTATAATTCTTATAAATCCAAAATTGTGCATTTTTCTCCCTTAATTTTGGTCCAATTCGTGGGGAATTCGTGGATACATATTTATGCTCCGGAATTCACTATTCAAAAACTCAAAGTATCGATTTTTAGAGTGAGAATGTTTTTCCCTTTGAATTTCGCCAAGATATTTTGCCCCAATCCCAAAAATTGCTTTAGGGGTTTTGTAGAGCATCAAATTCTAGTTCCAATGCCACCGAAATCACTCAATTCCGATGATAAATAAACGAGAAATTGAAGAGAGAAGGTTGAGGGGCGGCAGAGGTCACGAACCGGATCACACGACCCGGATTGCAGTGAAACGGGTAGGGCAGATGACCCTCACCTGCTAACGCGCACGCTCTCTCTTGGGGGTGGCGCATGTTGGCGCGTGGCACACACGCTCTTGGAATTTTTTACTGCTAACTTGTCAGATAGGTCCCACACGCCTTGACCCACATTTTGGTGAATTTTATAAATTTTTTTGCTTCTCTATAAATATTTATTTGTATTTTTCCTAATCTTAAAATATATTAACAACACATGGTATTCTCCGAATTTGTCCTTGAAATTTTATATGCTATGTTGTTACATTTTAGGACATATTATATTTTGCACGCTCTCAAATTTGACATTATTAGCATGCTGGAAAAAAAATTTCATTATGTTATATGTGTATATAAATTGTGTAAATATTGAAATTGTGGAATTTTGTAATTTTTTGGTGCAAATTAAATTATGGAAGTTCACTTTTGTGATATTTACACCATCTTGCACACTTTGTATAGTTGTGAGTTCGCCTATCGCGGGATCAATTATGATAAGGTATTATGTTGATATTAATTTTGTTGTGTTTGCATTGGGAATTATTTTAATAATGTACTTACCCTATCGGTTTGTCTTTATTAATATAATTTATATGTTTTGTTCGATACATTAAATATTTAATTTTTAAAGTTCTCAATATCCTATCGGTATTAGCTTTAGGGACATAATATTCAATGTTTGTGGAAGTTGCTTGTGTGTTGTGACCTTTAGGCGAGATTACAATTGTATAATAGTTCTGTTGTGTTTAATTGTTGTTGATATATTGGATATAAAAAAAATCTCCCTTTAGTGAATTATTTTTCCAGTTTTACTGATGCACATGAATGCTTTGACAAAGCTTAATGGGACCAATTACGAGGACTGGGTTGAATCTGTTAAGTTATTTCTGGCCATCTCAAATGTTGATGTTGCTCTCATTGAGGATGAGCTTGATAAGCCCACACCTGGCTCTTTGGCTGCAGACAAGGCTAAACATGAAAAATGGGTACACTTTAATAAGTTATGCTTAATGACTAAGAGGTATAGCATTGAGAAAACTATCAAGGAAAGTATACCTCAAACTGAGAATGCCAAGGAGTTTTTGAAATTTATTGGGGAGAAATTTTAAAAGTACGATAAAGCTGAAAAAGCCCATTATCTTTCTCTGTTGGGAAAGACCAAGTATGATGGTGTTAGTGGGGTTTGTGAGCATGTCATGAAGCTCGTGAACCAGTACAACAAGTTAAAGTCTATGAAAGTGGAATTGGGAGAGCAGACTATTCTTTTTCCCTCTCGGTGTTCTATTGTGTCAGTATCAATGGACAGCTAACACTCCTAAAAGAATAATAGTAGAGGCCTTTCCCTTAGGCCTACCAAATGGGCTAAGCATACCCATTATAGCTTAGCCCACAATAAAGCTCAATAACAAATAATCCACATCTACGAGGTGCTTAACAACCAAAGCCCAACAATATAATTGATCACTTATTTGGGTTAAATGAAATTAACAATATGCTCTAATATTTTTACATCTAATTAATTTGGGTTTTTTTTTAATCAAATGTGCATTGTTTTATGCTAGTTCACATAAAAAAAATCTTTCATTCTCCCACTTGGATATCATAAATCATACTATCCAAGTTAATTAAATAATATGTGGCCACAATAAGATGTCAAGATTGAGCTAGCACTCTCAACTATTGATCCAAAATGAGATTGTAAGCACCTCAACAATATAGAAAATCATACTCGATAGGAGTACTAATATCATGCATGTAAAATACTTACATCTTAGCAACCCAACAAAATGTCGAATACAAAATACATGAAAAAGGACACTAAATGTGATAAATTGTGCAATTCTAAACAAAATGGCCTTAGCATCTGTCTAAAATATTAATTGAGATTTAACTAATCTCAACACAAGAAAATGAGACTAGATCCAAAAATTCTCCAACAATATGCTATTGTAAATACATAAATAAAAATGCACAGTAATAAGCAATATCATATGGCAATAGCAACAACATTTATTTAAGGTCTTGAGACATAATAAGCAAACACAATGTTGCTATAACAAATAGACTCCCACTAACCCAAGGTATCAAAAGATCTCACAAGACCTATATGGGTTACATGATCTACAAAAGTCTTAACAGTCAAACCTTCGGTTAGGTGATCTGCAATCATTTGGCGTATGTTCAATACGAGTCTAAAACTGTTGAACTTTCTTTCTAACAAACATAAATTTGGTGTTGAAATGCTTAGAACGCTTAGTATTCTTGTGGTTCTAAGAGGAGCCTACTACTATAGAGTTATCACAATAAATAGTAAGAGGCCTAGAGATACTCACCACAACACCAAATTCTGAATTGAAATTTCTCAACCAAATTGCTTGACGAGTGGCCTTATGACTAGCTATATACCCTGCTTCTATAGTCGAAGTAGTTGTAAGTGTCTGTTTGGCACTTTTTCAAGAAACAACTCCTACCAACATAAAGATGTACCCTGATGTGGATTTATGATCATTAGGGGGGCACCCTCTATAATCAGAATTAGAATAGCCTGTCACCTCAAGGTAATCTAACCTCTTGTAAGTGAGCAAATAATCTTTAGTACCCTGTACATACTTCATAACTCACTTTGCAGCTTGCCAATGACCTACAATTGGATTGCTCAACTATCTCCCAAACACACTAATAGCATAAGCTATATCAGGATGTGTACAAATTTGAGCATACATAAGACTACCAATATCGGAACCATATGGGACCTTCTCCATATATGCTCTTTCTTTATCATTCCAAGCACACTAGATATTAAAAAGTCTCTCACCCTTTTCAATGGGTGCAATACAAGGATTGCAAGATTTCATGTTGAACATGTTCAAAATCCTTTCAACATAACCTCTGTGATGCAAACCAAGAGTGCCACGAGATCTATCACGATGAATCTCTATGCCCAAAACAAAAGAAGCATCACCAAGCTCTTTCATATCAAAATGTGATGTCAACATCTATTTAGTCACATATAAGAACCTCACATCATTATTAGCCAGAAGAATATCATCAACATATAACATAAGAATTATAAATTTGCTCCCACTATTCTTCTGATAAATACACTAATCAAGAACATTTTTCTTGAAACCAAGGGAACAGACAATCTCATTAAATTTCATATACCATTGTTTGGAAGCCTATTTCAAACCATAAATAGATTTTTTCAATTTGCACACAATGTGCTCCTTGCCAATTTCAACAAAACCATCAGGCTGATCCATGTACACATCCTTATATAGATCACCATTCACGAATGTTGTTTTGACATTCATCTGGTGAAGTTCTAGGTCAAAATAAGCTACCAATGCTATCACAACATGTAAAGAATCTTTAGTGGAAACAGGAGAAACATTTCCTTATAGTCAATGCCTTCACTCTGGTTATAATGCTTTACAACAAATCTGGCCTTATATCTCTCTATTTCTCCTCTAGCATCACGTTTGGTCCTAAAGACCCATTTAAAACTGACTATTCTACAACCAGCAGGTAATTCCCCTAACTCCTAAAATTATTCTTTCTCACATAAGCCAATTCATCCTCCATAGCAACCAACCACTGTGAATTATGCAGACTAGAAAAGAGATAGGATCAGAGTCCTTAACAGAATTAAATTCATGTTCCTACAAATAAATAAAATAATCTCTAAATCTTGTGGACTCAGTAGATTTAGGAACTCTCTCCAATCTCCTAGGTGGAGCCAAAACAACATCTTGATTTTGCTTATCATTTTTAACTTGTTGAGGAATATCAACATTAATAACTAGATCAACATCCTCATCTTGGATCATAGGAGATGTCACTATCTCCTGAATAGGAACAACCGATGTAGGAACAACAACTTGCTCCTTTCTAAAATCAACAACGCATGGCCCTAGAGTAGTACCATGCTCTAACTCACCATCAAAATAAATTGCCCAATCAGATTCAATGATTCTGGTGGAGTGAGTAGGACAATAGAATCTTGAACCCCTTGAGCCAATACAATAGCCAATAAAATAACCTCTAATGGTCTTGGGATCAAGATTCCTTAACAGTGGATTATAGGGTCTGATCTTTGCTTTACAACCCCAAACACGAAAGTGCCTCAAACTAGGCTTTTTACCTGTCATCAGTTCATAAGGTATCTTTGGCACAGATTTACTAGGCACATGGTTCAAAATATAGATGGTAGTCGGCAGTGTATCTCCACACAAAAACTTTAGTAAAGTAGAATGACTGAGCATGCATCTTACTACATCTATGAGGGTAAGGTTCTGTCTCTCAGCAACCCTATTTTGTTGAGGAGTACTAGGGATAGTGTACTATGCCTCAATACCACACCCCTGGAAGAACCTAGCAAAAAGTCCATGATTTTTGCCAATTTCATTATACCTATCATAGTATTCACCACCCCTGACACAATAGAACACTGGTAGGGAAAAAGAATAGTTTGCTCTCCCTGATCCAAAGACCTGAAGTTCTTCTCTTCATTTCGCTGAATTCTTCTCTGCATGGCGTCAACGAATTCCTCCTCCTCCTCCTATCTAGGTAACACGAAATCCATAATCTATAATCTAATTTTAAATTATACATTCCATGATTTTGAGTTAAATAATTTTGGCTTATGTGAACTTTATAGATTGATTGCTTATTCAAAATTTAGCATGTGTTTGTGCGTCTGTGGTGAGGTTTCGAATGGGTGAAGTGTGTACTGTCTCTGTAAGGAAGTGAAAACTGAGAAGTTGGTGCTATGTGGGGACCCATGAAAGTTGTGTAGGTGGCGAGGTGGTGAGTGGTTTTGCGTGTGCGGGTAAAGCCGTGGAGATGGTTTGTGTGGGGAGATGGCAACACTTTTGCTCCTACACTGTTGGGCTTTTTGGATTTTTTCTTATTTTTTTTATTTTGCCTTTTTTTTACCATTTTCTTTAAATTTTCAGTTTTTTATATCTTTCTTCATGATTTCAAATTTTTAGCTTTTTTTCTTTTTCTAATTTTTAATATTTTTAATAATTAATTTTTGACATTTTCTTTTTTTATGGTTTTTGTTCTTTTTTTCATAGATATTTTATTTTTGAAGAAATTAGCCTAAAATAACTTGAAATTTGAGCTTTGGAATTGGCTTATCTTTATATCGTAATCTTTTAATATTTTTGAAAATGTTTGTATTAGTAGGGTCAAAATATGATGTTTACAGTGATTGCTTATTGCATATTACATAATTTTTTAATGGGTATCTTTGTTGCTGACTTTTAATTGTTGAAGTTGATCGGGAGTTGCTACAACATGACATAGATAGATCACAACATGCTTCAAATCAACAATGTGATGAGGATTATAGGAAACGAGCAATTTTAACAGATAACATTGCTACCGAAATGTGGAGTGATTATCGTGATTTAGTGTGATTATATCATTTAAATGTACACTTTTTTGTTTTTACTTGTTATGCTTTGTCATGTAATCTAAAAATGGTTATTTGTTTTGTATTAATTCAATTTATATGAATTACATAATCTAGCTATGCCATGTAGTTAACAACATGAATGTTATATGTTGTTTTAAATTGCTTCTTTTGAAATATCATGTAGGCAGAAAGGTGCCAAAGGGAAAAAGCATTGCAGCTGAGATTGATCAAGTTTCCAAAGACAATTTACGGTGCTCAAATGATATGGATTTAACATTGTTGAATGCATTACTAGAAGAGGCGATTAAAGGAAATATACATGATGGTGCATGGACTACGAAAGCATATGGCAATGTGGTGGAACTTATGAAGTTAGCAATTGGCCCACACATTACAAAGCAACATATACAATATTGAATGAAGACTTTGAAAGATCATTTTGCTTAAGCATATGATATATTTAATGGCTTAAGTGGACTTTCGTGGAATCTTACCACTAAAATGTTTGAAGTTGAGGAAGAAGTGTGGGAGGATTTCATTAGGGTAAATGATAAATAAATTTAATATTTGTTCATTTTCATTTAGTTTTGTGAATGGGCTAGTTTATTGCAATTATGTTTAAAGCTAAGTTTTTTTTTTCAAGGATAAACCTTATGCAGCAAAGTGGAGAAGAATTCAAGCATTATGACACATTGAAGGAGCTGTTTGGTGCAGATAGAGCCACTAGTAAATATCCGCAAGTGCAAAAGATATGCTATAACAATGGGAAATGGAGACCATAGACTTAAATGACTCTTTTGAAGTTGTTGGGAGGTCAAACACCGATGTACACATGGGAAGTGATAGCCCATACTACGCTGCCAATTTGGACAAATCCTACCCTACTTGTAGTCATGTGAATCAATCAAGAGGGACTTCATCCTCTAGGTGCACAAAATGTAAGGACAAATCATTGATATTGTTGAGGCCTAATATGAGAAGGCTGCATTAGGCATTAATTCATTAGCTTGAGGCTATGATGGATGGGAACTTTATTTCACAAAGGATGCATGAAGTGGCTGAAAGGCTAGTTGCTGAGAGACAAGCTGAAATTGCTGAAAAAGGGCTGACCATTATGCAGCAAAGCATACCTTGTCATTATAGCAAGTCAGATATATGGGATCAGACGGTTGACTTGGGGGTGTTGGATCCTTATCACATGCGGTGTTATAGATTTCTTTGTGGGAAAGAGCGAAAAGAAGCAAAAAAATTTTGGGATTCCTCCTGAAATGTGGCTACAATTTCTTATTGAAATGATGTCTGAAGCTGAAACCTAGTGAGAAGACAAGCCTTCCACTACTAATAGGCATTCAAACAATTTCTTGGTCATTTTAAGTCATGTATTTCCATTTTGATGCATCATGGATAAATAACAAAATGCTTAAGTAATTGAAAGGGGTTTGAGCACATGTGTTTTTGTAATATTGTTTACTTTTATATGTTATTACTTATTGAACAAATTCATAGCAAAGAATGGTTGTGTAAACCTTTCTGTAACACATGCTGTGAGAAATTTGTGTGCTGCTACCATCTATGGTCATTAGGCTATTACTTCTTAATTTTTGGAACTTGTAAGTTATAAGCATGAATTTAGTTGGCAAACACCTACTAGTAAACTATTTTGTTATATATCCAAGGACATTCTATCATGAAGAGCAATAAAAAAATTATAGTATGCATCCAAGGATATAAAATTTACACACTGTTTGATCATGCTAGACTTTGTCCAAACTCAGTAGAATGAAAAAGATATGAAATCTCCTCTCTCTATTTTGGTGTCAATGAGTTGCCTAAGTGAACTGCTGACATTTTTTCTTAAGTGGGGCTCATTCACAATTATGTAGCTTCTTCTCAATTTTGGTTGAAATATTACTAGCTTGAAAGTTGAAAAAATTGCTAGATTAATTTGAAATGAGTAGTCATAAAACTTGGTTGTACTGTTGGGCTGCTTCTATTTTGGCAATTTGTTGAACTTGAAACATAACGTGCACATATTGTACGTAGATAGTGTTGGAGTTGCCTTTTTAAGGCACTAGTTAGTTGACACTACAAAAAATTTGGGATTTAGAGACACAAAAAACCATCTCTAAAGGCTTAAAATTCCATCTCTAAGACTATTAGAGGTGGAATCAGACGCGGAAAGTAAAACATTGCAGTAAGTGACGTTGCTAAGTTATTAGACACGGATTTTTGAATTCCATCTCTAAAATAAAAAATTTGTGTTTGAAGGGTGACCAAAAACGTGTCCCATTAATCACTGAGAGACAGAAAATTCCATCCCTAAATGGGTAAAATTTTGTGTCTCATACGCAAGAAAATTGATGTCCCATTGATATTCAAAGACAGAATTTTTCGTGTCTGATTTTGTTTCTGATCTTGCAAAATGGAAACAAAAAATAGTTCAGTACTTACAGCCTATCATTCTAATTATTTCTACTTGCATATAACCAAGCAACACCAAACTAGACATTCTCCAATTATATCTAGATCAAATTCTCCAATTATATCCATAATTTTGCAATTAATAAAAGAGATCATTCATTTAATAAAAAGTCTAAACATATTTACAAATGTTTAAAAATTATCCAAAAAGATAATTCATAAAAATATATCCTAAATAGTTCATAAATGTATAAAACTTAATACAAGAAAATAAATAAACTAAGATCAGCACAAATCCTCAAAGCTGTAGTCATCCCTGTCTTGCTAATCATCAGATGCACAATCTGTCCAGAAGTAGTTGCAAGCTGTCTAGGAGGAGGAGTAGGGTCCAAGTCCAATCGCTAGAGAATGCGATTAATCATATCGTCCTATCGATGGACATTTCTTGCTGTTAGTCAACTCTCTCCTGCAAACTATAGAGACGTGTATCTTTCTGATGCAGCTTCGAGGCTAAAGCAGCAATGTTGGATCTGAGAGCCTTTATGTTTGAGGCAGAACAAGCCTCAGATTCACCAGTAAAAGCAGACGAAGATGGAATCAGAGAGGTAGCCTTTGCGCCCAGAGCACACACGTGTCCTTTTCTGTTGACGCCTCCAATAACATCCAGGTATATGTTGTTGTTAGATTTATGGCTGGACCCTTCGCCTACTGCTATATGTGAGTTCTTTTTAGATAGCCTCCTCTGTTACTCCTCCTGTAAAAAGAAGTTAAATTTGCTTAGTTTGAATAATAATGTAATTATATAACATTCATTGATTATGTTACAACCTGTACTTATAGTAATGGATTATACCTTCTGAGAGATCCACTCGGAAGGCTTCCTTTTTTGCGTATGAATCTGATGGAAGACATCAAAGGTGGAAGGCAGGCTGTTACTATGTGCTCTCTAAAAGTATAATAGAGATTTAAAATAAAATTATCAATGTAAATTGAATAAACTTAAAATACATTAAGTATAAAATATTTACCAATCTCTTCTTATGCTATACTGCTAGGATTGAGCCCCTAGTGTACTGTGATACTCCTATATCCAATTTTTTATTTTCAATATTTTTTTTGAATTTCTCTAGCCAAGCAGAATCCTGCCAGAGAGAGTCCAAGTCTTCCCTAACCAGCTGAGGGATCCACTTCCCAGGATTTGCCCCACTCTGAATCTTATTTATTGCATTCTTCAGTGAGTCAAATCCTTTATGGTCGAAACACTTTCTAATTTATCTATCATCAGAAGGCAACCACTTATATTTTCTTTGTGTACAAGAATAAATTTAATTAGTATATTAACAATAATCTGAATGGTAAATTATGTTAGCTAACAATTATTAAATATAATAAAGTTCATTACCCCAAACTCAGCAAACCACATGTTGTGAACTGTGTCATCCACCTCCTTCCAATTTCTCCAAGCTCTTTCGAACTTGTCCCACAGCTGGGTCAAACTTATAAGTAAACCAAATGTCGGTCAAACTTATAATATATGATAAGATATCAAACATAAGAAAATTGTAAAAATTATTAATACTTACATTAACTTTGGCTTAGGACAAATCCATATACGGCTATCAGCATCTCCAGTGCTATGAGCAGGAGTGCTGGGTGAAGCATCTGTCTGGAGATGTGAGGATGTACTAGGTGAAGGGGCTATGTGGAGATGTGAGTAAGATGTGGGAAGATGAGAGGTAATGCTGGGAGAATATCCTGAGAGTGGTGATGCGCTGGATGAAGAGGACACGTGAGAATATGGTGATGGGGTGGGAGAAGGATCAGATACACTCTCACTGCTACTCCTACCCCTACCTCTACCTATATTGTCTGCCATCCATATACAATTGTAATGACAAAAATGAATTAAATCAAGCTACCAAAAAGTTTAGAAATAAAAGTCAAATCATATCAAGCCAAGTCAACTAACAGAATAAAAAAAATAAAGAAACACATTGTTTTGTTAGCATATATTACATGTCAAAATTAACTTAATCAGAAAATCTTTCATCAAAGTCTTCTTCCTCGTCTTCTTCATCTTTTTCTTCATCCATGAGTAATTCTTCTTCCTCAAATGGAAGTTCCACATCTTCATCTTCTTCCAAATCAACTTAGATGAAGAAATATCTATTTACTTCCTCAGCTATACTAGTTATATCAACCAAACTTTACTCAAGATCATTATTTGCAATTGTCATTTGTAATTGAAGAATATCATCATCTTAATAAGGTTGATTTGTTTCAGTGACCATAACTTTTGAAGTTTGAATCATATTGCTTGCCTTTGTTTTGATGACACTTAGCCACCCTTGCTGGCCTTCAAGATACTTTGTCTCCATAACCGTATACAAAATATTAAGAAATACATTTCTTTCAGCTTCTGAAAACTGGACCGGACCGGCTGGTCAGACCGGTTCAACCGGAAACCGGACTATTGGCCGGTCCAGTCCAGCCCTGTGATCGGTTCAGACGTTCAGTTTCACAATTTTTACAAAAAGGCTTTCCAGGAATCGAACACGGGCATGGAGGAATATGGCCACCAACTTTGCCACTGAACCAATTGCACTTTCATTTTGTAATGAGCCTTATTATATATTTAATATAAAATAGGTACATAATTACAATTTCCAACAATAGATCCTTAGTTTGAACTTGAGATAAAAGGCCAGATGAAATAAAATATTATCACTGTTAATGTTTATAATATATGAATTATAAATTATGAATTATGTTTATTTTGGTTAATTTGTATGCTATATTGCTATGTGGATTAATAATGTGTTACTTACATGAATGTAATATTTTTTTATTTTATGACACTATTTTTTTATGTTTCAAATAATTTTATTATTGATTTATATTTATTTTTTATAATTTTTATTTATTTTTATTAATATATAAATATACTTATATTTATATATAAAATATAAATATATATTTCGTTATATTCCGGTTCGACCACAAATTCGACCACGGTTGAACCATTGAACCTTGAATCAGTACCTCGACCGATTCAATGATCGGTTTGATTTTCAGAACCTTGCATTTCTTTCAATGTATATGACATCCAAATTATGTGGGAGAAGATTTGTCTTGCAATATACGACAATTCCCTAAATATACTTCTTTTGGTCCAATTGTGGTCCATCCCATATCCAGGAATCTACTCTTCTAGAGTCTAGCATATGGTTGGTAAACGTCTAACCCTTTCTTATACTTCTTCATCACTCAGCCTACGTGGTTGTAATGAGGTTTCAGTTTGTCTTTTTCTAAATGCATTCTTATTTCTTCTAATTTAATGTTCCATACAAATTAGACAACAAAGTTTACCCTTCATGATCTAACCCGATAACATCCTATATGCAAGAAAGTCATCAATTATCCACATTAAAGCAGCTTTCATGACAAATTTTTGTTTCAATGAGACATCATAAGTCACCACACCAGTATTCCACAACATATTTAACTCATCTATAAAAGGTTGCAAATACATATCAATTTTGACTTTTGGATTGGACGGACCTATAATTCTGACAAATAAGAACATAAATTCCCTTTTCATGCACATTCAAAGTGGAAGATTGTAAGGCATAACAATTATAGGCCAACAAGAATAAACTCTTCTAGTGTTGTCGAATGGCATAAAATCATCAAAATATAACCCTAATATGACATTCCTAGGGTCTTGTACAAATTCAAAATATGTTTCGTTAAACAATTTCCAAGTTTTTCCATCTAATGGATGAGATAAGAAACTTGACTCCCTTCTACACTCACGATACCATCTCATTTGAGTTCATTTGCATGAAAAAATAAAGTCTTTGTAGCATTTGGAACAAGTGAGAAATACCACATTTTTTTGTAAAGGGACCTTTCTCACTTTGCCCCTTATAGTGATGGATTGATAATGGTTCTCCTCACAAAAACTACAACTTTGAAGTTCCTCATTATTTGACTTATAATATTATATGCAGCCATTAGGACAACATTCAATCTTCACACACCCTAGTCCTAGTTGGGCCATTGATTTCTTTGCCTGATAAAAATTTCTAGGCAAACGATTATCATTTGGCAATGCGTCAAACATAAATTGCACTCAATCATTAAAGCAACCCTTAGATAAGCTATGGTCAGTCTTCAAACTTAGAGCATATAATGAAGCAAACAATTGGGAATAATTTTCATAACCCTGATACAACGGACTTTGGGCAGTTGTTAACATATTGAAAAAAATTTGTGCTTCTAGGGTAGGCTCTTCACTCATACTACCTGAACCTTCAACAAAACCTTTTTTGCTAGATATAATTCCCAATTCCTGGTCCAACAGTATCCATTACCATATGCTCATAATTGTTAAAATTCCCTAGAGTTGCCATAGTATGAACTAGCTACGACTATTGGGGGAATAAGAGGCATTGGCTCACCATAGTTAGTCCAGTAACAGTAATTTTCCATGAATCCCTTCCTATAAAGAGGTACCAATACAACATCAACAACCTCAAACCTCTTACATTTGCATTCTTACAACACGTTATCTTTTCTTCTATCTTATATTATTCTTATCTACAAGTAAAAGCAACAAACTGCTAAATTCCCGCAAAAAAATCATTAATAATACTCATATCATAACCCACTCTATGACCCATCCATTTTTAATGTCCAGGCACTTCCATGAAATAACATGTTAGTACCTAGGCTTTTTTTTTTCTTATTTCTATATTAACTTTATACATACAAATATTATCCAATATCTACTTCATACTTACCTACACTTTAAGCAATTTAATTCAAATGAAACAGTCGAAATTTCAGAAGCATTTCCCCTATAATATTAGCATTCCCAAAATTACAAGTACCTATTGTATCAAATACAGGCAGTTCAGTATGCAAAACTAGTGATATTCATAAAAACTATAAGCAATAATGAATATAAACATTGATATTCACCAAAACTAGTGACAATTATAAGTAAAATCTCCAGAAAACTACAAGGCAAACAAATTAAATCTAGTCATAATTACATACATTTTAAGCAATATAATTCAAATAAAGCTTCCAAAAATTTCGATAATATTTCCCCTATAATCGTAACATTCACAAAATTATAAGTACTTGTTTTATCAAATTCAAGTAGTTTAGTATGCAAAACTAGTGATATTCACTAAAACTATATACAATAATCAATATAAACATTGATATTCACCAAAACTAGTAATAATTATAAGCAAAATCTCCATAAAACTACAAAGCAAGCAAATCAAATCCAATCATAATTACCTATACTTTAGGCAATCTAATTCAAATGAAACTGCCGAAATTACAACGTCATTTTCCCTATAATCATAACATTCCCAAAATTACAAGTACTTGTTTTATCAAATCCAGGCAGTTCAGTATGCAAAATTAGTGATATTCACTAAAACTGTATGCAATAATAAATATAAACATTGATATTCACCAAAACTAGTGACAATCATAAGCAAAATCTCCAAAAAACTACAAGGCAAACAAATCAAATCCAAACAAAATTGCCTACACTTTAAGCAATATAATTCAAATGAAATGCCTCTGAATCAAAGGCATTTCTCCTATAATATTAACATTCCCGTAATTACAATTCCATGTTTTATCAAATCCAGGTATTCAAATAACAAAACTAGTGATATTCACTAAAAATATAAGCAAATTAATCAATATAAACATTAATATTCACCAAAACTTGTGACAATTATAAGCAAAAACTCAAGAAAGATTAAAAAGCATACCTAGAATGCCGCTAAAAGGAATGAAGGAGAGTGAGGAAACTTCGCATCGCCAACGGATAAGACACACACCACATAGGGGACCAAGGACACTACTAAAACTTAAATTAGCTAAGGTTTCAAGTACTAATACACAAATAGCAATGGCCTTTGAAGATCATATCTAGTCCTTTTCTTTATTATTATTTTCTTTGTAAAATTTGTGTTGATAATGCACTTCAATTTTAAATATTTGTGAAATGCCTAGAAGTAACATCTATGAAAAAGAATTAACAACAATAAAGACCATTAGTTTAAAAAAACACAAAAAGAGACCCATGTCATGGTGGTCGAGAAAAAAAAAGGACCATAAGTGAATGACAATAGCCAAGCCTACTTCTATAACCAACCCATGTCATAGACTCATAGCAAACTCTAATATCACAACCAATGCTTTGTAATATCAGAAAGCAAAACCGTTTAAATTAAAATCCTTCCAAACAACACCCTCAAATGTTTCGTACTAACACAAAACTAATAATCCTATCACCAAAAAGCAAGGAAAAGAAAATGAATCTACTCAATGGTCTAGCAATGGCTAATAAGCGGTACAGTTAACACCCACAAACATATAAAAGAAACTCATGCCAATACAGTTAATATGCTTCCAAAATTAATTGCAGAAAAGAAAAATGCAATTACATCTGACTTAAGACGAGGGAGATTTGGTGGAAGAAGAATAAAAGTCACCCAAAATTTGCTAATTCACAACTTCCCTTTTTAGATCACATCTTCTCTTTTATGAAATTTATAGACCATGCATACAAAGCAGTATTAGAAAGATAGAGAAATAAAGCAGTACATAATATGGTAAAAGGAAAATGAGCAGTTGGTAACTGAGCTATGATAAGAAGCAAATGGAGACACAAAAGAGAAATGAAGAAATATATCAATAAATAGAAACATAGGTAACACAATGCAGGGAACACTAAGAACAAACTAACAGTTAACAAAATGCAAGAAAAATGATACAAAATGCATTTTTTACCATTATGGTTGAATATGGTATTATTGATATACCAATTGTACTTTCTACCTCTTGGAGCTTGTTTGGATAAAGTTATAAAAAAAAATACTTCTTTTATATATTTTTTTAGTAGATTGTTTTTAAGAAAAAGTAATTTTGCATTTGGATAAAAATATTTAAGAAGTATTTTCAAATAATAGAAGAGCTTTTAATTTTGTTTGGATAAAAAAGAACAAAAGCACTTTATTTATATCAAAGGTACTAAAAAAGACATCCAAGTGCAAGATACGATGAGTTATAATGTAAGATATGATTAAATTAGCTAGCATAATAAGGATGGTGAGGTTTTCAAGTATGTCATAGTAACGGTGTCATGGAAAACATAACGTGAGGCAATAAAAACATGTCTAATTGTGTACCGAAAGGCTTAACAACATGTTGCTGATGTTGTTTTATTTTACTTTCTTTAAGTGACATGGTCATTGAGATCAAAATTTGGTTTAAGGTATTAGAACACAATGGTTGAAAGTTGCGTTGTTTAAAATGTAATTCATAGAACTACCTAGAGAGGTTTATAAGAATAAGGTTTATAAGGAGAAAAAAGAGAAGATATAAAATGTAATTTTTAATAAAAGTAAAGGATATTTTTGTCATAAACTTTTATTAAAAATCACTTCTCCTTCCACTTATTTTAAAAGTTAGAAATCATTAACTCTAAAAAAAGTGGTAAATGAGCCTTTTTTTTTTAACTTTTTCTACTTTAAAAGTTGCATCCAGACATACATAAAAACGTATAAAAATACTTTTTTCAAAATAAAAATGGTTTTTTTAAAAAATAAGTGTATCCAAATGCACTCCAAGTCTTATACCTCCTTTTTTTTTACCCAAAATCCGAAGTGCTTTCCCAGCACTTTCTTTTATATGGTATTATTGGTATACCAATTGTACTTTCTTTTCCCAAGCAGAATACGAACAAATAAAAAAACGCACACCAGTTTTCTATTCAGATTTAGGTTATGTTTTAGCATTTTTATATCATTATGGTTTTTTTTTCTTCCTTTCCTTAATATATTGTTGATCATGTCAAATAATTCTTTCATGTGAGGGTATAGAGTTGTCCTCTAAAAATCGTCTAGACCGAATATGTTTTAGATAGTGCTCTTCTAACTTAAGAAATTATTATATATTTAAGTGTAATACACTACCTAAGAACTTTTCCCTAATCTTTGGTCAAATAAAGTGATCCATTGATTCTCTAGTAACCGCAATATATATATATATATATATATATATATATTATGAAAAGTCCAAAAGGTTATAATTTAATAACTTCATCAAGGTTTCAGAAGAGTTACTATGTTGAATTGAAGAACTTATTGAATCGTATTTGTGAAGCAACATATTAATTAAGTCTTCAAATATTGATAGGAATAAAATCAATATTTCCCAGAGAAAGAAAATTATAATTGGTTAATTATCTAGTTGAGCCTACAATGCCACAAGTTGTTTGAAGTTTTGAACAATTTACATCCATTGAACAATAATAATAATTTATTTAACAATTATTTTAAATATATTTTCCACAGAAGAATATGCCAATAACTTACGGCAACATTATTGAATGAATATAACAAAAAAATTTAATAACGACAATAACATGGTTTAAAAGTTTGGACATAAATTAAACTAATAAATGTATAAAAAACAGAATATTAATATGTGCTTTCCTGGAAAAGGGAAAGTATTACCCCATGATCTTTTTTTTTTTTTATTAACTAAATTTAAGTTGAGGGGAAAGCTCGCTTCAGTTCAGAGTCAGGGCATGCTCCCAAGCTCATTGAACGCTTACAGGGGTACTTACGGATATTGGTAATACCCCATGTTCTTTTTAGTTTTTTCTTCATGGAGACAAAACTAATTTAATTTACACAATCATATAGAGGAAGACAAATATATATGTCCTTGCTTCAAATTAATTTGAACCTTAACAAAAATTAAGATGAACTTGATTTCAATGTATGCTTGTCTCAAAACAATGATTATCATATCCCATTGATTTTTTTTTCCAAGTTCTTGGTCAATCCTGTGTAAGGCTTTCACCACATCTCTATGCTTATCTTTTGGGCTAAACTGTGTCAGAGGAGTCTGTGGCTCCCCTGTTCCTAAGTGTTTCACTTTCTTAGAGCTATGTTCATAGGGAGTTAATTTAAACTAAGATGTTACACCATCCATCCATTCCACAAACCATAATTAGACACCGTATTCAAACCAATTTTTTTTGCACAATCTCACATAAAAAACACATCAAATCCAACACCATAAACACACCAAATCACATGCCACAATCAGAGCATCAACAAAAAAGCCAATATTGGGGTGAAAGGGACTAAGAAACTACCTTTTAGAAGTAGTGGCTGGAGTAAGAGCTTCACCAATTGCTAGAGAAGCGAGATGGCGATGTATTGGGTGTGAACGGCACTGCCAGCGGTGGAGCTGCTGTTGCTGCACGCGGTGGAGCTCCTATGGTGAGAGGAAGGAGGAGGAAAAAGGGGAGGAGCTGCCAGCAGTGGGCAATGGGATGATGGGCCTATGGGCGGAGGGAGGAGGAGAAAGGGAGGAGCTACCATCAGGGTGAGGGTTAGGGTTTGAGGAAGGAAGAATGGGAAGGAAGAAGGAGAAGAGATAGAAAAGGGAAGGCAAAAGGAGCGTTTTCTTTAAAATTTTTAAAGAGGGAATTATTCCATCTCTAATTCCGTCTTTAAGATTTTTTTTTATTTTATGGTGCAGAGATAGAATTTCTGTCTCTGGCTTTTTGTCAAGTTGAGACGTAATTTTTACCATATGGAGACGGAATTATTCTGTGTCTATATGGTTTTTCCTTTTTTTCTTCTTTAAAAAAAAGTCAGTCAAAGGCGGTCTAGGAATAAAAAACTTACTCTCGTAGCTTATTTTCATGTCTATTATCAGAACCGAAATTCTGTGACTAAAATTGATTTTTTTTAGTAGTGTTTTTTGTTTTGTGTTTGCTTTTCTTTTAGTTTATCCTGCTACACCAAAAAAAATTTATGCATGACCATTAATTATTAAAAACGTTTGGCTTCTGCTTGCAGACACTGAAGCATTGTTTGTAGTTTAAAGCAATGATGCCAGTGGACGCTCATGGTGGATAAATGATGTGACTGTTCTCCATGTGACATGATATTGTGCCTTTGACAGCAATGGTGGGATTTTGTGCTTAATAATATTAATCCTGTATTTTGTAAACCAGGACTTCATAGGGATTCCACTTTTGTCTGCTCATCCACTTCTTAATTATGTTACTGATAAGCGGGTGAAAATTAAAAGCCCCCCACTAGGTCAAGATGGTGAAAGAAAAATTCCTTACTCAAACTAACTCGATTGCGGTATTACTTTTTTTGGCTTGTGACATTGTGCTAGTAACTGTATATTTGATTTCAATTTTCTGAACATGTGTTCTGTCATCCATATTCTAAGATTATTACAAAGATATTATTTTCTATTTCTAGTAGATAAAAGGAAATAAGAAAAGAAAAACAAAACACTGTTGTCTATAGTGGGTTTTTTTTTTTTCCTCACTCTTGAAGGAAAATTAGGATATTTTTGGATTTCGTTTTGAAACTTATCTACATTTTAATTCTAAATACACAAATGTCTTTGAGTTCACTGGATAAACTTTGTAAGTTCTGTTATCAGGCTGTGAGAAGGAAATTTTTTCATCAAACTGAACATTGGTTTTAATTTCATGCAACATCATCGAGGCTTCCCATTCACTTGAAAGGGTTCAATCTGTTATCATGGGTGTTGGAAATTTAGTATTAATTCCGCCTTTCTTCTTTTCAAATTAGTTTATTATTTTGTATATATTATATGTTAGTTTTGTTATACTTTTACATGTGTGAAGTTGCCTAATTTTTTCATTCCAAAATGGAAACTTATTTTTTATAAATGTATCGCGTTTTAAATAAATTTAGGTATCAAAAATTAAATTTTTTATGTAAATACTTGTTTTAAAATTAGCTTATTCTTATGTGAGGGATATTTGAAGTTACGTAACTAATTCATTCCAAAATGGAAAATTATTTCTCATCAGTATATCATGTTTTAAATTAATTTAGGTATCAAAAATTAAATTTTTTATATTAATATTTGCTACAAAATTAGTTTAATTTTGTGTTAGGGATGTTTGAAGTTGCATAACTTTCTCATCCCAAAAACAAAAAAATAATTTTTTATAAAGAAATCATTTTTAAATTAATTAGGTTTTCAAAAACTAAATTTTTTTATTAATAGTTGTTGTAAAATTATTTTATTTTTGTATGAGGAATGTTTGAAGTTGCGTAACTTTCTCATCCGAAAATGAGAAATTTTTTTACAAATAAATCATTTTCTAAATTAATTTGGGTATCAGAAACTAAATTTTTTATATTAATATTAGTTGTAAAATTAGTTTATTTTTGTGTGAGGAAAATTTAAAGATGCGTAACGTTCTCATCCAAAAATAAAAAATTATTTTTTATAAGTGAATAATTTTTCAAATTAATTTGGGTATCAGAAATTATATTTTTTACATTAATATTTGTTGTTAAATTAATTAATTTATTTAATTTATAATAAGTGTTTTAGACAAATATAAAATGAAAAATAATAAATACTTACATTTCATTACAATATGAGAGCATATGTGTCATTTTATTATATTATTGTTTCTTTCTTCTTACTTTTATACAAAACCAAACAAAAGAAAAAGTTATATTTATTTTTTTTTTATTTTCTCTTCATCCAAACATTAAAAGAGAAAAAAAAATTGTCTTCCTATTTTTTTTATTTTTATTTTTTATTCGCATTCAAACATTGGATAAAAGTTGTTCTTAGTCCTTATCCTACAGTATCATGAAATAACAATCTAACATTTCAGAGCACATTTTGAATATAAATAACACATTAAATTTATATGTTATCCTAATTAATGAATAATTATAAGATAACTTTTAATAATGATAAAAAACCAAAAAAAAAAAACTTTGTTATTTCATTCTTAGAACTAACAAGATAATTTATCTTTTACTTACTAATAAACTACTAAAAAGAAATAAAAAGATGTTGATATGACATTGCACAATTTTTTTGGGGAATGGATGACATGATCATGTACGGTGCTTGTCTTGTAATCAAGATTTAAAAGTTTAATATCTACCAAAAAGAAATGAAAAATATATTTATATGATTATGCACGATTTTTGACAGTAAAAAATGATATAACCATGTATAATTTTTGAGAATTAAAAATGATGTAATTATGCATAATTTTTAAAAAATTCTTGTAAAATATTTTTGTTTATTCAAAATAAATATCCTTTTGGTAAAAGATGCAAATATTAACAAAGACAAGATAAATTTTAATTATGAAATTTCTTACTAAATTATTCATATTCAATTTATAGTGATTAATTATCCTACACTACTATTTGATATTATTTTATTAATTTTTTACTTATTTTATTAATTAATACACACAAGTATCACAAAAAAAAAGTTAAAAAATAAATAATTAATGTTACTTTAATATTTGAAAAGACACTTAATATAAATAAAAAAATTATCAAAATGACACTTCTTTTGAACTGCAGAAGTAATTATATTAGGTGGATACACATCTTTTAAAGATGATAAAATAAAATAATTTTTTAACAAAACAATAAATTGAAAAAAACGAATGGTGTAATTAGAATCAATATATGGCTTTATTACTGTAACGCATTTAGCTTAGAATCAATTCAGGCTTTACTTTCAAGTCTTTATCAATTCTGCTGTGTGGACTTCACCTAATGCTTATATATACTAGGAGTCATCTTCAGAAACTTTCATTCAAGAATAAACTTGCTTTTCCCATTTGCATTACGAATATTTTCCTAAAATACATAACAAAAAAACATGTCAAAGGATTTTATTAATATACTTTAACTTAGTTAATATGACTTTGTAAGGGAGTTTGTAAGTTTCAAAGCTCTCTTAAGTTAATTTTTTTTATTTATTTTGATTATTAACAAACTATATTAAAATATATATTGAACCATTACTCTAATACTCTTAAGTGGATTAACGTGTTCTTGTGAGATTTTCTTTAAAGATTTAGTTTGCAGACCTCAAGATTGTAAAAGAGAAAGATCATTGGATGGCTGGAGGATCACCAAAACTTAGTTGGAAGAGTCAAAGAAGACTTGAGAAAGTTGATCTTATAAGCCAACATCCAGAACCTGATAAAGGTTAAGGTTGAATTTGATTCAGTTTGAAGATCTCATGAAAATAAGATTGAAAATCTGAAAGATATTTAAGAGTAAGATTTCTTTATATATTGCGACAAGGCAACATAAAATAAGCGAAGAAAAATCAATCTAAGAAGAGTCAAGACTTGAGAAAGTTAGTAGAAAAAGTTAGAGTTAAGAACGTAAACACTGTATTTTGTCCTGTCACGACCCGAATTAGGGGTCCATGACCGACGTATGACAAGGACTTACCGTAGGCTTACCCATGCCATACAAGCCTACAAACTTGTAATCCCAAGTAGACAATCCAAATAGCCACCACAGGACCTCACAAAATACTTTATTTCAAAATAAATTCATACTTATAATATCAGATAGGTGAATTTCAATTACTAACAATTTAAGATAAAAATACCATAATGTAGTTTAATCAATAACAATATATAATAGACTAACAAGATCTTACTTGTAAAGATAATGGAGCATATCTAAAAGTATTAGCCAATAAGGCTTTCAGATCCAATATAAAAAAAATATATGTTCAGACTTGCCCACATGAATAGTGTGTAGGGTTCACCAAAAATAATTAAACACTCCCTTGATCAAACTGGAGGAGCCGAACCAGAAACAATTTCTATTCCCGTATCTGAAAAACATATAACAACAATTGGTGAGTTTATAACTCAATGAACAGTTAATACCTACTACACTAGAAACGAGACAAGCGAGGACACTAGTTTTTCATTAGTAACAATAAAATAATTTCTGAAATAATATTTAGCAAATAAAACTAGATAAAAATACTTGAAAAAATATAACAAACATATACAATTCTTTCTAAAATATAAGAGTTCTAAATCAGTTATTATAATTTTTATTAAAAATATATATAACAAAGCATTAAAGTCAATAAATAATTTCTAATAACAAATCTCAAACCTTAAGAAAATTAATTACAATAAAATCCAAATGGAATAATTCACCAAGTAAAACCAGAATAGATCGAGCACACAGCTCGCGGGGTAAGCTAATCAATTTGACAAGCTCAAGGCTTGAACTGAACAAACTGAGCACACAGTTTACGGGTAAACTAATCAATCTGACAAGCACAATGCTTGAACTAATGAGCATCACGCTTCAAATCTATAACCAACCCCATGTGTACTAACTTAACACAGAGTTAGCATCTCCTTTGCCGAGTTTAATCCTAGATGCACCAGGGCTAACATTTACTAATGCTAGATACAGTATTCTGACATGGTTTGTTCTAAGAAAACAATTTAAAAAAAAAACATATTTTATAAGAAAATTAATTTTTCAAGTGAAAATAAAAATTCTAATTTATTAAGTCAATCTTATTTCAAAGAGAACATTTCCTGACATTAGAAAACTCACTCAAAAACATTTTTCAAATATGGTTTTCATAAGCAACCAATGCTGATAATAATTATCAATATAACATCAATCCATATTCTGAAACAATTTACATTAGTGGTTCAAAAACCATTATTTATAATAATGACTATCATTGGTCCAAAATTGATATATGAAACAATTGTCATAATTGTTCCAAAACTATTATCAATATATTTTCTATCAACAAAATTTATTAATTCATCCATCATTTTATTATAACCATGCTCAAAAGCCAAATGTGAGTTTTCTAAAACTTTGCTTATTTCAAGAGTATCTAAGGCTCTAACATATTCAAAATAAAAATTTTAAAATTTGTTCGAAATTTAAAAATCACAAATGGACATGTAGTAGATAATAACCACTCACAGTATTTATCGATTTTCAATTGAATCCTCCTCCAACGATTCGTCTTGGTGAACAAGAGGTTTTCTGTTCCGTTTTATAACTATAGAAAAATACCAATATCAATCATAGAAAATTAATATTCCCAGTTGAATCCTAAAATTCTAAATATTTTTATATCCAAAAGCCTAAATTCATTATCTAAAATTTGCCTAATAAAAAAATAAAAACAAAATAAAATAAAATAAAATAACAACATAAAATGGCAACAAAAAAAAAGTGCCTCTAATTAAAACATCTACTTACTAACTTAAGTCAAGATAAACTAAAATCTGAATCGACATTAGATCCTACTCCCAAAATTTATTAAAATCTCTTACTCTTTTTACAAAAAAGCCTAAAGGGGAAAGGTAATTAAATTTTTCTACTTTTGGGTCTATATATAACCATTCATAGGGGGAAGGAGTTTACTACTTTTTTAATGTGGGACTTAAAACTAAACTAATATAAAATCTTTTTTTTTAATGTGGGACTTAAATAACAACTCTTTTCTCTTTTTTTTTTAACTTATCCCTTTTTTTTATGCTTATCGTCACATTCTTCTTGTGTTAAAATAAATTTGTCCTTGAATTTGAATTTCTTACTAACGTCGTTCATCAAATAGGTGTAGGTATTCTTATGCATAGCTAGTTCGGGTTTCCAAGTCACTTCTTCACCTGACTGTCCATGCCAAACAACTTTTACTGAGGCGACATCCTTAGTACGTAAATGGGTCATCTAATTATCTAATATGGCTATTGATTGCTCTACATAGCTGAGACATTCATCAAGCTGAACTGTTTGATGTTGTATAATATGAGATGGGTTATGAATGTATTTTCGAAGCATAGAAATGTGAAAAACTGGATGAATTCCTGAAAGATCAGGTGGAAGGGCTAAGTGGTAAGCTACTTGCCTAACTCTCTCGAGAATCTCAAATAGTCCCATAAATCTTGGACTCAGTTTACCCTTCTTGCCAAACCTCAATATACCCTTCATAGGAGAAACACATAAAAACACGTGGTCTTCTACCCTGAATTCCAAGGGACGTCGTCTCCAGTCTGAATAAGATTTCTATCTATTCTGAGCAATCACCAAACGATTTTGAATCAATTTAACCTTCTCATTAGCTTCTTGAATCAAATCTAGCCCAAAAAGTTTAGACTCGCCAACCTCAAACCAACCAATCGGTGATCTACACCGTCTCCTATACAAAGCCTCGAAAGGTGCAATTTGAATACTAGACTGGTATTTATTATTATAGGCAAACTCCATCAAGGGCAAATGCTGGTCCCAACTCCATCCAAAGTCTAGAACAGAAGCATGAAGCATATCTTCCATGATTTGAATAGTTCTCTCTAATTGACCATCGGTCTGAGGATGAAAAGCTATACTCAAATCTAAACGGGTACTCAAAGCTGTCTAAATAGATCTCCAAAAGTAAAAAGTGAACTGGGGTCCCCGATCAGAGATAATAAACAATGGTACACCATGTAAAGATACTATCTCATCTAAATAGAGTTTCACATATTGAGCTATTGTGTAAGTGGTTTTCACTAGTAAGAAATGTGCAGACTTAATCAATCGATCTACAATCACCCAAACTAAGTCATAACCCTTAAAGGTCCTTGGTAACCTAGTCACAAAATCCATGGTAATTCTCTCCCACTTCTATTTAGGTATATCTATTCGTCGCAGCAAGCTTGTTGGCTTTCGGTGCTCAAACTTCACCTATTGGCACACTAAACATCTAGGCACAAACTTAGCCACATCTTTCTTCATACCATCCCACCAATAAACTTTTTTCAAATCATCATACATCTTGTTGGATCCCGGATGTAGAGTGTAAGAGGAATGATGAGCCTCTTCTAACACCTTCATTTTTAAGTCATCAACATCTGGGACACATAATTGTGAGCCACATCACAAAACACCATCAGAATCAATATTAAACTCAGAAACTTTACTTTTCTTAACATCTTCCATGATACTTGCCAAATGAGGGTCTTGACCTTACACTTCCTTAATATAATTTACCAAAGTAAAGCAAAGCTGCACTTGAGCTAACAATGGTCTAGTATTCGTGACCTCAAACTATACTCCACCATCCATAATTTCTTGAAACTCTTTAACTATCATTCTTCTGCCCTCAGATATGTGAGTAAGACAACCTATAGACTTTCTACTCAAGGCATCGACAACCACATTAGCTTTTCCTAGATGATAGAGAATAGTGCAGTCATAATCCTTGAGTAACTCCATACACCTTCTTTGTCTAAGGTTAAGATCCTTCTGTTGGAATATATATTTAAGACTTTCATGATCTGTATAGATCTCACATGTCTTCCTATACAAGTAATGCCCCCAAATTTGGAGTGCAAAAGCTATTATTGCCATCTCCAAGTCATGAGTGTGGTAATTCTGTTCATGCCTCTTAATTTGTCTAGAAGCATAGGTAATAAATT
The DNA here is from genome assembly GCA_019955255.1 of Castanospermum australe. Taxonomy (NCBI): domain Eukaryota; kingdom Viridiplantae; phylum Streptophyta; class Magnoliopsida; order Fabales; family Fabaceae; genus Castanospermum; species Castanospermum australe. The sequence goes on from NSJW01000151.1 coordinate 450,186, forward strand.
TGCCATGCTGCATCAAAACACATCCCAAACCTATTCTAGATGTGTCACAATATATAGAATATCCACTTGTACTTGATGATAAGACCACTGGAGCTAAAATTAGAAGTGACTTGAGCTTTTGAAAACTCTCTTCACATGCATCTGACCACTAAAACTTCACATGCTTTTTGTGTCAATCTTATCAAAGGAGCTTCTATCTTGGAAAAATCCTTAACAAAATGGCGATACTATCCAGTCAATCCCAAAAAGCTATGAATCTAAGTTGCCGAAGTTGACTTTGGCCAATGTTCTACTGCCTCTACTTTCTTTGGGTCTACTTTTATATCATCCTTGGATATGACATGTCCCAGGAATGATACACTATCTAGCCAAAATTCACACTTTGAGAATTTGGCAGAAAGTTTATGATCCCTCAAAGCCTGTAAAATAATCCTCAAATGTTGCTCATATTCGTCTTTAATCTGAGAGTAAACCAAAATATCATCTATGAATACTATAACAAACCGATCAAGGAAAGGTTTGAAAACCCAATTCATTAAATCCATAAATGCTGCTGGGGCATTGGTCAACCCAAACGACATTACTAGAAATTCATAGTGTCTATACTGAGTCCTGAAAGCTGTTTTAGGGATGTCCTCCCTCCTGACTCTTAACTAGTGATACCCTGAACAAAGGTCTATTTTAGAAAAGCATTGTGAACTTTGTAGTTGATCAAACAAATCATCAATGCGAGGCAAAGGATACTTGTTGCATATAGTTACCTTGTTTAATTATCTATAGTATATGCATAGCCGCATTGACCTATTTTTCTTTTTAACAAAGAGAACAAGAGCATCCCATGGAGAAGTGCTTGGATGGATGAAACCTTTGTCTAACAGATCTTGTAACTGATATTTCAATTCTTTCAATTCTGCAGGTGCCATACGATAAGGGGGTATAGAAATAGGGTAGGTGTCTGGAATCATATCGATGCAGAACTCAATCTCCTTTTCAGGAGGTAACCCAGGTAACTTTTTTGGAAATACATCAGGAAATTCAACAATTATTGGGACTTTGTCTGGACTTTCTGGTTGTAATAAGGTGTCCCTAACCATTGCTAAATATCCCTTACATCCTTTCCTCAACAATCGCTTAGCTCCCAAGGTAGAGATCAAGTTATAAGGAACCAAGCTACGATCACCATGAACTTGAAATCTTTATCTACCGGGAATGTTAAACTTGACTACCTTTGCATGACAGTCAACAGTTACATGGCAAAAAGCTAACCAATCCATGCCCAACATCACATCAAAGTCCATCAGGTCTAATATAATCAAATCTGCTAATGTCTCACTGCCATCAACAGATATTTCACATGCCTTATACATATGCTTAACAAAAATAGATTCTCTGACTGGCATAGCCACATGGAAAGGGTGTACTAATAGAACAGGTTATTTACCAAACTGAGTGGCAAAATACGGAGACACATATGAATGGATGGAACCCGGATCAAATAGAACACATGCATCATATGAGCAAATGGAAAGTATATCTATGACCACAGCATTTGATGCTAGAGCATCTTGTGGAGTCAAAGCAAAAACATGAGCTTAACCTCTACTTGCATAACTTGTAGGTCCATTCCTTCTACCTGTCTGGGTAGAAACTTGTCTTACTGGTTAAGCTACAGTAGGCGGAGGAGTTAGTGCTGGTGCTGCAGATGCAGAATTAGCACCTTGTGACAGAGGGTAATTCTCCTTCATATGACCAATCTGTCCATACCTGAAGCAGGCACCTGTCTCCTTATAACACTGTCCAGAATGGAATTTTCCACAAGTCATGCATGGAACTTTAGCTTGACCAGACTGTGTAGTACCTTGCTAAGTTACAGCTTTCTGCTGACCTTGGAACTTCTGCCCTTTAAAAGACTTATCATTACCATTCCCACCATAAGAGCCTTCAATCTTAAACTTCTTGGATTTCTATTGTACATAACGCTCTCTCATCTCTCTCATTTCAATCCTCTTACAACAATCCACTAGTGCTGCATATGAAGGAAACAACATGGTCTATACTGCCACTAATCTGAACAAGGGTCTTACTAGCCTTTCTACAAACCTCTTGATTCTATCCCTTTCAGTGAGGATCAAATGTGGTGATTAAAGGAAAGTTGAGTGAAGCTAGCATCATATTCAAAAACTATCATATATGGTGTCTGTTTCAATTCCTGAAACTCTCGAACTTGTTTGTCCCTCTTACTCTTTGAAAAGAAGTGCTCCAAGAATAGAGTCTTGAACTCATCCTAAGTCCATGGTGGAGATGCAACTGATCCCCCCTTAGCAAGGTCTCATACTAAGTCTGTGCCATATCCTTAAGCTTGAATCCAGCTAGCTCAACTGACCTCTGACTAGAGCATCCAAGGGCACTACAAACCCTTTCTATGCCATCTAGGAAACATTACGCCCCACAAAGGAAGAGGGTTTCAGCTTTAGAAACTCTTGGAGAGCCACATTAATACCCTCAGCTGCGTAGGGTTGTGGCTGCTCAACTTGTGTCTCTTGAACTAGTGGAATTTGGGGAGTAAAAGGCTGATCAATAGGAGTTCTCTGGTTAGCCAACATCTCCGCCAAACGCTCTAAAGTTTGATGCATTCCATTTAGCCTGGTTTCCATACGATGTACCTTTTTTGTAGTAGGAGATATAATTCCTCCCCTTTGGACTTCATTCCTAGGCTGTCTATTGCTTCTACCACGACCTCTAGTGGGGCAGGCTTGAGGCCTGACAAATGCCTCATTTGAACCTTTATGTCAAGATGTTCCCCTACCATGAGCATAAGTTCTAGGTGGCATCTTCACTTAGAAAAATCAATCAGAATGTCAAACAACTAACAAAGTCCATAACAAAGACAATCAAGGAAGCAAATTGACTCAGAATTTTTGAAAGAAAGGATAAACATCCTAACAGGTCTCTAATAGCATCTTAATTATGAGTATGCCGTGGTACATATCATAATTTTGACAGTATTATAGAACACTTGCTCCATTATTTACAATGATAACGTAAAGCTCTGATACCAACATTGCCACGACCTGAACTAGGGGTCTATGACCGGCGTATGACAATGGCTTACCATAGGCTCACCCATGCCATACAAGCCTCCAAACTTGTAATTCCGAACAGACAATCCAAATAGCCACCATAGGGCATCAGAAAATACTTTATTTCTAAATAAATTCATACTTATAATATCAGATAGGTAAATCTCAATCACCAACAATTTAAGATAAAAAATGTCATAATGTAGTTTTATCAATAACTGCATGTAACAGACTAACAAGATCCTACTCATAAAGATAGTTGAGCAAATATAAAAGTATTGGCCAACAAGGCTTTCATATCCAATATAAAAAAAAATATGTTCAGACTTGCCTACATGAATAGTGTGCAAGGCTCGCCAAAAACAATTAAATACTCCCTCGATCGAACCAGAGGAGTTGAACCAGAAACAATTTCTTTTCCCTTATCTGAAAAACATATAACAATGATGGGTGAGTTTACAACTCAGTGAGCAGTTAATACCTACTACACTAAAAACGATATAAGCGGGGGCACGAGTTTTTCATTAGTAACAATAAAATAATTTTTGAAATAATATTTGGCAAATAAAACTAGATAAAAATACCTAAGAAAAATATAATAGACATGTACAATTCTTTCAAAAATATAAGAGTTCTAAATTAGTCATTACAAATTTCATTAAAAACATATATAACAAAGCATTAAAGTCAATAAATAATTTTCAATAACAAATCTCAAACCCTGAGAAAATTAATTAAGAAAATTAATTAGAATAAAATCCAAACGGAATAATTCACTAAGCAGAACTAGAATAGACCGAGCACATAGCTCGTGGAGTAAGCTAACTAATCTGACAAGTTCAAGACTTGAACTAAACAAACTGAGCACACAACTCGCGGGTAAACTAACCAATCTGATAAACCCAAGGCTTGAACTAATGAGCATCACACTCCAAATCCATAACCAATCCATGTGTACTAACTTAACACAGAGTTAGCATATCCTCTGCAGAGTTTAATCCTAGGTACACCAAGGCTAACAATTACAAATATTAGATACAGTGTTCTGACATGGTTTTCTTCTAAGAAAACAATTTACAAAAATATCATATTTTATAAGAAAATTAATTTTTCAAGTGAAAATAAAAATTTTTAATTTATTAAAATTAATCTTATTTCAAAGAAAACATTTCCTGACATTGGAAAACTCACTGAAAAACATTTTTTCATATATGTTTTTCATAAGCAACCAATGCCGATAATAATTATCAATATAACATCAATCCATATTTTGAAACAATTTACATTAATGGCTTAAAAACCACTGTCTATAACAATGATTATCATTGGTCCGAAACTGATATATAAAACAATTGTCATAATTGTTTCAAAACCATTATCAATATGTTTTCTATCAACAAAATTTATCAATTCATCCATCATTTTATTATAATCATGCTCAGAAGTCAAATGTGAGTTTTTCAAAATTTTACTTGTCTCAAGAGTATCTAAGGCTCTAACATATTGAAAATAAAAATTTTAAAATTCATTCAAAATTTAAAAATCATAAATAGACATGTAATAAATAATAACCACTCACAGTATTTAGTGATTTCCGATTAGGTTCTCCTCCAACGATTCGTCTTATTAAACTGGAGGTTCCTTATACCATTCTATAATTATAGAAAAATACCAATATCAATCATAGAAAATTGATATTCTCAGTTGAATACCAAAATTCTAAATATTTTTATATCCTAAAGCCTAAATTCATTATCTAAAATTTACCTAATAAAAAAATAAAATAAAATAAAATAACAACACTAAATGACAACATAAAAAAATGCCTTTAATTAAAATATCTACTTACCTAACTTAAGTTAGGATAACCCAAAATCTGAATCGACGACAGATCCTACTCTCAAAATTTATTAGAACCTCTTACTCTTTTTGCAAAAGAGCCTAAAGGGGAAAGACAATTAAACTTCTCCATTTTAGGATCTATATATAATCATTATTAGGAGGAAGGAGTTGACTACTTTTTCGATGTGGGATTTAAAACTAAAGCAATATAAATCTTTTTTTTTTCAATGAGGGATTTAAATAGCAACTCTTTTCTCTTTTTTTTTTTAACTTATCCCTTTTTTTTATATGCTTATCATGACATGTCCCTACTAATAATTTTTTTTTTGAAAATATTAAAAGATCATGAAATAAAAATAAGTCATTCCAAAAGTTCAAATTTGAAATCATTTTAGGCCAATTCATTCAATAATTATATTTTTATAGGAAAAAAACAAAAATCATAAAAAAGCAAAATGAAATTTTTTTTAAAAATTAAAAATGTGAAATAAAAATCAAATCTCATGCACAATCTTAAATCATTTGGTCCCATTTTGTGCTTACCTATGATTTACAGGTCATGCCCGTTAATACTAACCCAACATCCGATCTCTCCTTCTCTTCTAGAATATTCCCTACTGCTAGCACATGTTCACAGGGAGGGGGAGGATCCTTTTTTATTTTGGGAAAAGATATAACCATGTAGCACACATGTAAGGGGACCACTCAAAAAATCGGAGAAGGGGGCATTCTGTGAGGATTTTTGGTTGGGATTGCTAAGAGAGCATCACAGAGAGTGTGAGCCAAGAAAAGAAATGTGAGAGAAGAAAAAGAGAGGGGGCAATATTGTGAAAGAGAGAGAGGAGAGAGCAGAACAAAAGAGACAAAATGGAGAGTGACGCAAGAGAACACGCAGAAAAGGGGCCTAGGGAGAAATATAGTAAAAAATACAGATAAAAAAGAGCAGAGGCCTGGGAGGAGAAGCTGAAGAGGAAATAGCCGAAGGAGGAAGAAGATGTTCACGAGAAATTAGATGAAGCCTTTCAGGATTTCCATATTTAGAGGAAGAGAGTAAGTATTTCTTCTCCATCTCAGTTACTTTGATTCTTGCTGGATTTTTAGTTGTGTTTTTTCGTATTCTCTTGAACCTCCATTATATTAGTACTACTCTGCCAACAATCACGAAGTGCATTAACTTCACCCTCGTTACTTTAATAGTTGTTTTGTCCAGCACACCGTCCCCTGGCACCTACAAGTGACCACCATCCATATGTACAGGAATTGCACAATGCTCAAATATCCTAAAAGCTTTCACAATTGACTGTTTATGGCCAACCAATTACACTATGTCTTGCCCAAACCATTGCACACGATGGTGAGTTAATTAGTCTTAATCAAAAATTTACTTTTATCTCTTTATTTCATAAATTTATTAAATACGCTTATTTATGTGATAAATAAATTATATATATTATATTTATGCATATCAAAAGCTCGATGCCTCGCATAAATAATTCTTGGCCAAACTATTGGTCCACAATCAGAAGTTTTCGGGTTATGAATGGATTAAACATGACACTCATTCTGAGAACACGATTGATCAATTTAATTATTTTAAATTGGCCCTAGATGTCAAGCATAGGTTAGATGTTCTAAGTGACCTTAGCAATTCAAGTTTTTTTCCCTGGTGCAACTGCCACATACAATGATACCAAAGTTACTATGGCAAAAAAAAAAAAAAACCATATTAGTCAAGTTATGCCTGAACTTAGTTGTTCAAATATTTGGGGACAATGGTTTTATAAGAAGCTGGTTTGTTTCTAGATACCAACAGAGTCAGATATATATCTCATCCTCCTTGTTCACATTGCAAAGTCAAAGAAGGTTTTCCACTTATATATAATATTGAATTTTAAATACTTATTTAAACCATGCTTGGAATAATCATTAAAAAATTTAATGTCAACCAATTACACTACACCTTGCCCAAACCATTGCACAGAACAAAATTTAATGTCAACTTGGTGAGTTCACTAGTCTTAACCAAATATTTACATTTATCTCTTGAATTCATAAATTTATTAAATATGCATATCTATGGGACAAATAAATTTTATATATTGTATCTATCTAGATCAAAAGCTCAATGCCTCGTATAAATAATTCTTGGCAATCTATTGGGCAACAATTAGAAGTTTTCGGCTTATGAATGGATCAAATACAACGCTTGTTCTGAGTATATGATTAATCAATTTAATTATTTTATATTGTCTCTAGATATCAAGAGTAAATTAGATATTCTATGTGTGTCCTTAGCAATGCAAGTTTTCGCTCTGGTGCAACTGCCACATACAATAATGCAAACTTTGCTATGGCCAAAAAACACTACAATAGTCAATTTGTGCCTGAACTTACTTGTTCAAACATTGAAAGGACATTGGTTTTAAAAGAAGATGGTCTGTGTCTACATGCCAAAAGTATCACATATATGTCCTGCCCTCCTTGTTCACATAGCAGTGACAAAGAAGGTTTTCCATTTATATATAAATATTGGATTTCTTATACATATATAAACCATGCTTGGAATGGTCATTGAAATATTATTTTTCAAACTGTTATAAAGAGAGAATTTCAGTTCTACTAATCATAATAAAACAATAAACAGAAGAGATTGCCAAATTATAGAATTTTTCTTCTTGCGAGATCAAAATATTTTGATAGCAAATAATACTTCTTTTTTTATGGCATTTTATCTTTTTGGTAAAAAAGTATTGTTATTTATACGTACGTAATTGCATACTTTCAAATATATGTGCATGTGACAACATTCTATGTTTTATTTAATAAGATAAGCTTTAAATTTAATTAAATCCACTTATAATTTATAATTATTATACTTCCTTATTATATATGCGACAATAACTTCATTTGTTTTATTTATAATATTAGTAGCAAAATACATGCATACAAATAACAAAGTAGTTTTTCTTTTTAACTTTCTAAAATTTAGAAGATAAATAAAACATGCGTTAAGAGTTTTTTATATAAATGATGAAGTGCTATTTAATATTATAAAATTAGTGCATGAATAATATAAAATTAATTAAAATGAAAATAATATCAAAATTTTTAAAATAATATTACACAATTGTGAATGAATAACAAATAAATAATATTCCTCCTAAAAACATATAAATAATTATTAAAAGAAATTTTAAATTAACTTATTTAAAGAAAAACTGATTAATTGATGTGGCAAATGGGCTAAACTGAGCAAGTCAGGCACACTAAATAGCTACCCAAAATCATTGCAACCATATTATAAGGATTTCGTGAGCGAACGGCTATTTAAGGGAAGGGGGAGTTGGGGGAAGATGAGAAAATTTTAAGCCAGTATTTCTTCATTTCTCTCTTACAATCTGCCACTGCTTCTTTTCTTAATTATTCTCTTGAGATTCTATGAAGTGCATTATCTTCACCCTCATTACTTTAATTGTTGTCTTGTCCAGCACACCGTCCCCTGACACCTACAAGTTTTTTAAGTTTGTACAACAATGACCACCATCCATATGTACGGGAATTGGACAATGGTCAAATATCTCAAAAGCTTTTACGATTGACAGTTTATGACCAACCAATTACCCTACGCCTTGGCCAAACAATTGCACAGAACAAAATTTATTGTTAACTTGGTGAGTTCATTAGTCTTAACGAAAAATTTACTTTTACCACTTTAATTCATAAATTTATTAAATATGCATATCTATGTGACAAATAAATTGTAAATATTGTATTTATGTAGATCAAAGCTCAATGGCATGCATAAATAATTCTTGGCCAAATCTATTGGGCGACAATGAGAAATTTTCGCGTTATGAATGGATCAAATACGACACGTGTTTTGATAACATGATTAATCAATTTAATTATTTTAAATTGGCTCTAAATATCAACAATAAATTAGATAGTCTATGTGTCCTTAGTAATGCAAGTTTTCGCCCTGATGCAACTGTCATATACAAGGAAACAAAATTTGCTATGGCCAAAAAACACCACAATAGTCAATTGGTGCATGAACTTAGTTGTTCAAACATTGATGGGACAGCTGTTTTAAAAGAAATTGGTTTTTGTCTACATGCCAACAGTACCACATATATGTCCTGTCCTCCTAATTCACATAGCAGGTTCAAAGAAGGTTTTTTATTTATATATAAACATTTGATTCTAATGCATATTTAAACATTGCTTGGAATGATCATTAAAATAATATTTTTCAAACTACTGTAAAGAGAGAATTTAAGTTCAACTAATAATAATAAAAGAATAGACAGAAAAGATTTTCAAATTATAGAATTTGTCTTCTTAAGAGATCAAAATATTTTGATAGCATATAATACCTCTTTTTTCATGGATTTTTTTTTGGTAAAATAGTATTGTTACTTACACGTACGTAATTGCATACCTGCAAATATATGTGCATGCAACAGCATTCTAAGTTTTATTTAATGAGATTAGCTTTAAATTTAATTAGACCCACTTATGATTTATAATTATTATACTTCCCTTATTATGGATGCGACAATAACTTCTTTTGTTTTATTTATAATATTAGTAGCGAAATACATGCTTATAAATAATGAAATAGTTTTTCTTCCTATCTTTCTAAAATTTAAATGATAAATAAAACATGGGTTAAGACCATTTTATATAAATGATGACAAGTTATTTAATATTATAAATTAAGTGCAAGAATAATATAAAATTAATTAAAACAAAAATAATATTAAATGTTTTAAGATAATATTAAACTATTGTGAACGAGTAACAAATAAATAATATTCCTCCTAAAAAACAGATTAATAATTATTAAAAGAAATTTTAAATTAACTTATTTAAAGAAAAACTGATTAATTGATGCGGCAAATGGGTGAAACTGAGCAAGTCAAGCACACAAGCTAGCTAGCCAAAACTAATTCAACCAGATTACAAGGATTTCATGAGTAAATGGGTATTTAGGGGAAGAGAGAGTTGGGGGAAGATATGGAAATTTTAAACCAATATCAAATTTCTTCTTTTCTCTCTTACAATCTGCCTCTGCTTCTTTTTTTATTCTCTTAAGATTCCATTATATTAGCACTACATACTCTGCCAACCATCATGAAGTGCAGTAACTTCACCCTCACGACTTTAATGGTTGTTTGTCCAGTATACCGTCTCCTAAAACTTACAAGTTTTTTAAATTTGTACAACAATGACCACCATATCCCTATGTACGGAATCGCACAATACTCAAATATCTCAAAAGCTTTCACAATTTACTGTTTTTGGCCAACCAATTACATTACGCCTTGGCTAAACAATTGCACAAAACAAAATTTAATGTCAACTTGGTGAGTTCATTAGTCTTATCCAAAAATTTACATTGATCTCTTTAATTCATAAATTTATTAAATATGCATATTTATGTGACAAATAAATTGTATATATTGTATTTATGCAGATGAAAAGCTGGATGCCTCGTATAAATAATTCTTGGCAAAATGTATTGGGCAACAATGAGAACATTTCGGGTTATGAATGGATCAAATACGACACTTGTTCTGAGACTATGATTAATCAATTTAATTATTTTAAATTGGCTCTAGATATCAGGAATAAATTAGATATTCTAAGTGCCCTTAACAGTGCAAGTTTTCGCACTGGTGCAACTGCCACATACAATGATACAAAATTTGCTATGGCCAAAAAGCACCACAATAGTCAAGTTGTTCATGAACTTAGTTGTTCAAACATTGAAAGTAGAGTAGTTTTAAAAGAAGTTGGTTTGTGTCTACATGCAAGCAGTATCAGATATAAATCTTGTCCTCCTAGTTCACATAACAGTGGCAAAGAAGGTTTTCCATTTATAAATAAATATTGGATTTCAAGTACATATTTAAACAATGCTTGGAATGATCATTAAAAATTATTTTTCAAACTGTTATAAAGAGAGAATTTAAGTTCTACTAATAGTAATAAAAAAATACAAAAGAAGAATGTTAAATTATGGAATTTTTTCTTGCGAAATCAAAATATTTTGATAGCATATAATACCTCTTTTTTATGGTTTTTTTTTCGGTAAAATAATATTGTTATTTACACGGACGTAATTGCATAATTCCATATATGTGTGCATGAGACAACATTCTAAGATTTAGTTAATGAGATAAGCCTTAAATTTAATTAGACCCACTTACGATTTATAATTGTTATATTTTTCATATTATGTAAGCAAGAATAACGTCTGTTGTTTTTTTTATTTATAATATTAGTAGCCAAATATATGCGCATAAATAATGAAGTAGTTTTTCTTTTTACCTTTAACAAATTTAAAGAATAAATAAAACATGGGTCAAGACTTTTTTATATAAATCACGAAGTGTTATTTAATATTACAAAGCAAGTGCAAGAATAATATAAAATTAAATAAAGTGAAAATAATATCAAAATTTTTAAAATAATGTTACACTATTGTGAACGGATGTCAAATAAATAAATTGCTCCTAAAAAAATAAATTAATATTATTGAAAGACAACTTAAATAAACTTATTTAAAGAAAAACTGATTAATTGATGTGGCAAATGGGCGAAACTGAGCAAGTCAGGCGCACTAGCTGTCTAGCCAAAACCATTGCAACCAGATTACAAGAATTTCGTGAGTTGACGGGTATTTAAGGAATGATGGAATATCAGACTTCTCCTTTTCTCTCTTACAATCTGCCTCTGCTTTTTTCTTACTCTATTGAGATTCCATTATAGTAGCACTACTCTGCCAACCATCATGAAGTGCATTAACTTCACCCTCATTACTTTAATAGTTGTTTTTTCTAGCACGCCGTCTGCTAGCACCTTTTTAAATTTGTACAACAATGACCGCCATCCATATGTTTGGGAATGGCACAATGCTCAAATATCTCAAAAGCTTTCACAATTGACTATATATGACCGGCCAATTACACTACGCCTTGGCCAAACAATTGCACAGAACAAAATTTACTGTCAACTTGGGGAGTTCATTAGTCTTAATCAAAAATTTACTTTTATCTCTTGAATTCAAAAATTTATTGAATATGCATATCTATGTGACAAATAAATTGTATAAATTGTATTTATGAAGGTCAAAAGCTAGATGACTCACATAAAAAATTCTTGGCCAAATCTATTGTGCAATAATGAGAAGCTTTCTTCTTATGAATGGATCAAATACGAAACTTTTTCAAAGTACATAATTAATCAATTTAATTATTTTAAATTGACTCTAGATATCAAGAATAAATTAGATATTCTAATTGTCTTTAGCAATGCAAGTTTTCGCCCTGATGCAACTGCCACATACAATGATACAAAATTTGCTATGGCCAAAAAACTCCAATAGTCAAGTTGTGCATGAACTTAGTTGTTCAAACTTTGAAGGGATAGTGGTTTTAAAAGAAGTTGGCTGTGTCTAAATTTTAGCAGTATCAGATATATATCCTGTCCTCCTAGTTCACATAGCAGTGGAAAAGAAGGTTTTCCAATTATAAATAAATATTGAATTTCAAATACATATTTAAACAATGCTTGGAATGATCATTAGAAAATTATTTTTCAAACTGTTATAAAGAGAGAATTAAAGTTCTACTAATAATAATAATAAAAAAATATACAAAAAAGATTGTCAAATTATAGGATTTTTCTTCTTACGAGATCAAAATATTTTGATAGCATATAATACGTCTTTTTTTATTGGTTTTTTTTGGGTAAAATAGTATTGTTATTTACAAATACGTAATTGCATACTTTCAAATATACGTGCACGCGACAACATTCTTTGTTTTATTTAATGAGATAAACTTTAAATTTAATTAGACCCACTTATGATCAATAATTATTATATTTCTCTTATGATGTATGCAACAATAACTTCCGTTGTTTTATTTATAATATTAGGTGCAAAATACATGCGTACAAATAATGAAATAGTTTTTCTTTTTATCTTTCAAAAGTTTAAAGGATAAATAAAACATGGGTTAACACTTTTTTATATAAATCATGAAGTGTTATTTAATATTACAAAGGAAGTGTAAAAATAATAAAAAATTAAATAAAATGAAAATACTATCAAATTTTTGAAAATAATATTACACTATTGTGAACGAATAACAAATAAATAATATTTCTCCTTAAAAAACAAATTAATAATTATTAAAATGAATTTAAATTAACTTATTTAAAGAAAAACTGATTAATTGATGTGGCAAATGGACGGACTGAGCAAGTCAAGCACACTATCAAGCTAGCCAAAACCATTGCAATCAGATTACAAGGATTTCTTGTGTTAGCGGGTATTTAAGGGATGAGGGAGTTAGGGGAAGATGTGAAAATTTTAAACCAATATCAGATTTCTCCTTTTCTCTCTTACAATCTGCCTTTACTTCTTTTCTTACTCTCTTGAGATTCCATTATGTTAGCACTACTCTGCCAACCTTCGTCAAGGGCATCAACTTCACCCTCATTACTTTAATAGTTGTTTTGTCCAATACACGTCTACTAGCACCTACAAGTTTATTAAATCTGTACAACAATGAACACCATCCATATGTATGGGAATGGCACAATGCCCAAATATCTCAAAAGCTTTCAAAATTGACGGTATATGGCCAACCAATTACTCTGTGCCTTGGCCAAACAATTGCTAAGAACAAAATTTAATGTCAACTTGGTGAGTTCATTAGTCTTAACCAAACATTTACTTTTATCTCTTGAATTCAGTAATTTATTAAATATGCATATCTATGTGACGAATAAATTGTATAAATTGTATTTATGTTGGTCAAAAGCTTGATGGCTCGCATAAAAAAATCTTGGCCAAATTTATTGGGCAACAATGAGAAGTTTTCGGGTTACGAATGGATCAAATACGAAACTTTTTCAAAGTATACGATTAATCAATTTAATTATTTTTAATAGGCTCTAGATATTAAGAATAAATTAGATATTTAAGTGCCCTTAGCAATGCAAGTTTTTGCCCTGGTGTAACTTCCACATACAATGATACAAAATTTGCTATGGCCAAAAAACACCACAGTAGTCAAGTTGTGCTTGAACCTAGTTGTTCAAACATTGAAGGGACAGTGTTACCCAAATTTGTTCATTGAAAAACATAAAAAAATCTACCTCATAAAGTATCCACTCACCTGATATAAGATACGATAACTCGACATTTGAGTCGACGTCAGATTCTACTCTCAAAATTTACTATCACCTCTTACTTTTTTTACAAAGAGTGTAGAGGAAAGAAATAATTAAAATTGTTTGCCTTGCGATCTATATATAAGCATTCATAGGGAGAAAGAATTTATTATTTTTTCAATGTGAAACTTAAAACTAAAATAATATAAAACTTTCTTCTCAGATGTGGGAGTTAAATAGCAAGCTTCTCTTTTTTCTTTGCTTTATTCGTTAAGACTTATGCTCATTTTTTTTTAAAAATTATCCCTATCTTCTTTTTTTAAACATATATATCCCTATCATAACAAGAATCTCTTGTGTAATTTTCAGAAATTACATAATTTTAAAATTACATAATTTATTTTAAAATAAAATACCATAAAATAATTTAAACGGTAATTAACACATAACAAACTGATATGGATCCTACTTGTAGAAATATGAAGAACATCTAATAGTCAGTCTGTAAGGCTTCCAAATTCAAAATCATAAGCAAAATTAATTCTTAAACTTGCCTATACGAACAATATAATGAGCTTGCCAGATAAGTGGAAACTTACATGACCAACCAAAGTAGTTAAACCCTAAGCAGTTTCAATACCTATATATGAAAAATATGCAATTTCAAAAGAGTTGACAACTCAATGAGCAGTTAATATCTATTACTGTAGTGAACATGTTTGGTAAGAGGGAGAGGAGGAATGGGATGGGAATGAGAGGTTTTTTATGCATTGACCTTGGAGATTTTGTATGTTCCATTCCTTTTCTTTGCTGGACACCAAACATGCGCTAGGGCTCTATTATTTTCAAAATTCGATTATAAAAATCTGTTTCAAGATTTACAAAAGAAATTTCAAATAGACTTATAATAGATAGAAACCACTCACTGCACTTAGCAATTTACAATTGTGTCTTACTCCAACAAATCACCTAAGTGAACTAATAGTTTCCTGTACTGTTTTGTAACTGTAGAAAATGCCAATAATCTAAATATTAGTCATAAACAATTAAATTACCTAATTTATTGTCAAAATCCTAAATAATTTCATATACCAAAGTCTAAATTTATTATCCAAAATTGCCTAATGAAAAAACATAAAAAAATTCATTACACAAAGTATCCACTCACCTAACTTAAGTTAGGATGACCAAAAATCTGAATCGACGTCAGATCTTACTTGCAAAATTTTGTATCACTTCTTACTTTTTTATAAGGAGTCTAGAGGAGAGATACAATTAAATTTGTTTACCTTACAGTGTATGTTTAACTATTCATAAGGAGAAAGGGTTTACTATTTCTCTAATGTGAGACTTAAAAAACTAAAATAATATAGATCTTTTTTGTCAAATATGTTACTTAAATGACAAGCCTCTCTTTTTTTCTTTCTTTATTTTTTGGTTAAGTCTTGTCTTTATTTTTTTTAAAATTATCCCTATCTTCATTTTTTCAATGTATATATCTGTATTGTTACAAGAATCTCATATGTAATTTTCAAAAATTAAATATTTGAAAAAATTACATAATTTATTTCAAAATAAAACACCATAAAATAATTCAAACGGTAAATAATACATAACAAACTAACATGGATCCTACTTCTAGAAATATGAAAAACATCGAGGAGTCAGCCCTTAAGACTTCCAAATTCAAAATCATAAACAAAACTAATTCTTAAACTTGCCTACACGAACAATGTGGTGTGCTTACTAAATAACTAAAAACTCAATTGATCACCCATTGAGCAGTTAATATCTATTACACTAGTGAATATATTTGGTAAGAGTAAAAGGAAAGGTTTGCAATGGCAATGAGAGGTTTTTCTTGCTTTGACCTTGGAGATTTTGTAAGTTTCATTCCTTTTCTTTCTAGGACACAAAACATACACGAGGCTCTACTATATTCAAAATTCAATTATAAAAATATGTTTCAAGATTTTCAAAAGAAATTCCAAATAGACGTATAATAGAAAGAAACCACTCATAGTACTTTAGCAATCTACAATTGCGTCCTTCTCCAACAATTTTCCTTGGTGAATTGGAAGTTTCTTGTACCGTTCTTTGATCAAAGAAAATAATAATAATCTATATATCAATCACAGGCAATTAAATTACCTAATAATCCTAAATAATTTCATATACTGAAGCCTAAATTCATTACCTAAAATTGCCATATGAAAAAGATAAAAAAATCCACTACGTAAGGTATCCACTCACCTAATTTAAGATAGGATAACCCAAAATCTAAATCTACATTAAATCTTGCTTGCAAAATTTACTTTAACCTCTTTTTTTTTTGTAAAGAGCCTAGAGGAGAGAGATAATAAACTTGTTTATCTTACGGCCTGTATATAACTATTCAAATGGGGAAAGGATTTTACTATTTTAACAATGTGAGACCTAAAACTACAATAATATAAAACTTTTTTCTCAAATGTAGGACTTAATAACAAGCCTCTCTCTTTTTTCTTTTTTTTTCATTGAGACTTATCCTTACTTTTTTTAAAATAATCCCTATATTGAGTTTTTTAATATATATATCTATATCGTTATGAGATTCTCATATGTAATTTTCAAAATTACATATTTATAAAAATTACGTAATTTATTTCAAAATAAAATACTATAAAATAATTCAAACGGTAATCAATACATAACAAATTGACATGGATCTTACCTGTAGAAATATGGAGAACATCTAAGAGTCAGCTTACAAGGCCATTCTAAATTCAAAATCATAAACAAAAGTAATTCTTAAACTAGCCCACACAAACAAAGTGATTAGCTCACCAAATAACTGAAAACTCACTTGATCAATCAAAGTTGTTAAACCAGAAGTAATCTCATTACTTGTATATGAAAAATATGCAGTTTCGAATGAATTTACAACTCAGTGAGTAATTAAGATCTATTACACTAGTGAACATGTTTGGTAAGAGGAAGAGGAAAGAAATGGAATGGGAATGAGAGTTTTTTTTTTATGTTTTAACTGTGAAAATTTTGTATGTTTCATTAATTTTCTGTCTAGGATACCAAACATGCACTAGGGCTCTACTATATTCAAAATTCAATTATAAAAATCTGTTTCAAGATTTTCAAAAGAAATTCTAAACAAACGAATAATAGAGAGAAACCACTGATAGTACTTAACAATTTACAACTGCATCTTACTCCAACAATTTGCCATGGTGAATTGAAGGTTCTCTGTACTGTTTTGTAACCATAGAAAATATCAATAATATATATATCAATCATAAATAACTAAATTACCTAATTTGGTGCCTAAATCCTAAATAATTTCATATACCAAAGCCTAAATACATTACCCAAAATCACCTAATGAAAAACATAAAAAAGTCCACTACATAGAGTATCCACTCAATTAACTTAGTTAGGATAAATAGAAATATGAATCGACATCAAATCCTGCTCTCAAAATTTACTATCACCTCTTACTTTTTTATAAAGATTCTAGATGAGAGAGATAATTAAACTTATTTACTTTACGGTCTATATATAACCATTCATAAGGGGAAAGTGTTTACTATTTTTTCAATGTGAGACTTAAAATTAAAATAATATTGAACGTTTTTCTAAGATGCAGGAACTAAATAACAATCCTCTCTTTCAAAATACGGAGATTATTTATTTCAAAATAAAATGCCAAAAAATAATTTACACGGTAATTAACACATAACAAACTGATATGAATCCTATGTCTAGAAATACGGAGAACATTTAAGATTCAGCCCACATAGCTTCCAAATTCAAAATCATAAACCAAAACTAATTCTTAAACTTTGCCCACATGAACAATGCAATGAGCTTGCCAAATAAGTGGAAACTCACATTATCAATCAAAGTAGTTAAACTAAAAGCAATCTTATTACCTGTATAAGAAAAATATGCAATTTTATATGTTTTTACAACTCAATAAGCAATTAATATCTACTACTCTAGTGAACATGTCTGGTAAGAGGGAGAGGCAAGGAATGGAATGGGAATAAGAGCTTTTTTATGCATTAAACTTGGAGATTTTGTATGTTCCATTCCTTTTTCTTCTAGGACACTAAACATACACTAGGGCTCTACTATTTTCAAAATTCAATTATAAAAATCTATTGCATGATTTACAAGAGAAATTTTAAATAGATGTATAATAGATAGAAACCACTCACAGTACTTAGCAATTTACAATTGCGTCTTACTCCAACAATTTGCTATAGTGAATTGGAGGTTCTATGTACCATTATGTAACCATAGAAAATGCCAATAATCTATATATTAGTCATAGACAACTAAATTACCTAATTTAATGCCTAAATCATAGATAATTCCATATACCAAAATCTAAATTCTTTACCCAAAATTGCCCAATGAAAAACATAAAAAAATCCGTTACATGAAGTATTCACTCACCAAACTTAAGCTAGGTGTAACACCCTAACTTGTATAGGCATTGTGTTACGTGTTAAAAATTGATTATTAAATTTTAATTAAGTTAATGTGTAAATTTAGTTTAAATTTATTTTAAGGTCAGATTATGTGTTTGTTACGTTAATAGAATTTATTAAATTATTTAAACCATTATTTTGGTTCATACGTGCCTACATTAAATTTTTCTTAAAGAAATAAAATATTAGTCATATATCAAAAAATTCAAAATTTAATTTTGAGTCATAAAATATTACTCACGGAATAAAAATATCACCCTAACATGTAAATATATCTAATTGCGTGTTATCTTCTACAAAGAAAATTTATCGGATTTAAGCTCTTAATTGACATTTCTCCATCAAATAAATTTCTAAAATTTTTTACACACAACCACATTTCATATCAACCATCTACATCATAAACAAAGAATTGTATACTATTATACATTACTGTACATTCAAAAGACTTCTAACCTGGGACTTTTGTTTGTACTTCAACCTATATACATATGCACATCAAAAGAAAACTACTGGCCTCACTTGGCCATGCAGGAAAAAAAAACCAGGGTCAGTATCTTACATGTACATAGTACATTCCAAGCTGATTCTTCTTAAGCTACTAATAATTAACATCCGGAATAACCAAAATAAAATGGTCCTCCGATGAGGAAACATCCAGCTAGTGTCAATGTACAAAGAAATGTAAATCCTTATCTTCAGTCAGGTGCAGGAGGCTCTAGAAATACCACAGTATATAGGGGTGAGAAATAAATTCTTAATAGGTACTCAAGTATGTAAAAATAAAAATATAAGTCCCATAGCATTTTCAGCTGTAATAAATACAGAAAACACAGTTCTATGGGTAGTCTATAATCTCAAATGTGCATAACAATTAACATGTACAATTCCACAAAACTTTATTCTATGTTACATGCTCACTAAGCTTAAACTAGGGGCCTTTTAAATTTCTCTTTTGCCTACATGGTCCAAATTTTAACTGGTTGAGAATTCTCTCTCGGCATAGGGCATCCCCTAAAACTAGAGTGGCCATTCCACATGTGCACTGGTGGATTTAACTCCACTATCTACACGTTTGGTGGACCTGTCAATAGAATGGACTTAGGCACATGTATGGCTTCTCGTGGATTTCTTCCATGATATTTTATTAGAAATTATTTTCTAATATTTATGGATCAACTCAAATTCATTTTCCTTCTCTGGAGGATGACATCAAATCCTAGCTCATTTCTTTCTCTTTAATTAAAGTAAGCATGTAACATATTAAGAGTAAACTTTTTAAGGCACTAACATCTCAAAGAGACATTAGACAAGATAATACATCTCTAAATCATCTCAATTTCACTATCTAATATCTTGTAACATCTTTTAACCCATGTCAACTCAAGATTACATGACTTGGCAACCTTGACTATACAAAACCCTTCAGAGCTATGGGTTAGGCTTAGTGTGCTAATGGTTCGAAATTTGTCTATTCTAACTCAAAATACACTCAAGTTAGCCTGACTCACTAAAAATTTATTCAAGCCCATATCAAACTCTGTCCTTTCTTATTAATTCTAAATAAGTATAACTTAGTGAAATGTATACTTTGGTCTCAAACTCCATTCTTCTAATAAAACATCTCTTTCACTTATCATAGAACACTCTCATATTACTACTTAGCATCTAAATCACATGACTTTCATTAGAAATCCTCACATGACCAAAACCTAGTGAAAGATAAATATCACTAGTATAGGTTATTTACTCTCAAATTAACACCATATTATGAAGCCACACCCTAAAATCTTCAAACTTCCATTACCTACTAAAAGAATTATATCCAAACAACTTAATCATCAAACTCCCAAAAATTATTACCCATGGCCATGAACCATACACACATAAGCACACATAGATTTTCATTCCAATAAGCCAGAATTATCCATAAAACTAAATAAATCCTATTTCCAACAAAAATACACAAACCCTAGTATGGCCGTGAGCTAGGGGGGGTCCAAAATTTAAGATTTCAAGTGATTTTCACCATGATTCATGAACAACAATGATTTCAAATTACCTAATTAAGCTCATAACCATACAAAAATCTCAAAATCACATACTAGCAAGATCCTAACCCTAAAACCTTAAGTATGGTAACTTGGGAAACTTAACCTCCACTAGAAAATAGGTTAGGAACCTTAACCTAAGTGGTTCACCTCACTCCAAACACCCATAACCACTCTTAAAATTCTAGAGAGAGAAAGTATCATGAATTTTAACCATCAAGCACCATGAAACTATGGTTTTAAAAAAGAAAAAGTTAGGTTTTGAGTTCCTTATCTCTTCAAGTTCAAGTTTGGTGAAGGTTGGGACCTGTTTACTCCTTTTTTCCTCTTTCCTTCTTCTCTTCTCCTCCTTCTCCTCCTAGCCGTGACTATAGCTTCCCTCTCTCTCTTCTCTCTTTTTTTTTTCTTTTTCTCCTTTTCTCCTTGCTTGGCAGTGGAGTTAGGGACACAAAGGAGAGTTTATTTAATATTTTTAATCTTACTTTGTCTTATTAGGAAACCAGTAGAAAAGCTTGCTTTTTAGTCATGTTAATCCTCTTAATCATCGTTTTTAATTAGTTTGTAACTAGGTTAGTTAAATGGAAACTAAATGAGAAGAATTAAATAATAATAGATTTAATTACTCTAGTCCAACAGTGATTATTTTTCCTATCTGATTAAAATTGGGCACTTATCAGAGTATTATTGGTCATTTTAAACTAATTATATTTTTACTTATGTAAATCTTTCTAAATATTAATTTTTAATAATATAGAGTATGACAATTTCACTTATTTTAAATTTATAAATGCTTAGAAAATAATTAATAATTTATAAAATCAATTTGATTAATTTTTGTGTTTAAATGTTTCACTGGACAAAAATATCTTCATTTGAAATCCCAAAATTACTAAATTGCGATTGTATAGTTTTTACTATTCCTTCAGATATTTCAACTTTTCTAGTTTCCCTTAAGTAATTTTTACTGTTATCTTCTATTTAAATGTTAAAATAAAAATATTAAGAATTAAATAAAACATCTACTAATGAGAAATAATAAAATAAATAAAAACTACTTTAGAAAGTTTAAAATTTATATTTACTTAAATGGGGATGTTACACTAGGATAATCGAAAATCAGAATCGATGTTAGATCCTGCTCGCAAAATTTAGTATCACCTCGTACTTTTTTATATAGAGTCTAGAGGATAGAGACAATTAAACTTGTTTACCTTATGATTTGTATATAACCCATTCATAGGGGTAAAGGGTATACTATTTTTCTAATGCGAGACTTAAAATTAACATAATATAGATCTTTTTTGTCAGATATGTGACTTAAATAACAAGCATCTCTTTTTTTCTTTCATTTTTTTTTTGTAAGTCTTGTCCTTATTTTTTTAAAAATTATCCTTATCTTCATTTTTTTAACATATATATATATATATCCGTATTGTTATAAGAATCTCATGTGTAATTTTTTAAAATTATATAATTTTATTTCAAAATAAAACACTGCAAAATAATTTAAATGGTAATTAACACATAACAATCTGACATGGATCCTATTTCTACAAATACGGAGAACATCTAAGAGTCAGTGCTCAAAGCTTCCAAATTCAAAATCATAAACAAAACTAATTCTTAGACATGCCTACACGAACAATTCGATGAGCTCACCAAATAACTAGAAACTCACTTGATCAACCAAAGTAGTTAAATCAGAATCAATCTCATTACCCGCATATGAAAAATATGCAATTCCAAATGAGTTTACAACCCATTAAGCAATTAATATCTACTATACTAGTGAACATGTTTGGTAAGAGGGAGAGAAAAGGAATGGAATGAGAATGAGAGGTTTTCATACTTTGACCTTGGAGATTTTCTATGTTCCATTCCTTTTCTTTCTAGGAGACAAAACACGCACCAAGGCTCTACTATATTCAAAATTCAATTATAAAAATCTGTTTCAAGATTTTCTAAAGAAATTCCAAATAGACGTATATTAGAGTGAAACCATTCACAGTATTTAGTAATTTACAATTGCGTCGTACTTCAACAATTCGCCTTAATGAACTAGAAGTTCTATGTACCGTTTTGTAACCATAGAAAATACCAATAATCTATATATCACTTATAGACAATTAAATTACCTAATTTATTGTGTAAAATAATTCCATGTACATCTTTGTAACCACAGAAAATTCCAATAATATAGATATCAATAACAAGCAATTAAATTACCTAATTTTTTGCCTAAATTTTAAATAATTCCATACACCAAAGTATAAATTCATTACGCAAAATTTCCCAATGAAAAAAATAAAAAAGATCCACAACGTAAAGTAGCCACTCACTTAACTTCAATTAGGATAACCCGAAATCTGAATGAACGTCAAATCCTGCTTGCAAAATTTACTTTAACCTCTTAAATTTTTATAAAGAGCCTAGAGGAGAGAGATAATTAAACTTGTTTACCTTATGGTCTATACATAACCATTAAAAGCGGGAAATGGTTTACTACTTTCACAATGTGAGACTTAAAACTAAAATAAAATAAAATTTTTTCTCAGATGTGGGACTTGATAACAAGCCTTTCTCTTTTTTTCTTTTTTTTTTCGTTAAGACTTATCCTTACTTTTTTTAAAATTATCCCTACTTCTATTTTTTTAATATATATATATGTATCGTTACAAGATTCTCATGTGTAATTTTCAAAATTACGTGTTTATAAAAATTATATAATTTATTTCAAGATAAAACACCATAAAATAATTTAAATGATAATCAACACATAGCAAACTGATATAGATTTTACTTGTAGAAATATGGAGAACATTTAAGAGTCTGTCCAGAAGGCCATTCCAAATTCAAAATCATAAACAAAACTAATTCTTAAACTTGCCTACATGAACAAAGTGATGAGCTCACCAAATAACTGGAAACTCACTTGATCAACCAAAGTAGTAAAAGCAGGAGCAATCTCATTACCAGTATATGAAAAATATGCAGTTTCATATGAGTTTAAAACTCAGTGAGCAATTAAGATCTATTATACAAGTAAACATGTTTGGTAGGAGGGAGAGAAAAGGAATGGAATGGAAATGAGAGTTTTTTATGCTTTGACCATGGAGATTTTGTATGTTTCATTAATTTTCTTTCCAGGTCACCAAAACTGCACTAGGGCTAAACTATATTCATAATTCAATTATAAACATCTGTTTCAAGATTTTGAAAAGAAATTTCATATAGACGTATAATAGAAAGAAACCACGCACAGTACATAGCAATTTACAATTGTGTCTTACTGCAACAATTTGCCTTGGTGAATTGGAAGTTTCTTGTAGCGTTTTGTAACCATAGACAATACCAATAATCTATATATCAATCATAGACAATTAAATTACCTGATTTAATGCCTAAATCCTAAATAATTCCATATACCAAAGCCTATATACATTACCCAAAAATACCAAATAAAAACATAAAAAAATTCACTACATAAAGAATCCACTCACCTAACTTTATTTAGGATAACCTGAAATCTGAATCGACGTCAGATCCTAATCATAAAAGGGAGAGGAAAGGAATGGAATGGGAATGAGAGATTTTTTATTCTTTGACCTTAGAGGTTTTGTTTGTTCCATGAATTTTCTTTCTAGGACACCAAACATGCACTAGGGCTCTACTATGTTCAAAATTCAATTATAAAAATCTGTTTCAATATTTTCAAATAAAATTTTAAATAAACTTATAATAGATAGAAATCACTCATAGTACTTTAGCAATTTACAATTGCAACTTACTCCAACAATTCACTTTAGTGAACTGAAAGTTTCATGTATAGTTTTGTAACCACAGAAAATACCAATAATCTATATATCACTCATAGACAATTAAATTACCTAATTTATTGTGTAAAATCTAAAATAATTCCATGTAACAAATCCTAAATTCACTACCCAAAATTGCCTAATGAAAAACATAAAAATATCCACTATGTAAAGTATCCACTCACCTAACTTAAGTTAGAATAAGCTAAAATCTGAATCGACGTCTGATCCTAGTCGCAAAATTTACTATCACCTTTTACTTTTTTATAAAGAATCTAGGGAAGAGAAACAATTAAACTTGTTTATCTTACGGTCTATATATAACCATTCATAGGGGAAAGTGTTTACTATTTTTGGAATGTGAGACTTGAAACTAAAATTATATAGAATTTTTTTCTCTGATGTCTATCTTAAATAACAAGCCCTTCTCTCTTTTTTTTTTCGTTAAGATTTACCCTTACTTTTTTATGAATTATCCCTATCTTCTTTTTTGAATATATATATATATATATATATATATATATATATATATATATATATCTGTTTCGCTATAAGAATCTCATGTATAAATTTTAAAAATTACATATTTCTAAAATTTATTTCAAAATAAAACACCATAAAATAATTCAAACAGTAATTAACACATAACAAAGGACATGGATCCCACTTGTAGAAATACAGAGAACATCTAAAAGTCAGCCCACAAGACATCCAAATTTAAAATCATAAACGAAACTAATTTTTAAACTTGCCCACATGAACAATGTAACACCCTACCTTATAAGTAAGGTTCCACAATTTAACTTGATTTATGAATAGAGTTATTTCACAAATTTCTCTTCTTCTTAGTAAAAATAATTTGGTTTCTCGACCAAGGCATTGCCTAGGCACTGGGACTCTATCGCCAGAGCGCCCAGGAGCCAAAACAACACTTTCTCTTGGCCTGGAGTGCTAGTCGCTAGACGCTTAGGTGCCCAGTCTTGGCCAATCCACTGTCTAGTTGGCTGAGAAGGCCAACTCAGTTTTCTACATTTGATTCTTTTTGAAACACTTCTTGGAAATTTTCTCGGCATAATAAACACATGATTAATCTTACTTGAAAGGAATCAAATCATTGCTAAATTTGGTGATTCTCAATTAAGTACTTAGTTTATAATTAATTAACAAACACACTAAATTTATTTAATTGTAACCAAGGGTTAGGGTTACATCTTGGGTCACTTAACAACTATTTTACAAACAAAATAAAGGGGAATTTGGTCAAGATATTTTACATTGCTCCCTTTAAAAGTGACCACTACATAGTTAAACTTATGCATCCTAACACATTATCCTTCGTCGGGATCTTGGTTGTCATTCTGGATAATCCTGATGCTATGGATTGCTTTGACTGAACCCACTAAGGGTATGTCAACCAAAAAATATTGAATCTCAATTATTATCTGAAGGAACGACATCTTGGCTTAAATATGAAAACATTAGCAAATAGGGGTGAGATAAAAATCTCAGTAGAGAGAGATAACACTTGATTTTTAAGCTATTATGTTTTTAGCTGTATAATCATACAGAAAATAACTTCTCTTTAATGTGAGCTCTCATTTAAAATGATTTCTTAGTCTTGTTATGCCTTGTTATCAATAACTTTTATAAACATCATAACATGATTCTCAAACTTAGGAATAAAGCTCTTTTTGCTTGCAAGGGCGTCCCCTCGCCATCGTTACCGAAGTGACTTTGCCACAAAGTGGCCTTAATCATGTGGAATCACCTCCTCGAGGATTATATCCAAGCTTTGGTGAGATCACCCCCCATAAGGATCATATCGTAAAACTTATTGATAATAGACATAATCATGTCAAATATTTATCATCCATTGTTCATAATCTTTCATTCAAAAATTGAAACATCATAATAAATAAACACACAGAATGAACCATCATTAAAGAATAACATATTTCATCAAAAATAAGAACACATATTAAATAAGAGTAGGGAGGAGAAGTGTTATCACTCCCTACTTGGTGTTTTATTCAAGTGTGTGTGTTCATGGAATACATGGGATGGGGTATTTATAGGGTGAAAGGTGTGTGTGCCATGAGTGTCTTTCTGGCACATGTGATTAAATTCACATGGTACCATAACTCCCATGTTGTTAGCCGTGCACCTCTTTTTCTTTTAGGAATCTTATCTCTTTGAACTCAGAGTCTAGTTATGCTAGATACTCCTAAGTTTTCAGGTTAGTCTACTTAGCTAGCTTACAAGTGACATTATGCTATGTACTTGGGTCATTCAAGAGGTGTCTTTGCCGTGTATACAAACTTTCTTCTTCCCTTATAGTCATATGCTTAATAAATGCTTTAAATAGGGAAATGCCACATGGCTTTTCCATTATTACTTAGGTTTGCTTAATGGCCGTATACTTAAATAAAAAGTTGAATCTCTTTATTTTGCCTTGTCAGTTAAGGTTATATGATTAAATCTTAATTTAACTTTATATGTTGTCTCTTAATATTTTAATTTCTCACTAATGAGTAATTTTAACTAATGCTAATAGTTTAGTCATTTCATGACATTCTCACCTTGTAAATCCAATCTTTTGAAATTTCTACCCCTTTTTATTATGTTTATTAGCTTTTCTTTTATTCTATGTAAAATTCTCTAAGTACGATTGACTTGACAAGATTATTTGTTTATGCAAGCTAACCGTAAGATGCATGGTCCTTTCTTCTCACTTGACTATAAAAATAACTTTCTATTAATTGCCTCTTGAATTCTAACTATGTAATCATTCCTTAGTACGTTATTTCTCTAGCTTCTAGTTGTTATTCTCTAGACTTCTTGACTGTGCATGTCCTTAGGGATTCCATCCCTTAGTAGTTAAGTTGTCTTGAGTTGACAGTTTTGTTCTTTTTCTCTTAAGTAGCCGTGAGAGTGAACTTCTCCTTTAGGTTTGATTTTGATCATGTGATTAAATTCAAGCTAGGCTAGGCTGATGATTCTTGGTACTTTATCTTTGTTAAATAATAAATTCTTGGTTAAAATTTGTTGTCTAACTGATGGATACATTTTAACTATCTTCTTTGATGGTTACCTATCTTTTGATAAGTACATTTGTAGTTTATTTTATAGTTTAGCCGTGGAAAAGGTTGGTTCCTTTATTCTCTCCTTAGTGATTAAGATCACAAGCTTTTAGGAAAAAAATATTCTTCTTGGCCGTGCACCTTTAGCGTTCTAGGTAGTAATTTATTTCAACTTTTTCCAAGTAGCTTTTATTGTTACTTTTGACTATATAGATTCTTTCTTCTATTTGGTTCTTTCTTCTTCTTTGTACTTTCTATCTTTTGTCTTATTCTGTTAAATGAATTGACTAAGTATTACTAGTTGACTTAGAGTTAATTTGTTTTCTTTTTGGACTAATATTTCTCGATTGACTTGGGGTTGACTAATTTTTTCTAAGTTTACATAGGGTTAACTTCTTCTAACTTTTCTTTAGTTTCACACTAGTTTCCTTACTTCCTAACCAACATTACACTTTTAATCAAGAACCTTATCCTTGACTTAGAATAACTTTGGAAGGCTTTTCTTCCTTTCCAAGAGGTCTTCACATGAGAGAGACTCCATGAAGCTTATTGATTTCTTTTTGTCTCTTTGTTCATAATGGTTAACTTACTTGTCCTTTTTCCAAAGATTCCCTTTTTGACTTTAGTTTTCTTAAGGTGGTTTCTTACCTTTTTCAGGTGCACTTCCTTTTCTTTTAACCAAAATAATATCTTATACTTATACTTTATTTCTTTTCTTTCACATGTCACTTTCCTAAAAGTTTCCTTTCTTCTTCTTCTTTCTTTCTTTTATGTGGACTAAGTTTTTAGCTTTTTAATTTTTAATTTCTTAAGTTATCTTTTATTTTAGAAATTTTCCTTGTTCCCTCTTGTTTTCACGTGAATTTAGAAGGCAAGTTTATTTGTCCTTCTCCCCTTTCTTTTATCATTTGGTCATTCATTTGGTCTTTAGACTTAATTTGCTTTTGGATTCTAAATCACACATGACCTAAGATGCTTTAATAGACTTAAAGTTTTTGTTCTAACTTACTTTATATGACTTGGACCCTTTTTAAAAATTATAATGAGCTTCATAACAAATTCTAATATAATCACGCATAATCAAAGCATAAAATATATTTTATAGTTTTAGGGGATGCTACAAACAATACGATGAGCTCACCAAATAACTGGAAACTCACTTGATCAACCATAGTAGTTAAACTAGAAGAAATCTCAATACCTGTATACAAAAAATATGTAATTTTGTATGAGTTTACAACTTAGTGAGCAGTCGATATCTACTACCCTAGTAGAGGTAAGAGAGAGAGGAAATGAATGGAATGAGAATGAGAGATTTTTTATGCTGTGACTTTCGAAATTTTGTATGTTTCATTCCATTTTTTTCTAAGACAATAAACATGTCCTATAGCTCCACTATATTCAAAATTCAAATATAAAAATCTATTTCAAGATTTTCTAAAGAAATTTCAAATAGACGTATAATAGATAGAAACCACTCACAGTACTTAGGAATTTACAATTGCGTTTTACTCCAACAATTTGTCTTAGTAAACTAGAAGTTTCCTATATAGTTTTGTGACCACAGAAAAAATCAATAATCTATATATCAATCATAGACAATTAAATTAATTAATTTAATGCCTAAATCCAAAATAATTTCATATACCGAGGCCTAAATTTACTACCCAAAATTGCCCGTTGAAAAACATAAAAAAATGCCACTACGTAAAGTATCCACTCGCCTAACTTATGATAGGATAACTAGAAATCTAAATCGACGTCAGATCCTGCTAGCAAAATTTACTGTAACCTCCTACTTTTTTATAAAAAGGCAAGAGGAGAGGGACAATTAAACTTGTTTACTTTCCGGTCTACATATAACCATTCATAGGGAAAAAGGTTTACTATTTTTACAATGTGAGACTTAAAACTAAAACAATATATAACTTTTTTATCATATGCGGGTCTTAAATAACAAGCCTTTCTATTTTTTTTTGTTAAGACTTACCCTTGCTTTTTAAAAAATTATCCTTATCTTCTTTTTTGTAATATATATATTATATATATATATATATATATATATATATATATATATCTTTAAAAGAATCTCTTGCATAATTTTCAAAAATTACATATTTCTAAAAGTTACATAATTTATTACAAAGTAAAACACCATAAAATAATTCAAATGGTAGTTAACACATAACAAACTGACATAGATCCTACTTGTAGAAATATGGAGAACATGTAAGAGTCAACATACAAGACTTCCAAACTCAAAATCATAAAGAAAACTAATTCTTAAACTTGCTCACACAAAAAATGTGATGGGTTCGCCAAATAATTGGAAACTTACTTGATCAACCAAAGTAGTTAAACCAGAAGCTATCTCATTACCTGTATATGGAAAATATGAAATTTCATCTGAGTTTTTAACTTAGTGAGTAGTTGATATCTACTACACTAGTGAACATGTTTGGTAAGAGGGACAGGAAACGAATGGAATAGGAATGAGAGATTTTTATTCTTTGACCTTGGAGAATTTGTATATTCCATTCCTTTTCTTTTTAGAATACCAAAGATGCACTAGGGCTCTACTATATTCAAAATTCAATTATAAAAATATGTTTCAAGATTTTTAAAAGAAATTTAAAATAGACGTATAGTAGATAGAAATCACTCACAGAAGTTAGCAATTTTTAGTTGTGTCTGACTCCAATAATTCGCCTTGGCGAATTGGAAGTTCCCTGTACCGTTCTGCAACTATAGAAAATACCAATAATCTATATATCAGTTGTTGACAATAAATGTACCTAATTTAATGTCTAAAATCTAAATAATTCCATATAACAAAGCCTAGATTCACTACCCAAAATTGTACAATGAAAAGAATAAAAAAAATCCACTACGTAAAGTATCCACTCACCTAACTGAAGTTAGGATAATCTAAAATCTATATCGACATCAGATTCTGCTCGTAGAATTTGCTATCACCTCTTACTTTTTTATAAAGAATCTAGAATGTATGAGACAATTAAACTTGTTTACCTTACGATCTATATATAACCATTCATTGGGGAAAGTGTGCACTATTCTTTCAATGTGAGACTTAAAATAATATAGAACTTTTATCTCAAATGTGGAGCTTAAATAACAAGCCTCACTTTTATTCTTTATTTTTTTTCGTTAAGACTTATCCTTATTTCTTTAAAAATTATCCCTATCTTCTTTTTTTTAATATATATATATATATATATATATATATATATATATATATATCGTTATAAGAATCTAATGTGAATTTTTTAAAAATTACATATTTCTAAAATTTATTTCAAAATATAACACCATAAAATAATCTAAACTGTGATTAACATATTACAAACAAAATTAATTTTTAAACTTGTACACGTGAACAATGTGATAAGCCTACCAGGTAATTGAAAACTCAATTGATCAACCAAAGTTGTTAAACTAGAAGCAATTTTTTTACCTACATATGAAAAATATCCAATTTCGTATAAATTTATAACTCAATCAGTAGTTAATATCTACTACACTAGTGAACAAGTCTAGTAAAGGCGAGAGGAAAGGAATTGAATGAGAATGAGAGGTTTTTTTTTTTTTTTTTTCTGCTTTGACCTTGGAGATTGTTTATGTTCCATTCCTTTTCTTTCCAAGACACTAAACATGCACTAGCACTCTACTATATTCAAAATTCAATTATAAAAATTGTTTCAAGATTTTCAAAACAATTTTCAAATAGACGTATAATAAATAAAAATCACTTACAATAAATAGTAATTTACCATTGAGTCTTACTCCAAGAGTTCGCCTTGAGAAACTCTAGGTTACCTTTATTGTTTTGTAACCGTAGAAAATACCAATAATCTATATATTAGTTATAGACAATTAAATTACATAATTTAATGCCTAAAATCTACATAATTCCATATACCAAAGCCTAAATTCACTATCCATAATTGTCCAATGAAAAATATAAAAACATGCCACTACGTAAAGTATCCACTCATCTTACTTACGTTAGGATAACCCGAAATCTGACTCGATGTCAGATCCTGCTCTAAAAATTTACTATAACCTCCTACCTTTTTATAAATAGCCTAGAGAAGAGAGACAATTAAAGTTGTCTACCTTATGGTCTATATATAAAAATTCATAGGGGGAAAGGGTTTACTATTTTTCCAATATAAGACTTAAAATTAAAATAACATAAAACTTTTTCCTCAGACGTGAGTCTTAAATAACAAGCCTCTCTCTTTTTTTTGTTGAGGCTTATCCTTATTTTTTTAAAAATTAACCATATCTTCTTTTTTGTAATATATGTACCGGTATCTTGACCAGAATCTCTTTTGTAATTTTCAAAAATTTCATATGTCTAAAAAATTCAAAATTTATTTCAAAATAAAACACCATAAAATAATTCAAATGGTGTTAACACATAACAAAATAACATGGATCCTATTTGTAGAAATGTGTAGAACATCTAAGAGTCAACCCACAAGGCTTCTAAATTCAAAATCATAAATAAATCTAATTTTTAAACTTGCCCACACGAACAATGCGATGAGCTCACCAAATATTTGGAAACTCACTTGATCAACCAAAGTAGTTAAACCAGAAGCAATCACATTTCCTATATATGAAAAATATGCAATTTCGTTTGAGTTTACAACTCATGAGCAGTAAATATTTACTACACTAGTGAACATGTTTGGTAAGAGGGAAAGGAACAAAATGGAATGGAATGGGAATGAGAGGCTTTTTAAGCTTTGACCTTGGAGATTTCATATGTTCCATATCTTTTCTTTCCAGGACACCAAAAACATGCTAGGGCTCAACTATATTCAAAATTGAATTATAAAAATTTGTCTCAAGATTTTCAAAAGAAGTTTGAAACAAACATATAATAGATAGAAACCACTCAAAATACTTAGCAATTTACAATTGTGTCTTACTCCAACAAATTGCCTTGGTAGGTTCCCTGTACCATCTTGTAATCATGGAAAATAACAGTAACCTATATATCAATCATAGACAGTTAAATTATCTAATTTAATGCTTAAATCATAAATGATTCGAAATACTAAATCTTAAATTCACTACCCAAAATTGCCCAATGAAAAACATAAAAAAATTCCACTACGTAAAGTATCCACTCGCCTAACTTATGCTACGAAAACCCGAAATTTGATTCGACATTAGAGCCCGCTCGGAATATTTTCTATAACCTCTTATTTTTTTATAAATAGGCTAGAGAAGAGAGACAATTAAATTTGTTTTCCTTACGGTTTATATATAACCATTCATACGGGAAAAGGATTTACTATTTTTCCAATGTGAGACTTAAAACTAAAATAATATAGAACTTTTTTCTCAGATTTGGGTCTTAAATAACATGCCTCTCTCTTTGTTTTGTTAAGACTTGTCCTTATTTTTTTTAAAGATTATCCCTATCTTCTTTTTTGAAATGTATATACCTGTATCTTGACAAGAATCTCTCATGTAAGTTTCAAAAACTACATATGTCTAAAAACTAACATAACAAATTGGTAGATAATTCAAATGGTAGATAACACATAACAAACTAACATGGATCTTACTTGTAGAAATATGGAGAATAGGTAAGAGTTAGCCCATAAGGCTTCCAAATTTAAAATCATAAACAAAACAAATTCTTAAACTAGGCTACACAAAAAATGCGATGAGCTTACCAATTACCCAAAAAATCACTTGATCAACCGAAGTAGTTAAACTAGAAGAAATCTCATTACCTTTATATGAAAAATATGCAATTTTGTATGAGTTTATAACTTAGTGAACAGTTGATATCTACACACTAGTGAACATGTTTGGTAGGAGGGAGAGGAAGGAAATGGAATGGGAATGAGAGGTTTTTTAAGCTTTGACCTTGGAGATTTTGTATGTTCCATATCTTTTCTTTCCAGGACACCAAAAACATGCTAGGACTCGACTATATTCAAAATTCAATTATAAAAATCTCTTTCAAGATTTTCAATAGAAATTTGAAAGACGTATAATAGATAGAAACTACTCAAAGTACTTAACAATTTACAATTGTGTCTTACTCCAACAATTCGCTTTGGTGAACTGGAAGTTTCCTGTATCATTCTATAACCATAGAAAATACCAATAAACTATATATCATTCATAGACAATTAAATTACCTAATTTAATGCCTATATGCTAAATAATTCCATATACCAAGACATAAACTCACTACCCAAAATTGCCCAATGAAAAACATAAGAAACTCCCATTACGTAAAGTATTCACCCACCTAACTTATGCTATGATAACCTAAAATTTGAATCAATGTCAGATATTGCTTGAAAATTTTTCTATAATCTTTTACTTTTTTATAAAGAGCCTAGAGAAGAGAGACAATTAAACTTGTTTATCTTAAGGTCTATATGTAACCATTCAGAGGAGAAAAAGGGTTTGCTATTTTCCCAATATGAGACATAAATCTAAAATAATATTGAGGTTTTTTGTTAGAAGTGAGTCTTCAATAACAAGTCTCTATTTTTTTTCATTAAGACTGATCCTTATTTTAAAAAAAAAATTACCCCTATCTTCTTTTTTGTAATATATATACTTGTTTCTTTACAAGAATCTCCTGTGTAATTTTCAAAAAGTACATATTTCTAAAAATTACATAATTTATTTCAATATAAAACACCATAAAATAATTCAAATGGTAGTTAACACATAACAAATTGAAAAGGATCCTACTTGTAGAAATATGGAGAACATGTAAGAGTCAGGCCACGAGGCTTTCAAATTCAAAATCTTAAACCAAACTAATTCTTAAACTTGCCTAGACAAAAAATGCGATGAGCTCACCAAATAACTGAAAACTCACTTAATCAAGCAAAGTAGTTAAACTAGAATCAATTTCACTACCTGTATATGAAAAATATGCAATTTCGTATTAGTTACCAACTTAGTAAGCAGTTAATATCTATTACATTAGCGAACATGTTTGGTAAGAGGGAGAGGAAAGGAATGGTATGGGAATGAGAGGTTTTATATGCTTTGATCTTGGAGATTTTATATCTTCCATTCTTTTTCTTTCCAGGACATCAAACATGCACTAGGCCTCAACTATATTCAAAATTTGGTTACAAAATTTGGTTACAAATTTTCAAAAGAAATTTGAAATAAACTTATAACAGATATAATCTACTCACAGTACTTAG
The DNA here is from genome assembly GCA_019955255.1 of Castanospermum australe. Taxonomy (NCBI): domain Eukaryota; kingdom Viridiplantae; phylum Streptophyta; class Magnoliopsida; order Fabales; family Fabaceae; genus Castanospermum; species Castanospermum australe. Next base: position 484,959 of record NSJW01000151.1, read on the forward strand.
CAATTTATAATTGTGTCCTACTCCAACAATTCGCCTTGGTGAACTAGAAGTTTCCTATACCATCCTGTAACCATAGAAAGTATCAATAATTTATATATCAATCATAAACAATTATATTACCAAATTTAACACGTAAATTATAGATAATTCCATATATCCAAGCTGAAATTCACTATCCAAAATTTCTCAATGAAAAATAAAAAAAAATCCATTGCGTAAAGTATTCAGTCACCTAACATAAGTTAGGATAATATGAAATCTGAATCGACATTAGATCATCCTTGCATAATTTATTATCACCTCTTACTTTTTTATAAAGAATCTAGAGGAGAGAGACAATTAAACTTATTTACCTTACAGCCTATACACAATCATTTTTAGGTGAAATAGTTTACTATTTTTTCAATGTGAGACTTAAAACTAAAATAATATAAACTTTTTTTTATCAAATATGGGACTTAAATAACAATCCTCTCTCTTTTTTTTCTTTTTTGTTAAGATTTACCCTTATTTTTTTAAGATTATCACTATTTTCTTTTTTAAAATATATATATCCATATCGTTAGAAGAATCACATGTGCAATTTTCAAAAATTTCATATTTCAAAAATTTATTTCAAAATAAAATACCGTAAAATAAATGCAAATGGTAATTAACACATAATAAACTGACATGGATCCTACTTATAGAAATACAGAGAACATCTAAGAGTCAGGCACAAGGTTGCTAAATTCAAAATCATAAATAAAACTAATTTTTAAACTTGTCCACATGAATAATGTGATGAGCTCACCAAATAACTAAAAGCACACTTAATCAACCAAAGTAGTTAAACTAGAAGCAATCTCATTACATGTATATGAAAAGCATGCAATTTCGTATGAGTTTATAACTCAATGAGTTGTTAATATCAACTACACTATAAGACATGTTTGGTAAGAGGGAGAGGAAAGGGATAGAATGGGAATGAGAGGTTTTTTATATTTTGACCTTGGAGATTTTGTATGTTCTATTCCTTTTCTTTCCAAGACACCAAACATGTACTTGGGCTTTACTAGATGCAAAATTCAAGTATAAAAATCTGTTTCAAGATTTTAAAAAAAAATTTCAAATAGACATATAAGAGATAAAAACCACTCACTGTACTTAGCAATTTACAATTAAGTCTTACTCCAACAATTCGCCTTAATGAATTGGAGGTTTCCTATATCGTTCTATAACATTCAAAAATACCAATAATCTATATATCAGTTATACACAATAAAATTAACTAATTTAATGCCTAAATTCTAAATAATTTCATATACCAAAGCTTAAATTCACTAACCAAAATTGTCTAATGAAAAATGTAATACCCAAACTATTTTAGGCATATTCCGATACGTAATAAAATATAAGCAATTAAATATTCAATTGAAATAATGATTAAATTTAAACATTTAATAAATGATTATGTCACTATTTTAAATAAAAGAATTATTAATTCATTTGATTTCATGAACCGATTGCTTGTCTTTATTTTATTATCCTTAGGGAAAAATTTTTTGAATTATGTACATAAAATTTTTAGATTTTATACCGAATCATAAAATTCCCATCACGTAATAAATAAATATTTCTAGTATAATAAAAATTATGATTCCTTGTTATGTCTAATAAATTTAACTCTTTTTTTCATTTGATTACGAGACTATTAATTAATAAAATATCTTTAATATTTAACTTCAATTCTAATAAACCATTAAATTCTAACTTCCTTCATGTACAAAGGTAAATAATCTCAACCATACACTAAATTAAACATAAGCTCATATGCTAATCCTTATAAGTGTGTACAAACACACAAGTACACATTTATTTATTTGTTTTTTACATATTTTACTTTGAAAAAAGTGTTAACAGTAGATTTTTACCCACTCAAGAGACTATATACATATCCACATAAAAAATACATTTGGCCTCACTAGGCCATGCAGGAGGGAAATTTATGTTAACATACTACATAACCATCAAACTATCAAATAAACCATCTACAAGTAACGTTTTGGACCACCAGAACAAAACTGTCCTCCTTGAGAGAATAAACTAGATCCACATTTATAACCAGCAAAACAAAAACTCTCATCTTCAATCTTCAGCAAAAGACCTTGGAAACGCCATAATCTACAAGGGTGAGAAATATAATTTCTTAGTAGACACTCAAACAGACGATAAACAGTAATGAAAAATCATGGTATTTTCAGCTGTATAATATACAGAAAAATAGTTTCATGGTCAGTAAATAATTAGAATATGGATAATCTATAACAATTAACCCACAACATCCTTTTTATTAATTACATGCTCACAAATGCTTTAACTTAGGGCTTAGCCCTCTTTTTTTTTCATCTTTGCCTATATGGTCCCATAACATAATCATTAACCACAGTCATGACAATTTGTATAATTGAGAATTCTCTGTTGACATAGGGCGTCCCCTAACATTAGTGGCCATTCCACACCCATTTAGTGAATTCCACTCAACATATCCACAAAGTGGACCATAGACACATGTAAGAGTTATCATGGACTTCTTCCATGATATCTTTTTAGAAATTCTTTTCTAATCTTTCCGATTCACCTCTAATTCATTTTCTTTACTTGAGGATCATTTCTAAGTTTATATCTTTTCTTCCACTTTACTTAAAGTGAGCATGCAATTAACTTGAAGGTGAATTTGAGACACTTAATACTTTCATTTGGCATCTACTAATGAGATTAAATCTCTAACTATTTATTCTATCTCAAATTCACTACTTCCTAGCTTTGGACGTAGACATAGGCCAAAATTTTTAATAGCAATTCATTGCTTCTCATTCAACATAAGATTCACATATCATTTGATATGAAGGCCACTGATAGCCCTAGGCTCTCTAACATGGCCGTGCACCACATCTATTGCCTCTAGGGTTTTTCTTTCACATTTTATTTGAAAATGCACTAGGAGGACTCTCTAGATTACCTAATGGTCATTAAATCTAGGTTTAGTCACACCAATATCTTTGATATCTAATATGGCCATGGGCTTGTTAGAGATGCACCATGGGTTTTTAAGTTAATTTCCAAATGGAAATATGTTAAAATCTCACTAAAAACCTTTCAATCTTACTAATCACTAACAAACTCACATTTTTCCCCTTCACATACCCTAGGGCCGTGGTTCACCTAAGGTTTAATTAAAGCAATTCATAGCTGTTTAATCATAATTACACCTAGAAAATCACCAAAACACTACAAAGACCTCAAATTCATTCTTTGCTAACATAATTCAAATTAAAGCATATAAATCACAAATTTTTCCTCTTGAACCCTACATGGCGGTGTATATTCAAAGAGACTCTAAGGTGATTTTAAACCATCTAAACATAGTAAGCCATAAATAAGTGTCAACACACCATAGAAGTCTAAAACACATAATTACTTAACAAGATTTAAAATAAATGATTAAATCACAAAATCTCTCTATGAAACCCTAATATGGCCGTGAGTCATCCAAGCTTCCAACACCTGATTTCAAGCAACTTTAGCACAAATAACACATGAAACATGTCTAAATCACTCCATGGAATTTATATCCATCCATAGTCATCAAGATTAAGCCATGGGTGAAATCATTCAAACCAAAACCTAGCTATGGCAACATAGGGAAAGATCACCATCCATTTGAAAATAAGCTCACAAACTTCATAAAACTAGATAATCTTGCTATAAATCACCTATAGTCAAGCTTAAAACCTAGATAGAATAAATATCCATGGATTCAAGGATAGTAACCCACCATGAAACTCAAGGTTTTTCAAGAAGAAAGAGCTAAGTTTGAGTCCCTACCTCTTGAAGATTGAGTTTGCTAGTTATCTAGGCTTCATTTCCCCTTTTTCTTCCTTTTTCTCTCCTTCCTTCTTCCTCCTTCTCTCCTTCACTGTGACCTCCTATCCTTCTTCCTTCTGTCTTTTTTTTTTTCTTTCTTTTCTCTCTTGATCTTAGCTTGGCCATGAGGTTAGGGAGACACAAGGAATTAATTGGTTTGTTTAATTTAGTTTAAGTTTTCCTAGGTTTTTGGCTTTGTTAGGCAAGCCAATCAAGCTTAAATCTTTAGTCTTAAACTTATCTAATTAATTATGACATTTAGTTATAATAGAACTAAGCTAGTTAGATTTGAAATAAATGAATGTAACTATATTAGTTTGGTTTAGTTTCTCTAACTAGGTAATTATTACCTTTCTAGTCAATGGTTGGCTCCCAAGTGTCATCATGCTATTGGTTAATTTTTGACCAATGGATTGCCTCTAAATGGCACAATTCTATTGACCAATACTTGGCCAACCACATGGCGCCACATGCCACCATATCATTGGCCAAGTATCTAGCCAATCATAAGCCTCCATGTGTCACTCTCTCATTGGCCAATTTTCATCAAATGACATGCTTCCACATGTCACGCTTTAATTGGCCCATTTTCTAAATGTCATCTTTCTATTGATTTTATTATGCTATTTTCATCCAATCCAATTATGAAGTGACTAGAAACATATCAGTGGGCTCAATAGTCAATTTTAGCTAATTACTAATTCTAATTTGTCACTTGACTAAAATGCTCCTATTCACAGATCTAAAATTATCAAATTGCCACTATTAAGATTTCACTATTTCATTAGGCATTTCAACTGGTGCTTATTTCTCTTAGGTAATTTTCAAAACTCTCTTTAATTTGAACAGTACAACAAAGTTATTAAAAATCAAATAGGACAAGAAATAACAAATAATAGATAAACGACCATTAAGGCTAATTAGGGTTTTATAATTCATACTTCGTCAAGTGGGAATGTTACAAAAAAACATAAAAAAATACCACTACGTAAAGTATCCACTCACCAAACTTATGCTAGGATAACCTTAAATATGAATCAACGTTAGATTCAGCTCGCAAAATTTACTATAACCTCTTATGTTTTTTACAAAGAGTCTAGAGGAGAGAGATAATTAAACTTGTTTACCTTACAGTCTAAATATAACCATTCATAAGGGGAAAGGGATGTGAGACTTAAAACTAAAATAATATAGAACTTTTTTCTTAGATGTGGGTCTTAAATAATAATCCCCTCTCTTTTTTTTCGTTAAAATTATCCTTATGTTTTTAAAAATTATCCCTATTTTCTTTTTCATACATATATATCTGTATCTTTAAAAGAATCTCTTGCATAATTTTCAAAAATTACATATTTCTTGCATATAAATACACTGCTGTGATGAGGAGCTTTTAAATTATTAAGACTTCAATACTCTAAAAATGAATTTGAGAATGGACCCTCTAGAGACCATGGACTCGAGAACCCCTTTGCTGGACTAATTTGAAATTTTTGTTTGACTCATGACTATTGGATGAGGACCGTATCATACTTGAATGAATATGATAATTATGGACTATCATGATACTCCACTAAGAATGTTTGTTTGTGACTATTTAATATTGACTTAAACCACGGTATGCCCATTGGAACTGGAATGGATTGTGAGACCATATATATCTATGAACTCTTCGTGGATGATTTTTGACGGACTGTAGGACCCGTGGCCAATACTTTGAGAATAAAGGGTAAAAACTCTACATACAAGAATGCCAAGTTGTGGCTAAACTGAATTTTTAAGACTTATTACCTGCATCGTTGGCTTCCAGTGAGCAAGTATTGTGATTTTTTTAATTTATAAGAATTGAAAGTGTGATACTTGGCACTCAAAGGATAGTGCATCGACTATGAAAGGAAACACTTAAAAGTTTGTGTTCTAAGTAGAGCACTCAAAGGTAAGTGTCAAGCACTCAAAGCAAAGTGCTACATGAGGTAAAACACCCAAAGGGTAGGTGTTTTGATTAACTATTTATTTCAGTAAATACTGTTGTTCTGTTTTACTTGAATTTATCCTCTTTCTATGTAAATTATTGTGTAGATGTCATAGCTTTGGTTTTATAAATTATCTATATCAAGATACAGATGAAATTCACCATGTTATCATTTTCTCTATTGCTGGTTCTCTACTAAGAAATTATTCTCATTCGTATTTAAATTTTCATGGTGTTTTCTGAAAATCATCCAACATGCCAATGACTACTATTGTCATAGAGTTAGAGTATGTTTGGGTGTACTTGCTTGAACAGGAGGGCTTTGCAGAGATATTGACCAACATCAATGTCTATTATTTAGATTAATGTATGATGCAATATAATTAAATATGTAAATATAGGTAGAATATGTAAGGGCGCCACATAAGGAGGGAAGGTTACTAAATCTACCCGATGCGTCAATGTTTTCCTTTTGTTAGCTTTTTTTTTTATGTACAAAAGGAATACCCAAGTGGTGCCTCGACAGCCGGTATTAACTACCCAAACAACCTGGATGCTAGAACATATATATAGTGGTATACGTACCACCTTACTATTTATCTTGTTTCTTTGGCTTAATGACAATAGGTTCATTACTCCTGAACAAATTAAGGTTGACGATTCAAATTCATTACCATGTCGCATGCCTAACTCATGTTTATTTCATACCTAATTCCTAAGAGAAATCTTTTTATATATATATATAAAGAAATGTGGCTAGAAATATATAACGCAAAAAGTAAGAGAACCAATGGAACTTGTTATTGCCACCGAAAGTGCCTAAAATGTAGTTCTATGATCACGTTACTAATATATATGGGCCTAATATTTTGTTTAAGCCAACAATGATTCCACCTCTGAAATAAACCTTTAAAAAAAACAAAAAAAACATGTGTCTCAATATATATTTGAATGGGTCTTAAGAATGTACCTTGAGATACTTTCTTTTTCAGGTCTTAGCCCTGTCGCAAGGTCCCTCTGGCGACGCAATACATAGCGGTGAAACTCTCTTTATTGGAAAAAGAATAATGGGGAATATGGGATGCAACAAAGCAATGTAAATGAATGTAAAAGATGGAGTTGCCACCAATCGTCTTCTTCCGTTAAAACTAGAATGGTGCGATTGGATACCTAAATATGTGGCCTACAATTCAGTTCAAATTTAGGGGTTGGTTATAAGTAAGGAAGGTGTTAGTACCTTATACTGTTCGTTCTGCGAATGGGTACCTATTTAACTTAAGATTATCTACTAATTGAATTATGTAGTTCAATTATTATTTAAAAATATTTTTTATATTTATTTTTATATGTCTCAATTTGTCATACATATTATCAAAAGTGATAAATGACTAAGACAGTAAATGGGCAGCTAAATAGCCATTATTATAGGGAATAAATAGTAAAGCCTCAACATAAAACATGAAAATGGTAAATTTAAAAATTCTTTATTTTCAAGAAAATTGATTAAATTAATTAAATTGAATGATTTTAAAAATGAATATCTGAAAGAGGTTTTCATAATGAGCGATAAAATGAAATTTAAAAATGTTTTAAGTGAATTTCACCAAAGTTTATTTTCAAAAAAATTGATTTCACAAAATATTTATTATTAATTTAATTAATTTCAAAAAGGTTTATTATTAGCTTATTTCACAAAAGGTTTATTGAATTATTTTCATAAAAATATTTATTTTTAATTAATTTCATAAAAAGGTTTATTTTTAAAATTAAATCTAAATTCACCACTATCACAAAGTTGGGATTATTTAACTTATTCCTTATTTATTATTATGTTTATTTTTTATAACTAAATGATTTTTAAAATTATGAAAATTAGCTTAAGACATTATTACTAATGAAATGCAATGACTAATATGATTTGTACATACTGAAGATCATTAAAATAAAATTGATAATTGGATTGAGACTTTATCAAAGATCATCTAAAGTGCTACTAGCACTTCTGACAAAAGAGATTCTTTTCAATTGAAGAATATCAAAATGTTGTCGTCGCTGCTTGTTAATTTTGATTATTTCGTTGCTAGCATCTTAATCTATTATTAATTTTAATTATTAATAATAATGCAATATGTCATATAAGATAACAAAAAGTCAAATAATCCTAATCTAAATCAACCCAAATAAAATAGGCATAATAATTATCCAAATTAAATTCTAATGATCAGAATATTCAAAATAAAGATAATGATGATGAAATTCTAATAATATCTAACAGGATACATATGTGATGGAAATCATTAAAATAAAATTAATAATTGAATTAAGACTTTATTAGAGATCATCTAATGTAATTTTCTCTCTTTCTTAATTAAGTTATTAATTAATATTATAGAACAATAAGAGAATTAGAATAAATTCGTTTCATACGAAATTAGATTCTTTACATACTAGACTAGACTTAAAAGATAAACCAAACTTGTTGGTAGAATAACACAAACCTACCTCAGGAGATTTCCTCATGTGAACTACCCAAAAAGAAGAAAAGTCTAGTAAGAAAAGCTTAGTCAAGGATTGACTATCATTAATGACAATTAGGAATTAAGAGACTTGTTCAAAGAATATTCTAATCTGCTTAAACTTTCTAGATCTTACCTAGATGACTAAGGTTTCTTGGTTCATAAAAATAGCATATTCCTAGCATTCACCTAGTTTTAAAGAACAAAATACAAAACCTTATGTTAGCTCACGTGAAACACTAAGAAGGGAGGCAAGCTTGCTTGTTCATAAATGCATTAATGGATGGTAAGAAAGAAAGTATTGCAAGCAAATATGATTCCACAAGTGTTAATTAATATGAAGACAAAAGACTTATCTTCCAAGGGGAGGTATGCTCACGTGAAAGATAGAGAGAAAGAGGAAATAAAGCATGTGAAATGTTTCTAGGAAAGACAAATGCCTTAAGGAATAAAGTAGTATGAACATGAGACCAAAAGTAGTCATTTTAGGCCAACAAGAAGGCCAAGCGAAAGGTTCTAGGAGAAGGGAAGTCCTTTAAATTAAACTTAGTCAAGGATAAGCTAACATTAAAATAACGTGTAATGATGGCAAGCTTAACCAAGAAACAACCAAGAAAGAAGACAAAAGACTTATCTTCTAAGCTAAGTTCACATAAGAAAAGAATCTTTAGAAAAGTTAGTGATTTAGTCAAATAAGTTATCTAAAACTAACTAGGCTAAGTTAAGTATTAATTAATAGCATGACAAAATGGAATTGTCTTGGAAAAAGGGACTCAAACACATATAGACTCAAGAAGAAGGAAGAAGCAAAATTGAACAAGTAAGGAATATACCTAAAGAATAAATTAAACTCATTAATGAACAAAAAGACAAAGAGAATGACCTTGCACAAGCAAGCCATTCATGTAGGAAGGTTCAATAGAGGTTAGAAAGTCTTCTAAGCTTTATCAAGTTAAGGATAAGACTCATAATTAGAAAGTAATAGTAGTTAGCTTAATCAAGAAGTAAGGAATCTAGTTAAAAACTAATGAAAAAGTTAGAAAGTAATCAAGTCAATCCTAGGTCAATTCAAGGAATCTAGTTAGAAAATAACTAAACTAAGCTAAGTTACTAAAAGTAACTAGGTAATGATGGGCTTATAGATAAGAGCTACTTGGAGGCATTTGATTGGCTAAAAGAAAAGATATCATTATTAGTTACCTAAAGGAGTCAAAAACACATTCTACAATTCAATTAAGAAAAGAAAGTGGTCTTCTAAGAACCACTAAACATGGAATAAAGGGGAGGTAACTTAGAACTCAAAGATTCCATGTAATAAATGAAGAAATACTCAGTTGGTCAAAGAAGGAACCTATACACGTCCATGTCCCCTAGAAGGAAACCAAATAGAACCTAGTTACGCTAACTGAATAATCATTAAACAATTAAGTAAATAGGCCAGGTGTCCAAACCCTATCTAAAGGAATGTTTTAATTAATAAGATTCTTTCATTTAGTCAAAAGAAGAAGAAAATCGTATCTTTAGCATCATACAAAGTCATGGCCAATCACCTACGCTAACCAAAAGAAGTAAATAAGATTCTTTCATTTAGTCAAAAGAAGAAGAAAATCGTATCTTTAGCATCATACAAAGTCATGGCCAATCACCTATGCTAACCAAAAGAAGTAACTAAGTTATTAAATTAGTTATAGTTTGTGTCTTGAAAGGAAACTAAATAAACAACTTAGTTATTATACTTAACCAATCAATCATTAGCTAGAAAGATAAGTGCCAAGTGTCTTAATCACATGCAACTGTCATAGAAGATTCACTTCTTAGTCAAAGAAAGAAGAGATAACATATCTAGAGCACACACACGGGCATAAAGGGATAAATTAGGTCAGAGACACTTGGAAGACATTTCATTGGCTAGTTGAAAAGCTAGTCATTATGTCTAATATAGAAACAAAGTGATAAGAAGATCAAAATAGCACATCTTGCATGGCCACACTTCCTAGAATAACTTGATGACATAAGAAAATACTTAAGGTAACAAGATTAGTTATGACTATGTGCTTAGAAAAGAAACTAGATTGAATAACTAAGTTATCATTACTAACTAAGTAATTATTACTCAATTAGATAAAAATGCCAAATGACATCTCCCTAGCTTAGCTTGAAATTGAACACATGGCTTTGACCTAGAAAGAAAAACTTGAGAAGCGAGCACTCATTCACATGACCACTCAAGGATACTCACCCATTCAAGAAAGCTATTCATCATTACATGCAATTTGGAAATTTTCTAGTGGGCCAACTAAAAAGTAACTAGATACTATCATCATTAGCTAATTAGATAAGATCATATGGCATCATCCAAGCTAAAGACATTATATTAAGAGCATATTGCCTTAATCAAGAAGGTAACCATGTGGTCAAGACACACACACATCCACTTATCTCCAATTGCACGGCCAAGCAATCCAAGATTAAATTAGTTACTCAACTAGCCTAAGTAATCATTACTAGCCACTTGGATAACTCTTGAGCAAACCAACTCACAAGCTTGTGAGCTAAGGGATAAGAACCCTAAACAATCATGCCACACACCTCTGACCTCTCTTCTCTTACATGGCCATGCATTTCCTCTAGGCCTATAAATACCTCACTCCCGTTCTTTCCATACACATGATAACTCCAAATACCAAAACTCTGCCCAAACACCTGGAGACCATTCTACACGTGGATATACCAAGAGAAGACCATCCAAACAAAGGTAGTTTCAAGTAGGGATAATGACCTTCTCTTCTTCACTCTTGTTGAATATGTTTCTACTTTGTATTTTTAAATGTTTGATGGATATGCTATTATTGTTTCTATGGTTCATGATATGTTTTATTTCTCAAGCTTACGATACTTTCATTTTGAAAGATTAAGACCATGGACTATGAAATTCAATAACATTGTGTTCTATTACCAAAAGTTAGAAATGATCCTCAAAGGAGGTGATCTAGATGATTTTTGAGAAATGATCCTTATGGGAGATGATCTCACAAGTTTGGAAATGACCCTCAAAGGAGGTGATCCCGCATGATCAAGGTCACTTTGGTGGTAAGGCCACTTTGGTGGCAATGGCGAGGGCACACTCTTGCAAATGGAAAGAGCTATATTCCTATGTTATGTTTATAATCATGGTTTAAGGTCTCGAAAGATAAGAAAGATTGGTAATACAACATATCAAGGATAAAGAACTTATTGAATAAGACTAAAGTTAGAAAAGAAGCTATTTTGTATACTATGTACAACTAAGAACATTACTTGATTTTGAACTATAAATTGTTATTATTGCCTACTGAGATTTATATCTCACTCCTTTATGGTAATGTTTTTAAATTAAGATGCCGCTTATCACTTTATCTATTGAGATTGAGATCATATGGTTAGATATCCCAGAGTTGGGCCCAATTCGAGTAATTCAAGATGTCCACATTGTTCCCTTGAATAATCAAGGAGGAAGCTAGAATGTAGTTTATGTTTAAGAGTCCCTAATGAAAGATACCCCTAACATACACTTTTTTGATGTAAATTATAAGTGAAATGTTAGAGGATACTCTTGTATGATAGCTGGAAAGTGACTCTTTTGATGTATCCTAATGACCTAGCTCATGTATAACAAGTTTGTGGTTTGTTTATATGGTGATGTGTATGATTTTCATTAATCATTAATCCTAAGTTTTGAGTAGTAAAGGAGATGCTTAACATCCCTAAAATATAGTTAAATATATGTGGGAGTAAGTTTAGAAGTGAGAGCATGCATAAATATAAGCAACCAAAAACAAAGAATGCAAGAAAAATAAAAGTGGCTCTCGGCCTCTTGGGCACCTAGGCGCTAGTTTTTTGGGTGCCTAAGCGGTGGACAACGCTTAAGTGGTCAAGTCAGGGCGCTTAAGCGGTGAGTGGTTTGAAACTAGGTTGTTTTCTGGACTCTGGGTGCTCAGTCGATGGAACCCTAACACTCAAGCAGTGTCAAGGCAGAGAATTTATGTCATTTTGACTAGAAAGGAACCAAGTTTAGGAACTTATATGAAATCTAAGGCAAACTATGAATTACATCTTCAATCTTGCATGGTTTTTAGGTTAGATATAAACTAATTATGCATGGATATTAGCTTGAATCTAAGTTGAGTCTTAAATGCACCTTATGGTTAAACATGATTAAGAAGAAATAAAAAAATAGACAATGAGTTAGTTTCTTTTGCCTCAAATGGAACCAACTTTAAGGTTTTAAAATAGGGTTTAATGAACCTTAAATTAAGCTAAAGTTTTAGAACTTAAATAGTGTTATAAGAAAGCCTAGCAAGTAATCAAGTATGTGAGGCTCAATTTTTGAATCTTAATTATATGTGTAAGCACCTTTGTGGGGTTGAGATTATCACAAGAAAGGTCGATTTATTAATTTAGTTTATTTTTCTTAATAATCTACCAGAAGATGACTTAATTATAGCTAGTTAAAGAAATAATTAACTAAGTAAGCATGTGGTACAATACCTCTAAGGTAGGATGTTAAATCTAAAACCTTGCCAGCACTTCTGATAAAACAAAAGAGATTCTTCTCACCTGAGGAATATCAAAATGTCGCCATTACTGTTTGCTAATTTTGATTATTCTGTCGTCGGAGTCTTAATTCATTATTAATTTTATTTATTAATGATGATGCAATTAATATCAAATAAATAAATAGAAAAAGCCCAATGACCCTATTCAAAATTAACCCAAACAAAATAGTTCTAATAATTATCCAAATTAAACTCAAAATAAAGAAACTGATGATGAAAAATAATAAAAATGAAATTAATAATAATGAAGCAATATATGTTACATAAATTAATGATAAAGGCCTAATAATCTAAATTAAAATTTTTCCATATAAAATAAGCTCAACAATTAATCAATTAATTAATTCTAAAGACAATAGAAACTTACACGACCCACAATAAAGAATCCCAAATACTAAAGTCGAAACACAAATAAAATAAAATAAAAAAAGAAAAACCTGCCAACATGATTTAATGGAAGATTATTTGATGGGTGATTGGATAATTACATGAAGGTGGGTGCAAGACATGAAAGAGTGTAAAAGTGCAAGTGTTGTGCAAATGTGTGGGTGAGGGACGAGTGGTGCATGTGCAAGTGATCAGGTGCAAGTGAATGTGGGTGCAGTGAAAGAAGTGAGAAAGTATGGGTATGTGAGTGTGTGCGTGAAAGTGAATGAAATGAAAAGGTGCGGTGCTAGATGGATGATTATATGAAGGTGCAGGAGTGATTATGGGAGGCTTTGGATTATTGGTTTCGCCGTTCATGATAGTGCAGCTGTGTGGGCATCCATGGCTTCGATTGATGCTTGAAAGCTGTAAAAAAATGAAAGCACTTTCTTTTTTCTCTCTCCCTTCTGATTCTGTTCTCTTTTCCTTTAGTCTCTTGATCTATCTCCTTTAAATATACTAGATTCTTAACTATTAGATAGAACAAATCTTAGCTGACTCAATTTCTCTTAATCAAATCACCTTTTCCTAATTGTTTATTATCTTAATAGGATCTCTAATTTGAATTGAGCATAATCTATTATTTATTATTTAATTGCTACTATTCTTAAGAAATTAGAATAACATTTTTAAAATTATCTTTTATTAAATTAATTGGTAAGATAAAAATTAGAATATTTATTTTTTTTCCTTTTTTTAAACACCTTATTACAATTAAAATAAAATAAAATAAAATAATGGCTGGACAAAATATGGTGTTTACAAACACTATTTCCTGTTTTAGAAATTTATAGACCCTATCATCTCGTATTGATTAAAAGAAAGGACTTATAATGAGCCTAAGCCTAATTTAATCAAATAACAGAACTCCAAAAGTTTGTGAGTGCCTTATAGTGGTAACAGAAGTCTTCTTTTACTTTCATTGTATTTTACTAATCATATATGTGTATATCAAATCTCTCTCTCCCCAAAATTTAGAAGTCAAGTTGCATATTTGAGGATAACGTATGAAAGTAATAGAAGAAATAAATAACTTCTATAAGGTGTCACATAAATTTCCTAATTTAATGCCTAAATTCTAAATAATTTCATATATCAAAGCTTAAATTCACTATCCAAAATTGCCCAATGAAAAATATAAAAAAAATCCACTACGTAAAGCATCAACTACATAAAGTATACACTCACCTAACCTCAGTTAGGATAATCCAAAATCTGAATCGACATCAGATTCTACTCGCAAAATTTAATATCATCTCTTACTTTTTTTATAAAGAATCTAAGAGAGAGATAATTACACTTGTTTACCTTACAGTCTATATATAACCATTTATGGGAGAAAGATTTACCTTTTTTACAATGTGAGACTTAAAACTAAAATAATATAGAACTTTTTTATTAGACGTGAGACTTAAATAACAAGCCTCTCTTTTTTTCTTTCTTCTTTTCGTAAAAACTTACCCTTATTTTTTTAAGAATTACTTCTATCTTCTTTTTTCCATATATATATCCATATTGTTACAAGAATCTCATGTGTAATTTTCAAAATTTACATATTTCTAAAATTTATTTCAAAATAAAACACCATAAAATAATTCAAATGGTAATTAAAACATAACATGGATCCTACTTGTAGAAATACAGAGAGCATCTAAGAGTCTGCCCACAAGACTTCCAAATTCAAAATAATAAACAAAACTAATTCGTAAACTTGCCCGCGCGAACAGTGCAATGACCTCACTAACTAACTGGAAACTCACTTGATCAACCAAAGTAGTTAAACTAGAAGCAATCTCATTGCTTGTATATAAAAAATATTTAATTTCATTTGAGCTTACAACTTAGTGAGTAGTTAATATCTATCATACTAGTGGACATGTTTGGTAAGAGGGAGAGAAAAGGAATGGAATCGGAATGAGGGGTCTTTTAGGCTTTGATATAGGAGATTTTGTATGTTCTATTCCTTTTCTTTCCAAGACACCAAACATACACTAGGGTTCTATTATGCTTAAAATTCAATTAAAAAAATTTGTTTGAAGATTTTCTAAAAAAATTTAAAATAGACATATAATAGATAAAAACCACTCTTGGTACATAGCAATTTACAATTGCATCTTACTCCAACAATTCACCTTAGTAAACTGAAAGTTCCTTATACCATCCTATAACCATAGAAAATATCAATAATCTATATATCAGTCATAGATAATTAAATTAACTAATTTAATGCCTCAATCCTAAATAATTCTATATACCAAAGCCTAAATTTGTTACTCAAAATTTTTCAATGAAAAACATGAGAAAATGGCATTGTATAAAGTGTTTACTCACCTAACTTTTGTTAGAATAACCCGAAATATGAATTGATATCAAATCCTACTTGCAAAATTTACTATAACCTCTTACTATAAGCTCTTGGTCGCACGAAAAATGCAATGAGCTCACCAAATAACCGGAAACTCACTTGATCAACCAAAGTAATTAAACCAGAAAAAATCTCAATACCTATATATGAAAAATATGCAATTTTGTATGTGTTTACAACTTTGTGAGTAGTTTCTATTTGCTACACTAGTGAACATGTTTGGTAAGAGGGTGAGGAAAGAAATGAAATGGGAATGAGAGGTTTTTTGTGCTTTGACCTTATAGATTTTGTATGTTCCATTCATTTTCTTTCTAGGACACTGAACTTGCACTAGGGCTCTACTATTTTCAAAATTTAATTATAAAAACTATTTGAAGATTTTCAAAAGAATTTTCAAATAGACGTATAATAGATAAAAACCACTCATAGTGCTTAGCAAATTACAAATGCATCTTACTCCAATAATTTGCCTTGGTGAACTGGAAGTTCCCTGTCCCATTTTGTAGCTATAGAAAATATTAATAATCTATATATCAGTCATATACAATTAAATTATCTAATTTGATGCATGAATCCTAAATAATTCCATAAATTGAAGCCTAAATTCACTACCCAAAAGTGCCCAATGAAAATCTTCCAAAAAAATGCCACTACATAAACTATGCACTGACCTAACTTATGTTAAAATAACTTGAAATCTGAATCGACTTCAGATCCTGCTTGCAATTTTTACTATAACCTCTTACTTTTTTATAAATAATTTAGAAGAGAAAGATAATTAAACTTATTTACTTTACGGTCTGTATATAACCGTTGATTGGGGAAAGGGTTTACTATTTTCCCAATGTGGGACTTAAAACTAAAATAATATTGAACTTTTTTCTTAGATGTGGGTACTAAATAACAAGTCTATCTCTTTTTTTTATTAAGACTTATCCTTATTTTTTTGAAAATTATTCCTATCTTCTTTTTGTAATATATTTATTTGTACCTATGCAAGAATTTCTTGTGTAATTTGGAAAGTTACATATTTCTAAAATTTATTCCAAAATAAAATACTATAAAATAATTCAAATAGTAATTAACAGATAACAAACTGACATGGATCCTACTTGTAGAAATACGGAGAACATCTAAAAGTCAACCCACAAGTCTTACAAATTCAGAAGCAAAAACAAAACTAATTTTTAAACTTTCTGAGTCGAACAATGCAATAAGCTCGCCAAATAACATGAAACTCAGTTGATCAACCAAAGTAGTTAAACAAGAAACAATCACAGTACCTGTATATGAATAATATGCCTCTTCTTATGAGTTTATAACTCAATGAGCAGTTACTATCTACTACATTAGTGAATATGTTAAGAGGGACAGGAAAGGAATGGAATGAAAATGAGAGGTTTTTTATGCTTTGACCTTGGATACCTTGTGTTTTACATTCCTTTTCTTTCCAGGACACCAAACATGCAATCGAGATATATTATATTCAAAATTCAATTATAAAAATCTATTTCAAGATTTTCAAAAGAAATTTGAAATAGCCGTATAATAAATAAAAACCATCACTGTAATTTGCAATTTACAATTTGTCTTATTGCAATAATATGCCTTGGTAAACTGGAAGTTTCCTGTACCATTCTGTAACCATAGAAAATATCAAAAATCTATACATCAATCATAGACAATTAAACTATTAAATTAATGCATAAGTTTTTAAATAATTCCATGTACCAAAGCCTAAGTTCACTACCCCAAATTGCCTAATGAAAAACATAAAATTGACAACATAAAGTATCCACTCACCTAATGTAAGATAGGATAATATGAAATCTAAATCGATGTAAGATCCTGCTTATAAAATTTACTATCACCTCTTACTTTTTTATGAAGAGTCTAGAGAAGAGAGACAATTAAGCATGTTAACCTTACAGTCTATATACAACGATATATAGGGGAAAGGGTTTCCTATTATTCTAATGTGAGACTAAAATCTAAAATAATAGAACTTTTTTATTTGAAGTGACACTTAAATAATAAACCTCTCTTTTTTTTTTTTCTTTTTTTCGTTAAGACTTATCCTTATTTTTTTAAAAATTTTCGCTATCTTCTTTTTTTTATTATTTATATATCTATATCGTTGCAAGAATCTCATGTCTAGTTTTCAAATTACATATTTCAAAAATTTATTCTAAAATAAAAAACCATAAAATAATGCAAATGGTAATTAACATATAACAAACTGACATGGATCCTACTTATAGAAATATGGAGAAAATGTACGAGTTAGCCCACAAGGCTTCCAAATTCAAAAGTACAAACAAAAATAATTTTTCAACTTGCCCACACAAACAATGCGATGAGCTCACCAAATAACTAGAAACTCACTTGATCAACCAAAGTTGTTAAACCAGAAGTAATCTCATTACCTGTATATGAAAAATATGCAATTTTGTATGAGTTTAAAACTCAATGAGCAGTTAATATCAATTACACTAGTAAACATCTTTGGCAAAAGGGAGATGAAGGGAATGGAATAGGAATGAGATGTTTCTTATGCTTTGACTATGGAGATTTTGTATGTTCCATTCCTTTTCTTTCCATGACACCAAACGTGCACTAGGGCACTACTATATTCGAAATTCAGTTATACAAAACTGTTTCAACATTTTGAAAAGAAATTTGAAATAGACCTTTAATAGATAGAAACTACTCATTGTACTTAGTAATTTACAATTGCGTCTTACTCCAACAATTTGGCTTGGTGAACTGGAAGTTTCCTCTTTTGTTCCGTAACCATAGAAAATAACAATGCCTAAATTCATTACCTAAAATTGCTTAATGAAAAACATAAAAAATTCCACTACGTAAAGTATCCACTCACCTAACTTATGCTAGGATAACCCGAAATTTGAATCGACATCAGATCCTGCTCAGAATATTTACTGCAATCTCTTACTTTTTTATAAATAGCCTAGAGGAGATAAACAATTAAACTTGTTTACCTCACGGTGTAAATATAACCATTCATAAGGGGCAAGGTTTACTATTTTTTCAATGTGAGACTTAAAACTAAAATAATATTGAACTTTTTTCTCAGATGTGGGTCTTAAATAACAAGCCTGTCTCTTTTTTTCATTAAGACTTATCCTTATTTTTTAAAAAATTATCCCTATCTTCTTTTTTGTAATATATATATCTCTGTATCTTTATAAGAATCTCTTGTGTAATTTTCAAAAATTACATTTTCCAAAATTTATTTGAAAATAAAACACCATATAATAATTCAAATGGTAAACAACACATAACTAACTGACATGGATCCGACTTGTAGAAATACAGAGACATCTAAAAGTTAGCCCACATGGCTTCTAAATTCAAAATCATAAATAAAACTAAATTTTAAACCTTTCCACACGAACAATGCGATGAGCTCACCAAATAACAAGAAATTCACTGGATCAACCAAAGTAGTTAAACCAGAAGCAATCTCATTACCCATATATGAAAATATGCAATTCAAAATGAGTTTATAAGTCAGTGACCAGTTAATATCTACTACACTAGTGAGCATGTTCGATATGAGGGAGAAGAAAGGAATGAAATAGGAATGAAAGGTTTTTTATGCTTTGACTATGGACATTTTGTATGTTCTATTCCTTTTCTTTTCAGGACACTTAACTTGCATTAGGGCTCTACTAAATTCAAAAATCAATTATAAAAATCTGTTTCAAGATTTTCAAACAAAATTTGGATTAGATATATAATAAATAGAAATTACTCACAGTACTTAGCTATTTACAATTGCATCTTATTCCAACAATTAGCCTTGGTGAATTTGAAGTTCCCTGTACTGTTCTTAATCATAGAAAATATCCATAATCTACATATTAGTCCTAGAGAATTAAATTACCTAATTTATAGCATAAATTCTAAATAATTCCATATACTAAAGCCTAAGTTCACTACCCAAAATTACCCAACAAAAAACATAAAAAAGTCACTACATAAAGTTTCCCTTCACCTAACTTAAGCTAAGATAATCCAAAATCTGAATCGATGTCAAATCCTATTCGCAAAATTTACTATCACCTCTTACTTTTTTTTATAAATAATCTAGAGGAGAGAAATAATTAAACTTATTTACCTTGCGGTCTATATATAACCATTCATATCGGAAGGGTTTACTATTTTTCCAATGTGAAACACAAAACTAAAATAACATAGAATTTTTTTCTCATATGTGGGACTTAAATAACAAGCCTATCTTTTTTTCTTTCTTTTTTTTGTT
Source organism: Castanospermum australe (assembly GCA_019955255.1). Taxonomy (NCBI): domain Eukaryota; kingdom Viridiplantae; phylum Streptophyta; class Magnoliopsida; order Fabales; family Fabaceae; genus Castanospermum; species Castanospermum australe. Next base: position 505,024 of record NSJW01000151.1, read on the forward strand.
AAGACTTATCCTCATTTTTTTTTAATTTTTTTGCTGTCCTCTCTTTTTTTAAACTATATAACCCTATCGTTGCAAGAATCTCAAGTCTAGTTTTGAAAATTACATATATCTAAAATTTATTCCAAAGTAAAACACCAGAAATAATTCAAACTGCAATTAACACATAACAAACAGAAATGGCTTGTGCTTGTAGAAATATGGAGAACATCTAAGAGTCGGCCCATATGACTTCCAAATCCAAAAGAATAAACAAAACTAATTTTTAAACTTACCCACATGAACATTGTGATGAGCTCACAGAATAATTGGAAACTCATTTGATCAACCAAAGTAGTTAAAAAAGAAGCAATCTCATTACCTATATATGAAAAATATGCAATTTTGTATTAGTTTACAACTCAATGGGTAGTTAATATCTAGTACAATAGTGAACATGTTTAGTAAGAGGGAGCAGAAAGAAATGAAATGGGAATGAGATATTTTTCATACGTTAACCTTGGCAATTTTGTATGTTCCATTCCTTTTCATTCTTAGACACCAAACATGCAGTACGGTCTACTATATTCAAAATTTAATTATAAAAATCCGTTTCAAGATTTTCAAAAAAAATTTAAAATAGACATATAATAGATAGAAACTATTCCAAGTACTTAGCAATTTACAATTATGTCTTACTCCAACAATTCGTGTTGGAGAACTAGAGGTTCCCTATACTGTTCTGTAAGCACAAAAAATACAAATAATCTATATCTCAATCATAGACAATAAAATTATCTACTGAAATGCCTAAATCATAAATAATTCCATATTCTAAAGCCTAAATTCACTAACCAAAATTGTCCAATGAAAAACAAAAAAACATGCCACTACATAAAGTATCTACTCACCCAACGTATGCTAGGATAACATGAAATCTGAATCGACATCAGATCCTGCTCCGAAAATGTATTAGAACCTCTAAGTTTTTAATAAATAGCCTAGAGGAGAGAGACAATTGGATTTATTTACCCTACAGTCTATATATAACTTATCATTGGGGGAAATGATTTACTATTTTTCTAAAGCAAGATTTAAAGCTATAATAATATAGAATTTTTTTTTTCATATGTGGGTCTTAAATAACAAGCCTATCTCTTTTTTTCGTTAAGACTTATCCCAATTTTTTAAAAATTATCCATATATTGTTTTTTGTAATAAGTATATCTGTATCTTTACAAGAATCTTATGTGTAATTTTCAAAAATTACATATTTCTAAAAATTACATAATTTATTTGAAAATAAAATACCATAAAATAATTCAAACGGAAGTTAACACAAAACAAATTGATATCGATCCTACTTGTAGAAATGCAGAGAACATCTAAAAGTTAGCCCACAAGATTTCAAAATTCAAAATCATAGAGAAAACTAATTCTTAAACTTGCTCGTGCGAAAAATGCAATGAGCTCACCAAATAACTGAAAACTTGCTTGATCAACTAAAGTAGTTAAACTAGAAGCAATCTCACTACTTGTACATGTAAAATATGCAATTTCATATGAGTTTACAACTCAGTGAGCAGTTATTATTTACTACACTAATGAACATGTTTGGGAATGAGATGTTTTTTATGCTTTGATCCTAGAGACTTTGTATGTTCCGTTCCTTTTCTTTTTAGGACACCAAACATGGTCTAGGGTGCTATTATATTCAAAATTCAATTATAAAAATCTGTTTCAAGAAGTTCAAAAGAAATTTCAAGTAGATGTACAATAGATAGAAGCAACTCATATTACTTAGTAATTTACAATTGCATCTTACTCCAACAATTTGGCATGGTGAACTAGAATTTTCCTGTACCATTCTGTAACCATAGAAAGTACCAATAATCTATATATTAGTCATAGGCAATTAAATTACCTAATTTAATGCCTAAATTCTAAATAATTTCATATAGCAAAAAGCCTAAATTCACAACCCAAAATTGCCCAATGAAAAACATAAAAAAAAAACCACTACATAGAGTATCCATTCACCACTCCTAAGTTAGGATAATTCAAAATCTGAATCGATGTCACATCCTGCTCGCAAAATTTTGTATCACCTCTTACTTTTTTTATAAAGAATCTAGAGTAGAGAGACAATTAAACTTGTTTACCTTTCGGTCTATATATAACCATTCATAGGGGAAAGGTTTTACTATTTTTCTAATGTGAGACTTAAAACTAAAATTATATAGAACATTTTTCTCAAATGTGGGACTTAAATAACAAGGCTCTCTATTTTTCTTTCTTTTTTTGTTAAGATTTATCCTTATTTTTTAAAAAATTATCCCTATCTTTTTTTTTAGTGTATATATCTGTATCGTTCCAAGAATCTCATGTATAATTTTTAAAAATTACAAACTTCTCAAATTCATTCCTTAATAAAACACTATAAAATAATTCAGATGTTAGTTAACATAAAACAAACTGACCTGGATCCTACTTGTAGAAATATGAAGAACATCGAAGAGTTATCCCACAAAACTTTAAAATTCAAAAGCATAAACAAAGCTAATTTCTAAACTTGCCTAGACGAACAATGAGATGAGCTCACAAAGTAACTAAAAACTCACTTGATCAACCAAAGTAGTTAAACTAGAAACAATCCCACTACTTGTATATGAAAAATATGCAAGTTTAAATGAGTTCACAACACATTGTATGTAAAATTTGCAATTTTGTATGAGTTTACAACTCAGTGAATAGTTAATATCTACTAAAATAGTTAACATGTTTGGTAAGAAGGAGAGAAAAGGAATAGAATGGGAATGAGAGGTTTCTTATGCTTTCACCTGGGACATTTTCTACATTCCATTTCTTTTCTTTCTTTGACACCAAACATGCAGTGGGGCTCTACTATATTCAAAATATAATTATAAAAATCTATTTCAAGGTTTTTCAAAATATATTTGAAATAGACGTATAATAGATAGAAATCACTAACATTACTTAGTAATTCACAATTGCATCTTACTCCAACAATTTGCCTTGGGGAACTGGAAGTTTCTTGTATCATTTTGTAACTATAGAAATGCCAATAACCTGTACATCGATCAGAGACAATTAAATTACCTAATTTAATATCTAAATTCTAAATAATTCCATATAGCAAAAAGTCTAAATTCACATTCCAAAATTACCCAATGAAAAGCATAGAAAAGTACATTTTGTAAAGTATCCACTCACCTAACTTAAGCTAAGATAATCCAAAATCTAAATTGACGTCAGATCCTGCTTGCGAAATTTAGTATCTACTCACTTAACTTAAGCTAGGATAATCCAAAATCTAAATTAACATCAGATCCTGCTTACAAAATTTACTATCACCTCTTACTTTTTTATGAAGAATCTAGAGGGGCGAGACAATTAAACTTGTTTACCTTACGGTCTATATATAACCATTCATAGGGGAAAGGTTTTACTATTTTTCCAATCTGAGACTTAATACTAAAATAACATAGACCTTTTTTCTCAGGAATGAGACTTAAATAAGAAGCCTTTTTTTCTTTTTTTTTCTTTTTTTGTTAAGATTTGTCCTCATTTTTTTAAAACTTATCCCTATCTTCTTTTTTCTAGTATATATATATCCGTACCATTACATGAAATTAACATGGATCCTCCTTGTAGAAATACAGAGAACATCTAAGAGTCAACCGACAAGGAAATTTAAAAGCAGAAAAAACTAATTTTTAAACTTGCCCACACGAACGATGACATGAGCTCACCAAATAACTGGAAACTCACTTGATCAACTAAAGTAGTTAAACCAGAAGCAATCTCACTACCTATATATGAGAAATATACTATTTGGTATGAGTTTACAAATCAGTGAGTAGTTAATATCTACTACACTAGGGAACATGTTTGGTAAGAAAGAGAGGAAAGGAATGGAATGGAAATTTGACCATGGCGATTTTGTGTGTTTCATTCATTTTCTTTCTAGGAACCAAACCTGCACTTGGCCTCTACTACACTCAAAATTCAATTATAAAAATTTGTTTCAAGATTTTCAAAAGAAATTTGAAATAGACATATAATAGATAGAAATCACTCACATTACTTAGTAATTTACAATTGCGTCTTACTTCAACAATTTGCCTTAGTGAATTGGAAGTTTCTTGTATCATTCTGTAATCATAGAAAATACCAATAATCTATATGTCAATCAGAGCCAATTAAATTAACTAATTTAATGATTAAATTCTAAATAATTCAATATACCAAAAAGCCTAAATTCACATCCCAAAGTTATCCAATGAAAAACATAAAAAAATCCACAATGTAGAGCATGCACTCACCTAACGTAAGTTAGGATAATCTGAAATTTAAATCTGACGTTAGATCCTACTTGAAAAATTTACTATCACCTCTTTCTTTTTTATAAATAATCCAGAGGGGAGAGACAATCAAACTTATTTACCTTACGGTTTATATATAACCATTGATAGGGGAAAGGTTTAGCTATTTATCCAATGTGAGAGTTAAATCTAAACAACGTAGAACTTTTTTCTCATACATGAGGCATAAATAATAAACCTCCCTTTTTCTCTTTCATTTTATTGGTTAAGACTTATCCTTATTTTGTTAAAATTATCCCTATCTTCCTTCTTATAATACGTATATTTGTATCGTTAAAAGAATCTCATGTACAATTTTCAAAAATTAAAATTTCTAAAATTTATTTCAAAATAAAACACCATAAAATAACTTAAACAGTAATTAACATATAACAAACTGACATGGATCCTACCTGTTAAAACACGTAGAACACCTAAGAGGTAGGCCACAAGGCTTTCAAAATCAAAATCATAAGTAAAACTAATTTTTAAACATGCCCACATGAATAATGTGATGAGCTCACCAAATAACTGGAAACTTACTTGATCAACTAGAATAGATAAACCAGAAGCAATCTTTTTACCAATATATGAAAAATATGCAATTTCAAATTAGTTTACAAGTCAATGAGCTTTTAATATCTACTACGCTAGTGAACATATTTGTTAAGAGGAAGAAGAAAGGAATGGAATGGGAATGAGAGGTTTTTTATGCTTTGAGCTTGCAAATTGTGTATGTTCCATTCCTTTTCTTTCCCGGACACCAAACATGCAGTAGGGCTCTACTATATTCAAACGTCAATTAGAAAAATCAGTTTCAACATTTTCAAAAGAAATTTGAAATAGATGTATAATAGAATGAAACCACTCACATTACTTAGTAATTTATAATTGCGTCTTACTCCAACAATTTGCCTTCGTGAACTGGAAGTTTCTTATATCATTCTGTAACCATAGAAAATACCAATAATCTATATGTCAGTCAGAGCCAATTAAATTACCTAATTTAATGCCTAAATTCTAAATAATTCCATATACCAAAAAGCCTAAATTCACATCCCAAAATTGCCCAATGAAAAACATAAAAAAATCCATAATCTAAAGTATACACTCACGTAACTTAAGTTAGGATAATCTGAAATTTAAATCAACATTAGATCCTACATGCAAAATTTACTCTCTCCTCTTTCTTTTTTATAAATAATCCAGAGAAGAGAGACAATCAAACTTATTTACCTTACGGTCTATATATAACCATTGATAGGGGAAAGGTTTAGCTATTTTTCCAATGTGAGAATTAAAACTAAATAGCGTAGAACTTTTTTCTCATTAATGAGGCATAAATAATAAACCTTCCTTTTTCTCTTTCCTTTTCTTGGTTAAGACTTATCCTCATTTTGTTAAAATTATCCCTATCTTCCTTTTTATAATACATATATTTGTATCGTTAAAAGATTCTCATGCATAATTTTCAAAAATTAAAATTTCTAAAATTTATTCCAAAATAAAACACCATAAAATAATTTAAACAGTAATTAACACATAACAAACTGACATGGATCCTACATGTAAAAATGTGGAAAACATCTAAGAGTCAGTCCACAAGGCTTCAAAAATCAAAATCATAAACAAAATTAATTTTTTAACATGCGTACACGAACAATGTGATGAGCTTACCAAATAACTGGAAACTCACTTGATCAACCATAGCAGATAACCGAAAAGCAATCTTTTTACCTGTATATGAAAAATATGCAATTTCATATCAGTTTACAAGTCATTGAGCTTTTAATATCTGCTATGCTAGTGAACATATTTCTTAAGAGGGAGAAGAAAGGAATGGAATGAGAATGAGAGGTTTTTTATGCTTTGAGCTTGGAGATTGTGTATGTTCCATACCTTTTCTTTCCCGGAAACCAAACATGCACTAGGGCTCTACTATATTCAAACGTCAATTAGAAAAATCAGTTTCAAGGTTTTCAAAAGAAATTTGAAATAGACATATAATAGATAGAAACCACTCACAGTATTTAGTAATTTACAATTGCGTCTTACTCCAACAATTCTTCTTGGTAAACTGGAAGTTTCCTGTATCGGTCTGTAACCGTAGAAAATACAAATATTCTATATATTAGTCATAGACAATTAAATTACCTAATTTCATGCATAAATTATGAATAATTCCATATGCCAAAGCCTAAATTCACTACCCAAAATTGTCCAATGAAAACATAAAAAAAACCACTACATAAAGTATCCACTCTCCTAACTTAAGTTTGAATAATCCCAAATCTAAATTGACGTCACATCCTACTCGCAAAATTCACTCTCACCTCTTACTTTTGTATAAAGAATCTAGAGGAGAAAGAAAATTAAACTTGTTTACCTAACAGTCTATATATAACTATTCATTGGGGAAAGGTTTTATTATTTTTCTAATGTGAGGCTTAAAACTAAAATTATATAGAACTTTTTGCTCAAATGTGGGACTTAAATAACAAGCTCCTCTTTTTTTCTTTCTCTTTTTCGTTAAGACTTATCCTTATTTTTTTAAAATTTATCCCCATCTTCTCTTTTTTTTTTTTGTATATATATCCTTATCGATACAAGAATCTCATGTGTAATTTTCAAAAGTCACAAATTTCTCAAATTTATTTCAAAATAAAACACCGTAAAATAAATTAAATGGTAGTTAACACATAGCAAACTGACATGGATCCTACTTGTAGAAATATAGAGAACTTCTACGAGTTAGCCCATAAGGTTTTGAAATTCAAAAGCATGAAAAAAACTAATTTTTAAACTTGGCCACACGAACGATGAGATGTGTTCACCGAATAACTGAAAACTCAATTGATCAACCAAAGTAGTTAAACCAAAGGCAATCTCACTACCTGTATATGAAAAATACGCATTTTTGTATGAGTTTACAATACGGTGAGCAATTAATTTGTGAACATTTTTAGTAAGTGGGAGAGGAAAGGAATGGAATGGGAATGAGAGGATTTTTTTTTAATTTGACCTTGAAGATTTTTTATGTTCCATTCCTATTCTTTGTAAGATACAAAACATGCATTAGGGCTCTACTATAGTCAAAATTCAATTATAAAAATCTATTTCAAGGTTTTCAAAAGAAATTGAAGTTGATGTATAATAGATAGAAACCAGTCACATTACTTAGTAATTTACAATTGTCTTACTCCAACTTTTTGCCTTAATGAATAGGAAATTCCCTATGTCGTTCTATATCCGAAGAAAATACTAATAATTTATATATCAGCAATAGACAATTAAATTCCCTAATTTAATGAATAAATTCAAAATAATTCTATATACCAAAGCCTAAATTCATCACCCAAAATTGACCAATGAAAAATATAAAAAAATCCACTACATAAAGTATCAAATTTAAGTTAAGATAATCCAAAATCTGAATCTACGTCAGTTCCTACTCGCAAAATTTACTATCACCTATTACTTTTCTATAAAGAATCTGGAGAAGACAAGCAATTAAACTAGTTTATCTTATGGTCAATATATAAACATTCATTGGGGAAAGGGGTTAATATTTTTCTAATGTGAGATTTAAAATTAAAATAATATAGAGCTTTTCTCTTAGATGTGGAACTTAAATAACAAGCCTCTTCTTTTTTTTTCTTATTTTCAATTAAACTTAACCTTATTTTTAAAAAAACTATCTCTATCTTCTTTTTTTAATTATATATATCCATATCGTTACAAGAATCTCATGTGTGATTTTCAAAAGTTACATAGTTTAAAAATTTATTCCAAAATAAAATAACGTAAGATTATTCAAATGGTAATTAACACATAACAAACTGACATGGATCCTACTTGTAGAAATATGGAGAGCATATAAAAGTCAGCCCACAAGGCTTCGAAATTCAAAATCATAAACAAACTAATTTTTAAACTTGCCCACATGAACAATGCGACTAGCTCACCAAATAACTAGAAATTCACTTGATAAACCAAAATAGTTAAACCAGAAGCAATTGCATTATTTATATATGTAAAATATGCAATTTTGTAAGAGTTTACAACTTAGTGAGCAATTAATATCTACTGCACTAGTGAACATGTGAGGTAAGAGAGAGAGAGGATAGGGATGGAATGGGAATGAGAGGTTTTTTATGCTTTGATCTTAGAGACTTTGTATGTTCAATTACTTTTCTTTCTAGGATACCTAACATGCACTAGGGTTTTATTATATTTAAAATTCAATTATAAAAATATGTTTCCAGATTTTCAAAAGAAATTTGAAATAGACATATAATAGATAGAAACCACTCACATTTCTTAATAATTTGCAATTCCTTTTTACTCCAACAATTCGTCTTGGTGAACTGTACCATTCTGTAATGCACAAAAATACAAATAATCTATATATCAATCATAAACAATTAAATTACCACATTTAATGTATAAATTCAAAATAATTCTGCATACCAAAGCCTAAATTCATTACCCAAAATTGCGCAATGAAAAATATAAAACAATCAACTACGTAAAGTATCCTCTCAACTAACTTAAGCTAGAACAATCCAAAAATTTGAATCGATGTCATATCCTGCTCGCAAAATTTACTATTACCTATTACTTTTCTATAAAGAATCTAAAGGGAACAAACAATTAAACTTGTTAACCATACCGTCTATATATAAGCATTCATTGAGGAAAGGGGTTAGTATTTACCAATGTGAGACTTAAAATTAAAATAATATAGAACTTTTTTCTGTGATGTGGTACCTAAATAACAAGCCTATCTTCTTTTCTTATTATATATATTTGTATAATAGATAGAAACTCCTCACATTACTTAGTAATTAACAATTGTTTCTTTCTCCAATAATTTGCCTTAGTGAATTGGAAGTTCCCTATATCATTCTATAACAAAAGAAAATACCAATAATCTATACATCAGTCAGAGACAATTAAATTATCTAATTTAATGCCTAAATTCTAGATAATACCATATACCAAAGGGGCTAAATTGAATTCTAAAATTTGTCCAAAGAAAAACGTAAAAAGTCCATTACGTAAAGACTCCACTCACCTAACTTAAATTAGAATAATCTGAAATATGAATCGACATCAAATCTTACTTGCAAAATTTACTATCACTTCTTACTTTTTTTTATAAAGAATCTAGATGGGAGAGATAATTAAACTTGTTTATTTGGTAGTCTATATATAACCATTCATATGGAAAGGTTTTACTATTTTCCAATGTGAGAATTAAAACTAAGTAACATAGAAGTTTTATTCTCATTTATGGGACTTAAATAACAAGCCTATCTTTTTTTCTTACTTTTTTTTATAAGACTTATTCTTATTTTTTTAAAAATTATCCCTATCTTCTTTTTTTTTAATATATATGTCTGTAGAGTTACGAGAATTTCATGTGTAATTTTCAAAAATTACAAATTTCTAAAATTTATTCCAAAGTAAAACACCATAAAATAATTTAGACGGTAATTAATACATAACAAACTGACATGAATCCTACTTGTAGAAATACAGAGAACATCTAAGAGTCTGCCTATAAGGCTTCCAAATTCAAAATCATAAACAAAACTAATTTTTAAACATGCCCACACAAATAATGTGTTGAACTCACCAAATAACTAGAAACTTACTTGATCAACGAAAATAGCTACACCAGAAGCAATCTCATTACCTGTATATGAAATATATGCAATTTCGTATTAGTTTAAAAGTCAATGAGCTTTTAATATCTACCACGCTAGTGAGCATGTTTATTAAGATGCTGGGGAAAGGAATGGAATGCGAATGAGAAGTTTTTTTTGCTTTGACCTTGGAGACTTTGTATGTTTCATTCCTTTTCTTTCTCAGAGACCAAACATGCAATAGGGCTCTACTATATTCAAACGTCAATTATAAAAATTTGTTTCAAGATTTTCAAAAGAAATTTGAAATAGACGTACAGTAAATAGAAACCACTCACAGTACTTAGCAATTTACAATGGCGTCTTACTCCAACAATTCGGCTTGGTGTATAGCAAGTTCCCTATACAGTTTGTGACCATAGAAAATACCAATAATCTATATATCAGTCATAGACAATTAAATTATCTAATTTCATGCATAAATTCTGAATAATTTCATATACCAAAGCCTAAATTCACTATCTAAAATTACCCAATGAAAAACTTAACAAAATCCACTACGTAAAGTATCCACTCACCTAACTTAAATTAGGATAATCTGACATCTGAATCAACGTCATTTGCTTCTTACAAAATTTTCTATCACCACTTACTATTTTATAAGGAATCAACAGGAGTAAGACAATTAAAATGTTTACCTGACGGTCTATATAAAACCATTCATGGGTGAAATGTTTTACTATTTTTCCAATATGAAACTAAAAACTAAAATAATATAGAACTTTTTTCTTAGATGTAGGACTTAAATAACAAGGCTCTCTTTTCTTCTTTCCTTTTTTTTCTATTAAGAATTATCTTTATTTTTTCAAAATTATCCCTATCTCCTGTTTTTTAATATATATATTCGTATCGTTATAAGAATCTCATTTGTAGTTTTCAAAAATTTCATATTTCTAAAATTTATTGCAAAATAAAACATCGTAAAATAATTCAAACAGTAATTAACACATAATAAACTAGCACGGATCTTACTTATAAAAATACGAAGAACATCTAAGAGTTAGCCCATAAAGCTTCAAAATTCAAAGTCAATTACTTAGCAATTTACAATTGCATCTTACTCCTATAATTCGCCTTGGTGTGTTGGAAGTTCCCTGTACCATTCTGTAACCATAGAAAATACCAATAACCTATATCTCAGTTATCGATAATTAAATTACCTAATTTAATGCCTAAATCCTAAATAATTCCATATTTCAAAGCCTAAATTTACTAAACGAAATTGCCCAATGAAAAACAAAAAAAAATATCACTATATAAAGTATCTACTCGCCTAACTTATCTTAGGATAACACGAAATTTGAATCAACGTCAGGTCCTTTTACTATGACCTCTTAGTTTCTTCTAAATAGCTAAGCGAAGAGAGACAATTAGACTTGTTTACCTTGCGGTCTATATATAAACATTCATAAGGGAAAGATTTAACAACTTTTCCTATGTGACACTTAAAACTAAAATAGCATAGAATTTTTTTCTCAACGTGGGACTAAAGTAACAAGCCTATCTCTTTATCTTTGTTTTTCTATCATTAATACTTATCATTATTTTTTAAAAAATTATTCCTATCTTCTTTTTTCTAATATATGTATCTGTATCGTTACAAGAATATCATGTGTTCCAAAAATTACAAATTTCTAAAATTTATTCCAAAATAAAACAGTATGAAATAATTTAAGCGGTAATTAATACAAAATAAACTAATATGGATCCTACTTGTATAAATACAGAGAACATCTAAGAGTCAGCCTACTAGACATCCAAATTCAAAATCACAAACAAAACTAATTTTCAAATTTTCCTGCACGAACAATGCGATGAGCTTACCAAATAACAATAAACTCATTTGATCAACCAAAGTAATTAAACTAGAAGCAATGTCATTACCTGTATATGTAAAACATAGGATTTCTTATGAGTTTATAACTTAGTGAGCAATTAATATCTACTATACTAGTGAACATGTTTGGTAAGAAGGAGAGGAAAGGAATGGAATGGGAACGAGAGGACTTTTATGCTTTGACCTTAGAAACTTTGTATGCTCCATTCCTTTTCTTTCCAGGACACTAAACATTGATTGGGGCTCTACTATATTCAAAATTCAATTATAAAAATTTTCTTAAAGATTTTCCAAAGAAATTTGAAATAGACATATAATACATAGAAACTACTCACATCACTTACTAATTTTCAAATGCGTCACACTCTAGCAATTTGCCTTGGTGAACTGGAAGTTGCTTGCACTGTTTTGTAACCATAGAAAATACCAATAATGTATATATCAATCGTAGACAATTAAATCACCTATTTAATGCCAAAATTCTAAATAATTCCATATACCAAAAAGCCTTAATTCATAACCTAAAATTACCCAATGAAAACATAAAAAAATCTACTACGTAAAGTATCCACTTACACAACTTAAGCTAGGATAATCCGAAATCTAAATCGACGTTTGATCCTTGCTCGTAAAATTTACTATCACCTCTTATCTTTTTATAAAGAATTTAGAGAAGAGACATAATTAAACTTGTTTACCTTACAGTTTATATATAACCATTCATCGGGAAAAGGTTTAGCTACTTTTCCAATGTGAGACTTAAAATTAAAATAATATGGCAGTTTTTTCTCATATATGGGACTTAAATAACAAGCCTCTCTTTTTTTCTTTCTTATTTTCATTAAGACTTATCCTTATTTTTTTTTTAAATTATACCTATCTTCATTTTTTAAATATATATACACGTATCATTACAAGAATCTCCTGTGTAATTTTCAAAAAATGCATCTTTCAAAAATTTATTCCAAAATGAAACACTATAAAAAAATTCAATCAGTAATTAACACATAACAAACTGACATAGATTCTACTTGTAGAAATACGAGAAATATCTAAGGAGTCAATCCACATGGCTTCGAAATTGAAAATCATAAACACAACTAATTTTTAAACTTGCCCACACGAACAATACGATGAGCTCATCAAATAACTAGAAACTCACTTGATCAACCAAAGTAGTTAAACCAGAAACAATCTCATTACCTGTATATGAAAAATATGTAATTTTGTATGAGATTTCAACTCAATAAGCAATTAATATCTACTACATTAGTGAATAGGTTTGGTAAGAGGGAGAGGAAAGGAATGGAATGGGAATGAGAGGATTTTTATGCTTTCACCTTAGAGACTTTGTATGTTTCATTTCTTTTCTTTCCTGGGCACTAAACATGCACTAGGGCTCTACTATATTCAAAATTCAATTATAAAATTTTTTTTCAAGTTTTTAAAAAGAAATTTGAAACAAACATGTAATAGGTAGAAACCACTCACATTACTTAATAATTTCAATTGCGTCTCACTCCAATAATTCGTCTTAGTGAATTGGAAGTTTCCTGTACCGTTTTGTAACCATAGAAGATGCTAGTAATCTAGATTTTGGTCTTAGACAATTAAATTGCTTAATTTGAGGCATAAATTTTAAATAATTCCATGTACCAAAGATTAAATTCACTACCCAAAATTTCCTAATGAAAAACATAAAACAATGTAGTACAAAAAGTATCCACCTAACTAACTTAAGCTAGGATAATCTGAAACATGAATTGACATCAAATCCTACTCGTAAAATTTACTATCCCTTATTACTTTTTTATAAAAAATCCAGAGGAAAGAGACAATTAAACTTGTTTATCTTACGACCTATTTATAACCATGCATAGGGGAAAGGTTTTACTATTTTTCCAATGTGATACTTAAAACTAAAATAATATTAAACTTTTTTTCTCATATGTAGGACTTAAATAACAAGCCTATCTTTTTTTCTTATTTTCTTTAAGACTTATCCTTATTTTTTTAAAATTATCCCTATCTTCATTTTTTTGACATATATATCCGTCTCGTTACAAGAATCTCATTCATAATTTTCAAAAGTTACAAATTTTTAAAATTTATTTAAAAATAAAACACTCCAAAATAACTCAAACGATAATTAACACATAACAAATGAACGTGGATCTTACTTGTAGAAATACGGAGAACATCTAAGAGTTAGCCCACAAGGCTTCCAAATTCAAAATCATAAACAAAACTAATTTTTAATCTAGCCCACATGAATAATGCGATGAGCTCACCAAATATCTGAAAACTCACTTGATCAACCAAAGTAGTTAAACCATAAGCAATCTCATTAGCTGTATATGGAAAATATGCAATTTTGTATGAGTTTACAATTCAGTAAGCAGTTAATATTTATTATACTAGTGAACATCTTTGGTAAGAGGGAGACAAAAGGAATGGAATAGGAATGAGAGATTTTTCACACTTTAACCCTGGAGACATTGTATCTTTCATTCCTTTTCTTTCTAGAACACCAAACATGCACTAGGGCTCTACTATATTCAAAATTTAATTACAAAAATCTCTTTCAAGATTTTTAAAAGAAATTTGAAATAGACATATAATAGATAGAAACCGCTCATGTTACTTAGTAATTGACAATTGCGTCATACTCCAACAATTCACTTTAGTGGACTGAAAGTTTCCTGTACCATTCTATAAGCATAGAAAATACCAGTAGTATATATATCAGTCATAAACATTCAAATTACCGAATTTAAAGCATAAATTCTAAATAATTCCATATACCATAGCTTAAATTCACTACCCAAAATTGCCTAATGAAAAATATAAAAAAATACACTACGAAAAGTATCAAGTCACCTAACTTAAGCTAGCATAATCCGAAATATGAATCGATGTTAGATACTACTTGCAAAATTTACTTTCTTCTATTACTTTTTTATAAATAATCTATAGAAGAGAAACAATTAAACTTGTTTACCTTACAGTTTATATATAACCTTTCATAGGAGAAAGGTTTCACTATTTTTCCAATGTGACACATAAAACAAAAGAGAAAAATTGAACTTTTTTCTCATATGTGGGACATAAATAACAAGCATCTCATTTTTTCATTCTTGTTTTCACTAAGACTTATCGTTATTTTTTTAAAATTATCCCTATCTTCGTTTTTTTAGTACATATATCATATCGTTAAAGAATCTCATGGGTAATTTTCAAAAATTACATATTTCTAAATTTTATTCCAAAATAAAACACCATAAAATAATTCAAACGGTAATTAACACATAACAAACTGACATAGATCCCACTTGTAGAAATACGAAGAATATCTAAGAGTCAGGTTTGAAATTCAAAATCATAAACAAAACTGATCTTAAAACTTGCCCACACGAACAATGTGATGAGTTTGCCAAATATCAGGCAACTCACTTGATCAACCAAAGTAGTTAAATCATAAGCAATCTCGTTACCTGTATATGAAAAACATGCAATTTCATAAGAGTTTACAACTCAGTGAGTAGTTAATATCTACTACACTAGTGAACATGTTTGGTAAGACAAAGAGAAAAGGAAAGGAATGGGAATGAGAGGTTTTTTATGCTTTGACTATGGAGACTTTGTATGTTCCATTCCTTTACTTTCTAGGACACCAAACATGCACTAGGGCTCTATTATATTCAAAATTCAATTATAAAAATGCTGTTCAAGATTTTCAGCAGAAATTTGAAACAGACATGTAATAGATTGAAACCACTCACATTACTTAGTAATTTACAATTGTGTCTTACTCCAACAGTTTGCCTTAGTGAACTGGAAGTACCTTAATACAGTTCTGTAACGTAGAAAATACCAGTAGTGTATATATCAGTTATAGACAATTAAATTACCTAATGTAAAGCATAAATTCTAAATAATTTCGTATACCAAAGCACAAATTCACTACACAAAATTGCCTAATGAAAAACATAAAAAAAATGCACTACGGAAAGTATCCACTCACCTAACTTAAGTTAGATTAATGCGAAATATAAATTGACATCAGATCTTGATCGCAAGATTTATTGTCACCTCTTACTTTTTTTATAAAGAATTTAAAGGAGAGATACAATTAAACTTGTTTATGTTATGGTCTATATATAACCATTCAAAGGGGAAAGGTTTTACTATTTTTCCAATGTGACACTTAAAACTAAAATAATATTGAACTTTTTTCGCATATATGGGACTTAAATAACAAACCTCCCTTTTTTTCCTTCTTATTTTCATTATAGCTTACCCTTATTTTCTTTCAATTTCCCTATCTTTATTTTTTTTAATATATATAACCATAACATTACAAGAATCTTATGCATAATTTTCTAAAATTACAAATTTCTAAAATTTATTACAAAATAAAACACCATAAAATAATTCAAACAATAGTTAACACATAACAAATTGACATGGATCCTACTTGTAGAAATACGGAGAATATCTAAGAGTTAGCACATAAGGCTTTGAAATTCAAATCATAAACAAAACTCATTTTTAAACTTGCCAACACGAACAATGCGATGAGCTCGCCAAATATATAAAAACTCACTTGATCAACCAAAGTTGTTAATCCAAAAGTAATCTCATTACCTGTATATAAAAAATATTATGTTTCGTATGAGTTTACAACTCAGTGAGCAATTAAATTACCTAATAGACGTAGAATAGATAGAAACCACTCACATTAAATAGCAACTTACAATTGCTTCTTACTCCAGTAGTTCTCCTTTGTGAATTAGATGTTCTCTGTACCGTTCTGTAATCTTAAACAATTCCAACAATCAATATATCTGCCATAGACAATTAAATTACCTAATTTAATGCTTATATTCTAAATAATTCCCTATACCAAAAACCCCAATTTCACTACCCAAAATTGCCCAAAGAAAAACATAAAAAAATCCACTACATAAAGTATTCATTCACCTAACTTAGCAAAGATAATCCAAAATCTAAATCGACGTTAGATCCAACTTGTAAAATTTATTGTCGCCTCTTACTTTTTTTATAAAGAATCTAGAGGGGAAAGAAAATTAAACTTGTTTACCTTACAGTCCATACATAACCATTCATAGGAGAAAGGGTTTACTATTTTTCCAAGGTGAGACCTAAGCCTAAAATAATATAGAATTTTTTTCTCAGATATGTGACTTAAATAACAAACTTCTCTTTTTTTTCTTTCTATTTTTGGTTAGACTTATCCTTATTTTTATAAAACTTATCCCTATCTTCTTGTTTTTAATATATATATCCATTTCGTTACAAGAATGTCAAGCATAATTTTCAAAAATTACATATTTCAAAATTTATTCTAAAATAAAGCACCAGAAAAAATTCAAGCAATAATTTACACATAACAAATACGGAATACATTTAAGAGTCAGACCACAAGGATCCTACTTGTAAAAAAATGGAATATATCTAAGAGTCAGCCCACAACGCTTCCAAATTCAAAATCATAAACAAAACCATTTTGAAATTGGAAATTCACTTGATCAACTGAAATAGTTAAACCAAAAGCAATCTCATTACCAGTATATGAAAAATATGCAATTTTGTATGAGTTTACAAATCAATGAGCAATTAATATCTACTACACTAATGAACATGTTTAGTAAGAGGGAGAGAAAAGGAATGGAATGGGAATGAGAGGTTTTATATGCTTTGAACTTGGACATTTTGTATGTTCGATTCCTTTTCTTTTTAGGACACTAAACATGCACTATGGCTCTGCTATATTTAAAATTCAATTATAAAAATCTATTTCAAGATTTTCTATGGAAATTTGAAATAGACATATAATAGATGGAAATCACTCACAGTACTTAGTGATTTACAATTGTGTCTTACTCCAATAATTTCCCTTGGTGAATTGGAAGTTTCCTATACTATTATGTAACCATAGAAAATACCAAAAACAATATATTAGTCATAGACAATTAATTACCTAATTTAATGCATAAATTCTAAATAATTCCACATATCGAGGCCTAAATTCACTACCCAAAATTGTCCAATGAAAGATATAAAAAAATTCACTTCGTAAAATACCCACTGACTTAACTTTAGCTAGGATAATCCATAATTTGAATTGATCCTAGATCATGGTCGCATAATTTACTATCACCTCTTACTTTTTTATAAAGAATCTAGAGCAAAAAGACAATTAAACTTGTTTATCCTATGATCTATATTTAACCATTTAAAGGGGAAGGCTTTACTTTTTTTCCAATGTGAGACTTAAAACTAAAATAGTATAGAACTTTTTTCTTAGATGTGGGGCTTAAATAACAAGTCCCCCTTTTTTTCTTTTTTATTTTTGTTAAGACTTATCATTCTTTTTTTCAAAATTATCCCTATCTTCTTTTTTTTTTATATATGCAAATATCTGTATCATTACAAGAATTTGATGTGTAATTTTCAAAAATTACATATTTCTAAAATATGTTCCAAAACAAAACACCTCAAAATAATTCAAACAGTGATTAACATATAATAAACTGACAGGGATCCTACTTGTAGAAATATGAAGAACATCTAAGTGTTAGAACACAAGGCTTCCAAATTCAAAATCATAAAGAAAACTAATTTTTAAACATTCCCACACAGACAATGATCTGAGCACACCAAATAACTGGAACTCACTTGATGAACCAAAGTAGTTAAAGCAGAAGCAATCTCATTACTTGCATATGAAAAATATGTAATTTTGTTTGAGTTTACAATTTAGTGCACAGTTAATATCTACTACACTAGTGAACATGTTTGGTAACAGGGAGAGAAAAGGAATAGAATGGGAATGAGTGATTTTTTATGCTTTGACCTTAGTGATTTTGTATGGTCCATTCCTTCTCTTTCTAGGGCACCAAACATGCATTAGGGCTGTACTATATTCAAAATTCAATTATAAAAATATGTTTCAAGATTTTTAATAGAAATTTGAAATAGATGTATAATAGATAAAAGCCACTCACATTAGGTAGCAATTTACAACTACGTCTTACTCCAACAGTTCTCCTTGGTGAACTAGATGTTCCCTGTACCGTTTTGTAACTACCAAAAATACCAACAATTTATATATCAGTCATAGACAATTAAATCACCTAATTTAATGCAAAAATTCTAAATAATTCCATATTCCAAAAAGCCTAAACTCACTCCCCAAAATTTCCCAACAAAAAGCATAAAAAAAATCCACTACACAAAGAATCCACCCACCTAACTTAAGTTATGATAATCCAAAATCTGATTCAACGTCTGATCCTCCCCAAAAAATTTATTATCACCTCTTAATTTTTTATAAAGAATCTAGAAGGGAGAGACAATTAAACTTGTTGACCTTATAGTCTATATATAATCATTCATAGGGGAAAGGATTTACTATTTTCCTAATGTGAGACCTAAAAGTAAAATAATATAAAACTTTTTTCTCAAAAGTGGGACTTAAATAACAAGCCTATCTTTTTTCCTTTTTTATTTTCGTTAAGACTTATTCTTATTTTTAAAAAAATATCCCTATCTTCTTTTTGTTAATATATATATCAGTATCATTACAAGCATCTCATATGTAGTTTTCAAAAATTGCATATTTCTAAAATTTATTCTAAACTAAAACATCATAAAATAATTCAAACTGCAATTAACACATAACAACTGACATGGATCCTACTTGTACAAATACGGAGAACATCTAAGAGTCTGCCCACTAGGCTTCTAAATTAAAAAACATAAACAAAACTAATTTTTAAACTTGCTCACATGAACAATGCGATGAGCTAACCAAATAACTAGAAACTCACATGATCAACCAAAATAGTAAAACCTAAAACAATCTCATTACATGTATATGAAAATATGCAGTTTTGTATAGGTTTACAACTCAGTGAGTAGTTAATATCAACTACACTAGTGAACATATTTGGTAAGAGGGAGAGAAAGGAATGGAATGGGAATGAGAGGTATATTTTGCTTCGACCTTAGAGTTTTTCTTTGTTCCATTCCTTTTCTTTCCAGGACACCAAATATTCATTAGGGCTCTACTATATTCAAAATTCAATTATAAAAGTCATTGTCAAGATTTTCAAAAGAAATTTAGAATAGACGTATAATAGATAGAAACCACTCATAGTACCTAACAATATACAACTGTGTCTTAATTCAACAATTTACGTTGGTGAACAAAAAGTTTCCTGTACCGTTCTGTAACCATAGAGAATACCAATAATCTATATATCAGCCATAGACAATTAAATTTCCTAATTTAATGCATAAATTCTAAATAATTCCTTATACCAAAAAGCTTAAATTTACTGCCTAAAATTGCTCAAAGAAAAACATAAAAAAATTCACTACGTAAAGTATCCACCCACCTAACTTGAGTTAGGATAATCTAATATCTAATTCGACGTCAGATCCTCCTTGCAAAATTTACTATGACCTCTTACTTTTTGACAAAGAAGCTAGAAGGCAGGGACAATTAAACTTTTTACCTTACAGTCTATATATAACCATTAATAGGGGAAAGGGTTTATTATTTTTCTAAAGTGAGACTTAAAACTAAAACAATATAAAACTTTTTCCTCAGATGTAGGACTTAAATAACAAGCCTCTCTTTTTTTCTTTCTTATTTTTGTTAAGAATTATCCTTATTTATTAAAAAATAATCCTTACTTTTTTTTGCTAATATATATATCAGTATCATTACAAGAATCTCATGTGTAATTTTCAAGAATTACATATTTCTAAAATTTGTTCTAAACTAAAACATCATAAAATAATTCAAACCGTAGTTAACACATAACAAGCAAACATGGATCCTTTTTGTAGAAATACAGGGAACATCTAAGATTTTGCCCACAAAACTTCCAAATTCAAAAACATAAACAAAATTAATTTTTAAACTTGCCCACACGACCAATGCGATGAACTAACCAAATAACTGGAAACTCACTTGATCAACCAAACTAATTAAGCCTAGAGCAATCTCATTTCTTGTATATGAAAAATATGCAATTTTGTATGAATTTTCAACTCATTGAGCAGTTAATATCTATTACACTAGTGAACATGTTTGGTAAGAGGGAGAGGAAAGGAATGGAATGGGAATGAGAGATTTCTCTTTCTTGGACCTTAGAGTTTTTGTTTGTTCCATTCCTTTTCTTTTCAGGATACCAAACATGCACTAGGGCTCTACTATATTCGAAATTCAGTTATAAAAATCATTGTCACGATTTTCAAAAGAAAGTTGAAATAGACGTATAATAGACAGAAACCACTCACAAGACTTAGCAATTTACATTTGCATCGTAATTCAACAATTCGCGTTGGTGAACAGGAAGTTTCCTGTACTGTTTTGTAATCATAGAAAATACCAATAATCGACATATTAGTCATAGACAATTATGTTACCTAATTTAATGCATAAATTCTCAATAATTCCATATACCAAAAAGCCTAAATTCACTACTAAAAATTGCCAAATGAAAAACATAAGAAAATCCACTACATAAAGTATCCTATCACGACCCAAACTTGGGGTCCATGACCTGCATTTGACAAGGGCTTATCGTAGGCTCACTCAAGCCACACAAGCCTCAAAACTATAACTCTGAGTGAACAATTTAAAATAGCCACCATAGGGCCTAAGAAATACTTCATATGTTTAATTACAAAATATCGTACAAGTAAATTATGATCACCAGCAATTCACTCATAAACAAATATTGTAAATTTAATCTCTAATTGGCATGGATCCTGCTTGTAAAAATAATGGAATACATCTAAGAGTTAGCCCACTAGGCTTCCAAACACAAAATCATAAACAAAATTTGCCCACACAAACAATGTGATGAGCTCACTAAACAACTGAGGACTCCCTTGATCAAATCAGAGGAGTTAAACCAAAATCAATCTCATTAGATATATTTGAAAAACATATAACAATGATGGGTGAGTTTACAACTCAGTGAGTAGTTAATACCTACTACACTAGAAACGGGACAAGCGGGGGCACAAGTTTTTCATGAGTAATAACAAAATAATTTTTAAAATAATATATCACGAATAAAACTAAATAAAAATACTTGAGAAAAGTATAATAAGCATATACATTTTTTTCTAAAATAAAAGAGTTCTAAATTAGTCATTATAAATTTCATTAAAAAAAATACACTGCAAAACACTAAAGTCAATAAATAATTTTCAATAATAAATCTCAAACATTGAGAAAATTAATTAAAACAAAATTTAAATGGAATAATTCACTAAGTAAAACTAGAACAAACCAAGCACATAGCCCGCTGGGATAAGCTAACTAATATGATAAGCCCAAGGCTTGAACTGAACTAATAGAGCACACAACTCGTAAGTAAACTAACCAATCTGACAAGCTCAAAGCTTGAACTAATGAGCATCACGCTCCAACTTCGTAACCAACCCATGTGTACTAACTTAACACAAAGTTAGCATCACCTCTGCAGAGTCTAGTCTTATGTGCACCAAGGATAACATTTACTGCTGTTAGATACAATATTCTGACATAATTTTCTTAAAAAAAATAATTTACAAAAATATTATATTTCGTAAGAAAATAAATTTTTTAAGTAAAAATAAAAATTCTAGTTTATTTAAATTAATCTTATTTCAAACAGAATATTTTTGTATATTAAGAAACTCACTCAAAAATATTTTTCAGATATGCTTTTCATAAGCAACCAATAATAATAATTATTATTAATATAACATCAATTCATATTTTGAAACAATTCCCATTAATGGTCCAAAAATCATTATCTATAATAATGACCATCATTAGTCCAAAACTGATATATGAAATAATTATCGTAATTGTTCCAAAGCCATTATCAATATATTTTTTATCAACAAAATTAACAATCCATCCATTATTTCATTATAACCATGCTCAGAAGCCAAATGTGAGTTTTTTAAAATTTTGCTTATCCCAAGAGTATCTAAGGCTCTAACATATTTAAAATAAAAATTCTAAAATTCGTTTGAAATTTACAAATCAGAATAGACATGTTACAGATAATAACCACTTACAATATTTAGCAATTTCCAATTGGGTTCTTCTCCAACAATTCGACTTGGTGAATAGGAAGTTCCCTGTACCATTCTATAACAATAGAAAAATACCAATATCAATGATAGACAATTAATATTCCAAATTGAATACCTAAATCCTAAATATTTCTATATCCCAAAGCCTAAATTCATTACACAAAATTTGCCCAATAAAAAACATAACAAAAAAATAAAATAAAATGAAATAAATAAAAACATAAAATAACAATGTAAAAAAAATGCTTTTAATTAAAATATTTACTTACCTAGCTTAAGCCAGGATAACCTACAACGACGAAAGTGTACTCAAATCCAAACAGGTACTTAAAGCTGTATGAAAAGATCTACAACCAGAGATGAAAGAAACTATCCATGCTAGAGATACTACATTATCCAAATAGAGCTTCACATACTGATTCACTGTGAAAATGGTTTTCATAGGCAAAACATGTGCATACTTCATTAACCATTCTACAATATCATAAAATGAGTCATTAAGTCATCGACAACTCTGTTACAAAATCTATATATATTCTTTCATACTTCCATTCAAGTTTATTGATTTGATGTAACAAGCCTACTAGCTTTCAATGCTTTACCTCACTTGTTGGCACACCAACATCCAGACACAAACTTTACAACATCCTCATTCATAGTTTCTTACCAATAAACTTCTTTTCCATCTAATTATCTAGGGGACAAACCAAAACTTAATAATCTCAAAAACCTTTAAAACATCATACTAAGACAAAATGTCGCACCTTATACCTTAAAGAATTAATTCCCAAATTGGCAATCACTTGGCCTCTGAGATCTTTTCTCAATCTTATCATTTATAGCTCACTGAGATATTAATGCAACATTGACTAAACTACGATCACCCTGAAACAAAACATTCTATTCAAATGTCAACAATAATACATCATAGGTCTTTACTTTAGTCTTCACATTTTCTGATCATATGGGCTAAGTATTAATTCGTAACACTTCTATAACAGCATCATCATCTCATAGTTTCATATTTTTGATACTATATGGACTTAACCTAAGAGCCATAAATAAATTCACTTCAAAAATTTCAACTATAATTCTTTCATACCATAAACAAAGCTGTATGAATTAGCAGTACACACTCTATCCTCCTTACAACTTTAGCTTGAATGATGTTCACCCTTTACTGAGTAAGACCAAAGTTAACTTTTCACATTTCTAAGACCTTCCCTTTCGAGGTCATAGGATGACTTGACTCCTGCTTGCTACTTGCTTGCCTTAAGATTATTCTTTTCTGAAATCCCTTTAACACTTTAGTTATTGGCTTACGAAAAATCATAATTGCATATCTAAACCACCAAATGTGAAAATATTTAAATCACTAAGCAATAAAGTTCAAACGGCATAAACTAAAAGGAGCTCACTAGTTCTCCACATTAAATGTTTCCCCTTACTCTAACAAGTAAGTAAGTCAACTACCTTTAGATCAGGAACCAACTTTACAATATAACCCGCTCAAACATATTATTTCCATTTTAACTAAAATCTTCAAGATTTTCAGATTTAATACATAAATATTAATCACAACATATCCGAATTTCACCTTAAGAATTTATATTCTTCAACTTCTTATGGTCAAAAATCCCAAAACTGTTCTAATACCAAACAATATTAATCACTACCTTTTAAACATTTCACTTCAATAAATCAAGTTTCTAAACTTTATATTTCTAAACTGTCCATAGGTAATATTTATGACCTTAATCATCATATAACCAAATTTCATTGCAATCTTACTTCATTTAATCCCTTTCTTGGAAAGCATTCCCAAACAATCTTATATACATATCAAACAATATAGTCATTGCTTCACTCTTCCATCTGAGAGCCTTACATTTCTCTATATTCATATATCTTTAACTTCAAACTCTTAGACATGAGCCGTAATCAGTAGTTAAACATGAAATTTCTAAATTGTGATCTTCTATCCACCATACTTTGCTTACAGATAATCTATTTAACAATGAACTCACCTCATATTTCAATAATATCCATATATTTGTTAACTTCATAGACCAACATATCATCTTATTTAACTAATCTATCATATTTATCTTGTCTGTTCTGAAAACTTATAAACTTATTCTCTCGTATACATTCCATATGAGTTTTAGCTTTAAACTCAGCCTTTTAAACTTCCAAACAATCACCTAATCAAGTAGCATTTATTCCATTTTTAGAATTGCCCAAAATCATTTCACTAATCTTGTTTGTTATAGAGACATTTCTAACATCTCAACCCATAGCGTACTAAAATTTTGGAATTTAATCCTAAAAATTTGGCATGCCCACAGTAGTCAATTTTCAATACTATCTTGTGCTCAAACCATCTCCAAGTATATCCAGTGAACATTCCACATATCACTAATGTACCTAAACTCATTGCAATCATCCTTAGGCCTATCTTAGCCTTCAATAAAGAACCATACATTAATATAACTTCATAACTATAATTTATCTCAAATTTGTTAGATAGGACATAGCCTAATTTCTCACATATCAAACATCATTTTACTGATATTCCATCAAACATCTCTTAAATGTTCAACAACATAACTGAACTATAATTTAAATCCTTAACATTTGATATTATTAGCCTAAGAGCCATTAGTAAACATCCACCGATTTTTCCTTCAATGTCAATATACTTTTCCTTGATTGTCAACAATAGTAACCTTCATAAAGCTTCCATGTAATAGTACCGATTTAGAATAAGTCTCCCTTTAAATCATTGCTAAAAGTCTATCCGACTTCTAGAAATCCCATCTACATTTACTTGAATTTTAGTACTAATACGTTAGTACCTACTTGCTCCTTAAAATATTTTTTTTTTCTAAGCCAGGTCCTCATCAACTTTAAACCAACTTTGAACTTTCATACCCATATTGTATTTTGAATTCACGGGTCAATAAGTTCCTTAACAATATGTATCTTTATTCATACACGTATATTTTCTATATCTCCAAAATTTGTAATATTAAAAATCTTATTTCAATCAAACTAACTGATACAAACAATTGTCAAAGCCATATCTTGAATAACATCTTGTCTTTGTATGTCCTAATAGTAACCAATAAATCCCCCAAATAGTGGTATCTATCCCTTACAATATAACCCTATTTATTGATCAATAAATAGGATTGAAATATTCATCTTAACTATTAATCACATTCTCCCCTAGTAACTTATGCCACCAGTAGGATCATCAAAAGAGATAAGATCAAAATAGACAATATTGATCATGACATCAAAATGTAGTGAATAGGATAAACTGATAACTAATGAAGGAAAGAACATCCTCATAGACCTTTCATAGTGCCTCGATTGTGAGAATGATCGGCTTCATGATCACAATCATGACTCTATTAAAGGACACTTGCTCCATTATCTACAAGAACAACCTAACTTGGGGCCCATGACCGGTGTATGACAAGGGCTTACTGTAGGCTTGCCCAAGCCATACAAGCCTCAAAACTATAACTTTGAGTATACAATTCAAAATAGTCACCATAGGACCTAAGAAATACCTTATAAGTTCAGATTTACAGCATATCATACAAATGATTTCTTATTACTAACAATTCACTCAAAAACAAATACTATAAATTCAATCTCTAATTGACATGGATACTGCTTGTACAAATAATGAAACATATCTAAGAGTCAGTCCACTAGGCTTCCAAATACAAAATCATAAATAAAACTTGCCCACACGAACAATGTGATGAGCTCACCAAAAAACTAAGAACTCCCTCGACAAAATCAGATGAGCTAAATCAGAATCAATCTCATTACATATATCTAAAAAACATATAATACGATGAGTGAGTTTACAACTCAATGAGTAGTTAATACCTACTATACTGGAAATGGGACAAACGAGGTCACAAGTTTTTCATGAGTAATAGCAAAATAATTTTTAAAATAATATATCATAAATAAAACTAAATAAAAATACTTGAGAAAAATATAATAAGCATACACAATTCTTTCTAAAATATAAGAGTTCTAAATCAATCATTATAAATTTCATTAAAAAAATATACATTGCAAAGCACTAAAGTCAATAAACAATTTTCAACAACAAATCTCAAACATTGAGAAAATTAATTTAAACAAAATTTAAACAAAATAATTCACCAAGTAGAACCAGAAAGCTAACCAATTTGACAAACTCAAGGTTTGAACTGAACAAACCAAGCACACAGCTCACGGGTAAACTATCCAATTTGACAATATCAAGGCTTGAACAAATAAGCATCACGCTCCAAATCCATAACCAACCCATGTGTACTAACTTAACATAGAGTTAGCATCTCCTCTACAGAGTCTAATCCTAGGTGCACCAAGGTTAACATTTACTGCTATTAGATACAGTGTTCTGGCATGGTTTTCTTACAAAAAAATAATTTACAAAAATATCATATTTTGTAAGAAAATAAATTTTTTAAGTGAAAATAAAAATTCCAATTTATTAAGATTAATCTTATTTCAAACAGAACATTTCTTGACATTAGAAAACTGACTCAAAAATATTTTTCAAATATGCTTTTTATAAGCAACCAATGCCAATAATAATTATCAATATAACATCAATCCATATTTTGAAACAATTCCCATTAATGGTCCAAAAACCATTGTCTATAACAATGATCATCATTGGTTCAAAACTGATATAAGAAACAATTGTCATAATTGTTCTAAAACCATTATCAATATATTTTCTATCAACAAAAATTATCAATTCATCCATTATTTCATTATAATCATGCTGAGAAGCCAAATGTAAGTTTTCCAAAATTTTTCTTATTCAAGAGTATCTATGGCTCTAACATATTCAAAATAAAAATTCTAAAATTCGTTCGAAATATACAAATCACAAATAGACATGTAGTAGATAATAATCACTCATAGTATTTAGTGATTTCCAATTGGGTCCTCCTCCAATGATTTGCCTTGGTGAACTGGAGGTTTCCTATACCGTTCTATAACCATAGAAAAGTACCATAATCATAGACAGTTGATATTTTCAATTGAATACCTAAATCCTAAATCTTTCTATATCTCAAAGCCTAAATTCATTACTCAAAATTTTTCCAATAAAAGAAAATAAAAATAAAATAAAATGAAATAAAGTAAAAACATAAAATAACAATATAAAAAATGCCTCTAATTAAAATATATACTTACCTAACTTAAACTACGATAATCTAAAATCTGAATCGACGTCAGATCTTGCTCCCAAAATTTACTAGAACCACTTACTCTTTTTACAAAGAGCCTAGAGAGGAAAGGCAGTTAAACTTCTCTACCTTGGGGTCTATATATAATCATTTCTTGGGGGAAAGAGTTTGCCTCCGATGTAGGACTTAAAACTAAAACAATATAAAATCTTTTTTTCCTTCGATATGGGACTTAAAATAACAACTCCTTTCACTTTCTTTCTTTTTTTTTGTTAAACTTATCCTCCTTTTTTTTGTTGCTTTTCGTCACATATCCATCCACCTAACTTGAGTTAGGATAATCGAAAATCTTATTCGACGTCAAATCCTCCTCACGAAATTTACTATGACCTCTTACTTTTTTATAAAAAAAAAAACTACAGGGGAGAGACAATGAAACTTGTTTACCTCATAATCTACATATAACTAATCACAAGGGAAAAGGTTTACTATTTTTCCAGTGTGAGACCTAAAACTAAAATAATATAAAACTTTTTTCTTAGATGTGGCACTTAAATAACAAGTCTCTCTCTTTTTTTCCTTCCTTATTTTCATTTAGACTTATCCTTATTTCTTAAAAATAATCCCTATCTTCTTTTTGTTAATATATGTATCAGTATCATTATAAGAATCTCATGTGTAATTTTCACAATTACATATTTCTAAAGTTTTATTCTAAACTAAAACATCATAAAATAATTCAAACCGTAATTAATACATAACAAACTGATAAGGATCTTACTAGTAGAAATATGGAAAATATCTAAGAGTCTGCCAACAAGGCTTCCAAATTCAAAAACATAAACAAAACTAACTTTTAAACTTGCCCACATGACCAAGGTGAAGAGTTAAACAAATAGTTAAACCTGAAGCAATCTCATTATCTGTATATGAAAAACATGCCATTTCAGTTGAGTTTATAACTCAGTGAACAGTTAATATCTACTACTCTAGTGAGCATATTTGGTAAGAGGGGAGACGAAAGGAATGGAATGGGAATGAGAGTTTTTTTTTTTTGCTTGGACCATAAAGTTTTTGTATGTTCCATTCCTTTCTTTCTTGGACACTGAACAAGCACTAGGATTCTGCTATATTCAAAATTCAATTTTAAAAACCATTGTCAAGATTTTCAAAAGAAATTTGAAATAGACATATAATATATAGAAACCACTCATAGTACTTAGCAATTTACAACAGCGTCTTCATTCCACAATTCGCGTTGGTGAACAAGAACTTCCCTGTACCATTCTGTAACCATATAAAATACCAATGATCTACATATCCATCATAGACAATTAAATTACCTAATTTAATGCATAAATTCTAAATAATTCCATATACCAAAAAGCCTAAATTCACTACCTAAAATTGCCCAATGAAAAACAAAAAAAAAATCTACTATGTAAAGTATCCACCCACCTAACTTGAGTTAGGATAATCTAAAATCCGATTCGACGTCAGATCCTTCTCGCAAAATTTACTATGACCTTTTACTTTTTTATAAAGAATCTAGAGGGGAGAAACAATCAAACTTGTTTACCTTACGGTCTATATATAACCACTCATAGGGAACAAGGTTTACTGTTTTACCAATGTGAGACCTAAAACTATAATAATAAAACACTCTTTCTCAGATGTGGGACGTAAATAACAAGCCTCTCTTTTTTTCTTTCTTTTTTTCGTTAAGACTGAACATTATTTTTAAAAAATTATCCCTATCTTCTTTTTGTTAATATATATATCAGTATCATTGCAAGAACCTCATATGTAATATTCAAAAATGACATATTTTTAAAATTTTTTCTAAACAAAGACATCAAAAAATAATTCAAACCATAATTAATACATAACAAACTAAATAAGGTTTTTGATACTAAGAATTTAAGAGATATAAAATATATAAGTGCATGGATAAAGATATATACTGTTAAAAAACTTATTGATGTATGAATTCGGAATACAACATGAGTTTGAAAGTGCAAAGTTGACTTAAAGTTGATGAAGACCTAGCTTGAGAAAAATATTGTTATAAGAAGTAGGTACTAATGTATTAGTACTAAAATTGAAGTAAATGTAGTAATGTATAACTAGATAGGGTTTCTAGAAGTTGAATAGACTTTTAGCAATGATTTTAATCGATACTATTACATGGAAGCTTTATGAAAGCTGTTATTATTGACATTCGAGGAAAAGTATATTGATACTAAAAAGAAAAATTGGTGGACATTTACTAATTCTCTTAGGCTAATAAGATCAGATGTTAAGGATTTAAATTATAGTTCAGTTATGTTGTTGAACATTTAAGAGATGTTTGATGGATTTTCCGTAAAATGATGGATGATGTGTGAGAAACTAGACTATGTCCTACCTTAAAATTTTGAGGTCAATTTTACTTAGAAAGTATGTTATTGTATGATTCCGTATTGAAGGCTAAGATAGGCCTAAGAATGATTGTAACGAGTTTGGGTACATTAGTTATCAGTGAAAGTTTATTGGTTATGTTTGGAGATGGTTTGAGCACAAGATAGTATTGAAAATTGAGTACCTTTGACATGTCAAACTTTTAACATTAAATTCTAAAGTTTTATTATGCTATAGGTTGAGATGTTAGGAATGTCTCTATAAATTGTTATAGTCAAATCCAAATGTAGCCTTGCAAATAAGATTAGTGAAATGATTGGAGAAAA
This sequence comes from Castanospermum australe, assembly GCA_019955255.1. Lineage (NCBI taxonomy): Eukaryota > Viridiplantae > Streptophyta > Magnoliopsida > Fabales > Fabaceae > Castanospermum > Castanospermum australe. The sequence continues at coordinate 536,032 of NSJW01000151.1, forward strand.
TTGAGTAAATATGAAAATGGATATGCTACTTGATTAGAGGACTGTTTGGAAGTTTAAAAGGTTGAGTTTAAAGCTGAAACTCATATAGAATGTACATGAGATATGAGAGAACAAGTTTGTAATTTTCTAGGACAAACAAGACATATGTGATAGATTAGACAAAATGCTGGTCTATAAAGTTAGCAGTTATATAGATATTATTGAAAATGTGAGGATTGAGTTCATAGTTAATTTACTTTATCTGTAAACAAAGTATGATGGATAGAAGATCATAATTTAAAATTTTCATGTTTAAATACTGATTACGGCTTATGTTAAAGTGCTTGAAGTTAAAGATTTATGAATATAGAGAAATGTAAGGTTCTTGGATGGGAGAGTGAAGTAATGACCATATTGTTTGATATATAAGATTGTTTGGAATGGTTTCCAAGAAAAGGATTAAATGAAGCAGGATTGTAATGAAATTTGATTATAAATGTTACCTATGGATAGTTTAGAAATATAAAGTTTAGAAACTTGATTAACTGAAGTGAAATGTTTGAAAGGTAGTGATCGATATTGTTTGGTATTAGAATAGCTTTGTGATTTTTGGCTAAAAGAAGTCGAAGAATATAAATTCTTAAGGTGGAATTCAGATACGTTGTGATTAATACATTATGTATTAAGTCTAAAAATCTTGAAGATTTTAATGAAAATGGAAATAAGATGTTTGAGTGGATTATATTGTAAAGTTGGTTCCTAATCTAAAGGTAGTTTACTTGTTTACTTGTTAGAGTAAGGGGGAAACATTTAATGTAGAGAACCAGTGGGCTTCTTTTAGTTTATGCCATTTGAGCTTTATTGCCTATTGATTTAAAGATTTTCACATTTGATGGTTTAGATATGCGATTATGGTCTTTCTAAGCCAATAACTATAGTGTTAGAAGGATTTTCAAAAGAGAATAATCTTAAGGCAAGCAAATAGGAAGCAAGAGTTAAGTCATCCTATGACCTCGATGGGGAAGGTCTTAGAAATGAGAAAAATTAACTTTGGTCTTACTCAGCTAAAGGGTGACTATCATTCAAGCTAAAGTTATGAATAGGATAAAGTGTATACCGTCAACTTATACAGTTTTTGTTTATGGTATGAAAGAATTATATTTTAAGTTTTTGAAGTGAATTTGTTTATGGCTCTTAGGTTAAGTCCATATAGTATCAACCTATGAAACCATGAGACGATAGTGCTATTATGGAAGTGTTAGGAATTAATACTTAGCTCATATGATCAAAAAATGTGAAGAGTAAAGTAAAGACCTACGATGTATTATTATTTAGATATGAATTGTGTATGTCAAGAGTTGACATTTGAATGGAATGTTTTGCTTCAGGGTGATCCTAGTTTAGTCAATGTTGCATTGATGTCTTAGTGGGTTATAAATGATAAGATTGAGAAAAGGATCTCCGAGGCCAAGTGACTACCAATTTGGGAATTGATTCTTTAAGGTCTAAGGTGAGACATTTTGTCTTAGCATGATGTTTTAAAGGCTTTTGAGATTATTAAATGTTAGTGTGTACCCTAGATAATTAGATGGAAAATAGGTTTATCGATAAGAAACTATAAATAAGGATGTTCTAAAGTTTATGTCTAGATGTTGGTGTGCCAACAAGTGAGGTAGAGCACTAAAAGCTAGTAGGCTTGTTACATCAAATAGATAAACTTGAATGAAGGTATGAAAGAATATATATAAATTTTGTAACAAAGTTGCCGATGACCTAATGACACATTTTGTAAATTGTAGAATAGTTAATGAAGTCTGAACATGTCTTACCTATGAAAACCATTTTCACAGTGACTCAGTATGAGAAGCTCTATTTGGATAAGGTAGTCTCTTCAGCATGGATAGTTTCTTTCATCTCTAATTAGAGTTCTTTTCATACAACTTTGAGTATCTATTTGGATTTGAGTACACATTTCATCTTAAGGTTGATGGTCAGTCAGAGAAAACCATTTAGATCATATAGGATATGCTTCGTGCTTGTGTTCCAGACCTTGGCGGGAGTTGAGACCAACGTTTACCTTTGATGGAATTTGCTTATAATTTAGTTAATAGTCTAGTATTCAAATGACATCTTTCGATGCCTTGTATGCGAGATGATATAGATCACTTGTTAGTTAGTTTGAGACTAGCAAGTCTAAACTTGTGGGACCAGATTTGATTTAAAAAGCAAAAGAGAAGGTTATATTGATTCAAGATCATTTAGTGACTGCTCAAAGTAGGCAGAAATCTTACTCAAATCGAAGACATTGTCCCATGGAATTTGGGATAGGAGACCATATGTTTTTACGTATTTCTCCTATGAAAGGTATGTTGATGTTTGGAAAAAAGGATAAATTAAGTTCAAGGTTCAAAGGACCATTTGAGATTTGAGAGAGAGTTGGCCAAGTAGCTTACCACTTAGCCCTTCCACTTGATCTTTTAGGAATTCATTTAGTTTTTCAAGTCTCTATACTTTAGAAATACATTCATGACCTTTTTCATGTTATACAACATCAAACAATTCAACTTGATGAATATGTCATCTACGTAGAAGAACCAGTGACCATAGTAGATAGATAGGTGAATTGTTTACACAGTAAGGATATCACTTCGGTGAAAGTTGTTTGGCATGGATCATCAGGTGAAGGAGTGACTTTGGAAACTGAAATAGTTGTGCCTGAGAAGTATATACGCCAATTCAATGAACAAGGTTTGTAAGAAATTTTAAATTTGACGACGAATTTATTTTAACGGGGAAAGAATGTGACAATACGCAACAAAAAAGAGGGGATAAGTTTAAAAAAAAAAAAGAAAGAGAAAGGAGTTATTATTTAAGCCCCACATCACAAGGAAAAAAAAAGATTTTATATTGTTTTAGTTTTAAGTCGCACATCAAAAAAGTTGTAAACTCCTTCTCCCTAGACATTGGTATATATAGACCATCGGGTAGAGAAGTTTAATTGCCTTTTCCCTCTAAACTCTTTGTAAAAAGAGTAAGAGGTTCTAGTAAATTTTGAGAGTAAAATCTGACATCGATTCAGATTTTGGGTTATCTTGGCTTAAGCTAAGCAAGTAGATATTTTAATTTGAGACCTTTTTATGTTATTATTTTATGTTATTATTTTATTTTATTTTATTTTATTTTTATTTTATGTTTTTCATTTTGTAAATTTTAGGTTGTGAATTTAGGCTTTGGGATATATAAATATTTAGTATTTAGGGACCCAATTGGGAATATCAATTGTCTATGATTGACATTGGTATTTTTTTTATAGTTATATTTATTAACTGATACATGTCTATTTGTGATTTTTAAATTTCTAATGAATTTTAGAATTTTTATTTTGAATATGTTAGAGCCTTAAATACTCTTGGGACAAGCAAAATTTGAAAAAACTCACATTTGATTTCTGAGCATGGTTACAATCAAATAAAGTATGAATTGATAGTTTTTGTTGATAGAAAAATATTGATAATGGTTTTGGAACAATTACGACAACTGTTTCATATATCAGTTTTGGATTAATAATGGTTATTATTATAGACAATGATTTTTGGATATTAATAAAAATTATTTTAGAATATGGATTGGTGTTATATTGATAATTATTATCGGCATTGGTTGCTTATGAAGAGCATATCTGAAAAATATTTTTGATTGAGCTTTCTAATGTCAAGAAATATTCTGTTTGACATAAGATTGATTTTAATGAACGAGAATTTTTATTTTCACTTGGAAAAATTATTTTCTTATGAAATATGATATTTTTGTAAATTATTTTTTTTTGAGAAAATCACGTCAGAATACTGTATCTAATAGCAATAAATGTTAGCCTTAGTGCACCAAGGATTAGACTCTATAGAGCAGATGCTAACTCTATGTGAAGTTAGTACACATGTGTTGGTTATGGAATTAGAGCATGATGCTTAATAGCTCAAGCCTTGGGCTTGTCATATTGGTTAGTTTACCCACAAGTTGTATGCTCGGTTTGTTCAATTCAAGCTTTGAGCTTGTTAGATCGATTATTTTACCCCAACTAGTTGTCTACCCGGTTTATTCTAGTTCTGCTTGGTGAATTATTCTGTTTGAATTTTGTTTTAATTAATTTTCTCAATGTTTGAGATTTTTTATTGAAAATTGTTTATTGACTTTAGTGCCTTGCAATGTATTTTTTTTTAATGAAATTTATAATGACTGATTTAGAACTCTTATATTTTAAAAAGAATTGTGTATGCTTATTATATTTTTTCCAAGTACTTTTATTTAGTTTTATTTGTAATATATTATTTTAGAAATTATTTTGTTATTACTCATGAAAAAACTCGTGGCCCCGCTTATCTCATTTCTAGTGTAGTAGATATTAACTACTCATGAGTTGTAAACTCACCCAAATCATTGTTATATGTTTTTTAGATAAGGAAAAATATACTGTTTTTGATTCAACTCCTGCGATTTGATTGAGGGAGTTTTCAATTGTTATTGGTGAGCCCTACACATTGTCCGTGTGGCCAAGTGAACAGTTCTCTTTTTTTTTTATTTATTTTGGTCTAAAACCTTTGTTAGCTAATTCTCTTAGATATACACCATTATCTTTACAAGTAGAATCTTGTCAGTTTGTTATATGTAGTCACTGATTGGACTGCATTATGGTACTTTTCTTTTGTAATAAATTATTGGTGATTCAGATTCACCTATCGGATATTATAAGTTTAAATTTATGCTGAAAAAAAATATTTTCTGATACACTATGGTGGCTATTTAGATTTTCTGTTCGAAATTACAGATTTGGAGGCTTGTATGGCTTAGGTGAGCTTACAGTAAGCCCTTGTTATATGCTGGTCATGGACCCTCAATTCGGGTCATGATATAAACTTACCCATACGAACAATGCGATGCACTCCCCGAATAACTAGAAACTCACTTGATCAACAAAGTAGTTAAACCCGAAGCAATCTCATCACCTGTATTTGATTTTTTATGCTTTGACTTTGGAGTTTTTGTATGTTTCATTCCTTTTCTTTCTAAGGCACCAAACATACACTTGGGCTGTGCTATATTCAAAATCCAACTATAAAAATCTGTTCCAAGATTTTCAAAACAAATTTCAAATAAATGTATAATAGATAGAAACCACTAACAGCACTTAGCAACTTATAACCAAGGTTGTAAAAACCGAACCGGTCATTGAACCGGTCGAGGTACTGATTTAAGGTTCAATGGTCGAACCGTGGTCGAACCGGAGTATAATTAAACATATATTTATATTTATATATAAATATAAAATATATTTATATATATATATAATTATTTATATAGTACTAAAATAAATAAAATTATAAAAAAATATAATATAAATCAATAGTAAAATTATTTGAAACATAAAAAAAATAATGTCATAGATCAAAAAAATGTTACATTCATATAAGCAACATAACAAAAAAACGTCATAAAGTAAAAAAAAATATTACATTCATATAAATAACAAAAGTTCAACAATGTTCCATCAAAAGTAATCATAAAAAAATTCACAAATTATACAGGATCATCATAATCAGCATTAAGTTGTTGAATATTTTCATTACAAAGATCTTCTTGTTCATCTCCACCATCATGATCATCATCAAATGAAAGCTGCATTGTTGCTTGACTTGCTTCAGCCATACCAAATTCAGTATCAATATCTCCGTCTTCTAAGAAAATAAAAGACTTAGTTAGTTAATAGTAATATTATAATACATAATATCAATACTTTTATATAGAACTATAAGAATAAGACTTACCAACATGATAAGACGGAATAGCATTGTTCATTTGTTTACCTTTATTAAAGCTTGTAAAAAAAAATAATATTGTTGAAGCTACAACGATTTGAGCCAAAACCATGCCTGATATTTTGGATGTTCGTATTTCAAGCTACAACATTTCCCCCTCCCCCCTGCCCCCCCCAAAAAAAAGACTATACACATTGTTGTTCCGACTCCTAATGCATGCTAAGTAGTAACAGCAGTAACAGGCAACAGCACGCAGAGCAAATGAAATTACAGCAGTAACAGCACGCAGAGCAGACGCAGACGAGCAGATGCAGTTGCAGTGAACAACTGTTTGAAGCATTTTATCAAACACTATATGCGCAACTAAACAACAACTGCAGAAACAAAAATGCTACAACCCACATAGTGTACACGGCACAAACAAGAATCAAAACCATCTGTAAGATCAAATCAAGCACACAATCTTCCCCAATCTCAGCATCCAGATACAAAAACGGAAAAACCTCAGAAAATAAAAATAAAAATATGCAGAGGTGTATCCGTGTATACCTTGAGGATCTCCAATGGCAAGAAGTCACCAAAGTCCAAACTCACACTTTCTCTGCCGTGGGTCACCGGGTGTTGGACGTCGGGATCTGCCTTTCTCTCCTTCGAGTTTTCGCTTCGCCGCGAAGCCTTCGTTTTCTCACGGTAAGAGACGAGGACGCAGATGCAGCGAGGGTTTCAGTTTTCATTCAAACCGAAACGACGTCATCGGCTTTTTTTTTTGGAAAATACATATTAAAACGACGTCGTTTTGACATAAAATGTTCACAAAAAAAAAGGAGCAGAACCGGGCAACCGTACAGACCGACGCCGGTTTGACCGGTTTGACTGGTTTGAGACCAGTTCACCAGTTTTTGACCCCACCAGTTCTGGGAGATAACCCGAACTGGTGAGTGAACCGGTTCCTCTGACAGGCCGAACCGGTCAGTCTGGTCCGGTTTTCAGAACATTGCTTATAACTGTGTCTTACTCCAACAATTTATCTTGGTGAACTAGAAGTTTCTTGTATCGTTTTATAACCATAGAAAACATTAATAATTTATATATCAGTCATAGGCTATTAAATTACCTAATTTAATGCATAAATTTAAATTAATACAATATCTCAAAGCTTAAATTCATTACCCAAAATTGCACAATTAAAAACTTAAATAAATCCACTACATAAAGTATCCACTCACCGAACTTAAGGTAGAATAAACCGAAATTTGAATCGACGTCAAATCCTGCTCGCAAAATTTACTATCACCTCATGCTTTTTGATAAAGAATCTAGAGAAGAGAGACAATTAAACTTATTTACTTTACAGTCTATATATAGCACATTCATAGCGGAAAGGGTACACTCTTTTTCCAATGTGAAACTTAAAACTATAATAATATTGAACTTTTTTTTTAGATGTAGGATTTAAATAACAAGCCTCTCTTCTTTTCTTTCTCATTTTTGTTAAATCTTATCCTTATTTTTTTAAAAAAAATATCCCCATCTTCTTTTTTTTAATATATACATTCAAATTGTTCCAAGAATTTCATGTGTAATTTTCAAAAATTGCATATATCTAAAATTTCTCCCAACATAAAACACTATAAAATAATTCAAACGGTAATTAACCCAAAATTGCACAATTAAAAACTTAAATAAATCCACTACATAAAGTATCCACTCACCTAATCTAAGTTAGGATAATCCAAAATCTAAATTGACGTCAGATCTTGCTCGCAAAATTTACTATGACCGCTTACCTTCTTTTATAAAAAATCTAAAGAAGAGAGAGACAATTAAACTTGTTTACCTTAGTGTCTATATATAACCATTCATGGGGGAAAGGGTATACTATTTTTCCATTGTGAGACTTAAAACCAAAATAATATAGAATTTTTTTCTCAAATGTGGGACATAAACAACAAGCAACTATTTTTTTCTTTGTTTTTTTTTCATTAAGAGTTATCCTTATTTTTTAAAAAAAATTATTCCTATCTTCTTTTTTTAAATATATATATCCACATCGTTACAAGAATCTCATGTGTGATTTTCAAAAATTGCATATTTCTAAAATTTATTCCAAAATAAAACCCCATAAAATAATTCAAATGGTAATTAACACATAATAAACTGACATTGGATCCTACACGTAGAAATATGGAGAACATTTAATAGTCAATCCACAAGGCTTCCAAATTCAAATTCATAAACAAAACTAATTTTCAAACTTGCCCTCACAAACAATGCGATGAGCTCACCAAATAACTGAATCTCACTTGATCAACCAAAGTCATTAAACCAAAAGCAATCTCATTACTGTATATGAAAAATATGTAACTTTGTTTGGGTTTACAACTCAGTGAGTAGTTAAAATCTACTACATTAGTGAACATGTTTTAGTAAGGGGGAGAGGAAATGAATGGAATGGGAATGAGAGGTTTTTAATGCTTTGAACTTAGAGATTTTGCATGTCCCATTTCTGTTCTTTCCAGGACACCAAAATGCATTAGGGCTCTACTCTATTCGAAATTCAATTATAAAAATCTGTTTCAATGTTTTCAAAAAAAATTGAAATAGACGTATTAAAGATAGAAACCACTCACAGTACTTAGCAATTTACAATTGTGTCTTACTCTAATAATTTGCCTTAGTGAATTAGACGTTCCCTATACCATTCTTTAACCATAGAAAATGCCAAGAATCAACTCACAGTACTTAGCAATTTACAATTGCATCTTACTCTAACAATTCACGTTGGTGAACTGCAAGTTCCCTGTACCATTCTATAACTATAGAAAATTTCAATAATCTATATAGCAATCTTAAAGAATTAAATTACCTAAATTAATGCCTAAACTCTAAATAATTCCATATATCAAAGCCAAAATTCAGTACGCAAAATTACCTAATGAAAAAGATAAAAAAATCCACAACGTCAAGTATCCACTCACCTAACTTAAGCAAGGATAATTCAAAATTTGAATCGACATTAAATCCTGCTCGCAAAATTTACTATCACCTATTTCTTTTTTATATAGAGTTTAGGGATGACAGACAATTAAACTTGTTTACTTTACAGTTTATAGATAACTATTTCTAGGAGAAAGGGTTTGTTTTTTTTTTTCCAAAGTAAGACTTTAAACTAAAATATTATACAACTTTTTTCTAAAATGTGGGATTTAAACAAAAAGGCTCTCTTTTGTTGTTTCATTTTTTTTATTAAGACTAATCCTTTTTTAAAAAATAATAACCCTATCTTCTTCTTTTTTTAATATATATCGGCATCGTTACAAGAATCTCATATACAATTTTGAAAATTCGCATATATCTAAAATTTATTCCAAAATCAGACACCATAAAATAATTCAATCAAAAATTAACACATAAGAAACAGACATGGATCCTACATGTAGAAATATGGAGAACATCTAAGAGTTAGCCCATAAGCCTTCCAAATTCAAAATCATAAAGAAAACTAGTTTGTAGACTTGCCCACATGAACAATGCGATGAGCTCACCAAAAAACTAAAAACTCAATTGATCAACCAAAGTAATTAAACTAGAAGTAATCTTATTACCTGTAAATGAGAAATATGTAATTTCATATGAGTTTACAACTTAGTGAGTAGTTAATCTCTACTACACTAATGAACGTGTTAGGTAAGAGGGAGAGGAAAGAAATGGAATGGGAATGAGGATTTTTATGCTTTGACTATGGAGATTTTGTATGTTCCATTCCTTTTCTTTCGAGGACACCAAATATGCACTAGGGCCTACAATATTCAAAATTCAAAAATATAAAAACTGTTTCAAGATTTTCAAAAGAAATTTGAAATAGACATATAATACATAGAATTCACCCACAGTACTTAGCAATTTGCAATAGCGTCGTACTTTAACAATTAGCCTTAGTAAGCTGGAAGTTGCATGTACCGTTCTGTAACCATACAAAATACCAATAATCTATATATCAATCATAGACAATTAAATTACCTAATTTAATTGCTAAATTTTAAATAATTCCATTTATCAAAGCCTAAATTCACTATCCAAAATTACCTAATGAAAAAAAAAATCCGCTATGTAAAGTATCCATTCACCTAACTTAAGCAAGAATAATCTGAAATTTGAATTGGTGTTAGATGCTGCTCAGGAAATTTACTATCAGCTTTTTATAAAGATTCTAGAAAAGAAAGACAATTAAACTTATTTACCTTACGGTCTATATATAACCATTCATAGGGGAAAGGGTTCACTTTTTTTCCAATTTGAGACATAAAACTAAAATAATATAGAACTATTTTCTCAAATGTGGGACTTAAACAACAAGTCTCTCTTTTTTTCTTTCTTTTTTTCATTAAGACTTATCCTTATTTTTTAAAAAATTATCCCTATCTTCTTTTTTATATATATATATCCGTATCGTTACAAGAATCTCATGTGTAATTTTCAAAAATTGCATATTTCTAAAATTTATTTAAAATAGAACACCATAAAATAATTCAAACAATAATTAACACATAACAAACTGACATAGATCCTATTTGTAGAAATATGGAGAACAACTAAGAATTTGCCCACAAGGCTTCCAACTTCAAAATCATAAAAAAAACTAATTTTTAAACTTGCCCGCACAAATAATGCATTGAGCTCACTGAATAACTAAAAACTCACTTGATCAACCAAAGTGGTTAAACCAAAAGCAATCTCATTACCTGTATTTGAAAAATATACAATTTTGTATGAGTTTACAACTCAGTGACTAATTAATATCTACTACACTGGTGAACATGTTTGGTAAGAGGAAAAAGAATGGAATGGATTGGGAATGAGAGGTTTTTCATGCTTTCACCTTAGAAATTATGTATGTTCCATTCCTTATCTTTCCAAGACACTAAACATGCAATAGGGCTCTACTATATTCAAAATTCAATTATAAAAACCGTTACAAGATTTTCAAAAGAAATTTCAGAACCACTCATAGTACTTAGCAAATTACAAGTGCGTCTTGCTCCAACAATTTCCCTTGGTGAACTAAAGGTTTCCCTATACCGTTCAATAACCATAGAAAATACCAATAATATATATATCTGTCATAGACAATTAAATTACCTCATTTAATGCCTAAATTCTAAATAATTTCATATAGGAAAGCCTAAATTGACTTCCCAAAATTGCCCAATGAAAAACACAAAAAAAAATCTAATACGTAAAGTATCCACTCATCTAACTTAAGTTAGGATAATATAAAATCTAAGTCGATGTCAAATCCTGCTCGCAAAATTTTCTATCAACTCTTACCATTTTATAAAGAATCTTGAGAAGAGAGATAATTAAACCTGTTTACCTCACGGTCTATATAAAATCATTCATAAGGGAAACTAACATGGACCCTATTTTTAGAAATACAGAGAACATCTAAGAGTGAGCCCACAAGACTTCCAAATACAAAATCATAAACAAGACCAATTTTTAAACTTGCCCACATGAATAATGCGATGAGCTCATCAAATAATTGGAAACTTACTTGATCAACCAATGTAATTAAACCAAAAGCAATGTAATTATCTGTATATGAAAAATATGTAATTTTCTATGACTTTACGACTTAGTTAACATTAATATATATTACACTAGTGAACATGTTTCGTGAAAGGGTGAGGAAACAAAAGGAATGGGAAGGAAAGGTTTTTTATACTTTGACCTTGCAGAATTTGTATGTTCCATTCCATTTCTTTCCAGGACATCAAACATGCACTAGGGCTCTACTATATTCAAAATCCAACTATAAAAGTATGTTTCAAGATCTTCAAAAGAAATTAGAAACAGACGTATAATAGATAGAAATCACTCACAGTACTTAGCAATTTACAATTGTGTCTTTCTCCAATAATTTGCCTTGGTAAACTAGAAGTTCCCTATACCATTCTGTAACCAAAGAAAAAATCAATAATCTATATATCAATCATAGACATTTAAATTACCTAATTTAATGCCTAAATACTAAATAACTCCATATACCAAAGCCTAAATTCATACCCAAAATTACCCAATGAAAATCATAAAAAAATCTATTACGTAAAGAATCCACTCACCTAACTTAATTTAGGACAATCCAAAATTTGAATCGACGTCAAATCCTACTCTCAAAAGTTATTATCACCTCTTACTTTTTAATAATGAATCTAAAGTAGAGAGACAATTAAAATTGTTTAACTTGTGGCCAATATATAACCATTCATTGGAGAAAGTGATTACTAGTTTTCCAATGTGAAAGTTAAAACTAAAATATTATAGAAATTTTTTCTCAAATGTGGTAATTAAATAACAAACCTACTTTTTTCTTTCTTTTTTTCGTTAAGACTTATCCTTTTAAAAAAAAAAATTATCGCTATAATGTTTTTTTAGTATATATATCCATATCATTTCAAGAATCTCATGTGTAATTTTAAAAAAATACATATTTCTAAAATTTATTTAAAAATATAACTCCATAAAATAATTCAAACAGTAATTAACACATAACAAACTGACTTGGATCCTATTTGTAAAAATACAAAGAACATCTAAGAGTCAGCCCATAAGGCTTCCAAATTCACAATCATAAACAAAAATAATTTTCAAACTTGCCCAAACAAACAACACAACGGGCCCACCAAATAACCAGAAACTTACTTGATCAACCAAAGTAATTAAATTAGAAGCAATCTCATTACCAATATATGAAAAATATGCAATTTTGAATGAGTTTACTACTCAGTAAGCAATTAATATCCACTACACTTGTGAACGTGTTTGGTAAGAGAGAGAGGGAAGGAATGGAATGGGAATCAAAGGTTTTTTATGCTTTGACCATGGAGAATTTGTATATTCCATTCCTTTTCTTTTTAGGACACCAAACATGCATTGGGTCTCTACTATATTCAAAATTCAATTGTAAAAACTTGCTTTAAGATTTTAAATTTTTTTTGAAATAGACGTATAATAGATAAAGACCACTCACAGTATTTAGCAATTTATAATTGCATCTTACTCTAACAATTCTCTTTTGTGAACTGAAAGTTTCCTGTACCATTCTGTAACTATAGAAAATATCATAATCTATATATCAGTCATAGACAATTAAATTACCCAATTTAATATCTAAATTCTAAATAATTCCATATACCAAAGCCTAAATTCACTACCCAAAATTGCCCAATGAAAAACATAAAAAAATCTATTACGTAAAGTATCCATTCACCTAATTTAATTTAGGATAATCCATAATTTGAATCGACATTAGATCCTACTTGCAAAATTTTTTATCACCTTTTACTTTTTTAAAAAGAATCTAGAGGAGAGAGACAATTAAAGTTGTCTACCTTACGGTTTATATACAACCATTTATAGTGGAAAGGGTTTACTGTTTTTCCAATATGAGACTCAAAGCTACAATTATATAGAATTTTTTTCTCAGATGCTGGACTTAAATAACAAGCCTCTTTTTTTCTTTCGTTTTTTCATTAAGGCTTATCCTTATTTTTCTAGAAGTTATCTCTATCTTCTTCTTTTTTTAATCAATATATCTGTATCGTTACAAGAATCTCATGTGTAATTTTCAAATATTACATATTTCTAAAATTTATTGCAAAATAAAACTCCATAAAATTATTCAAATGGTAATTCATATATAACAAACTAACATTGATTATAGCTATAGAAATAAGGAGAATATCTAGGAGTCAACCCACATGGCTTTGAAATTCAAAATCATAAACAAAACTAATTTGTAGACTTGCCCGCACAAACAATATGATGAGCTCACCAAATAGTTGGAAACTCATTTGATTAACCAAAGTAGTTAAACGAAAAGCAATCTCATTACCTGTATATGAAAAGTATGCAATTTTGTATGACTATACAATTCAGTGAGCAACTAATATCTGTTACACTAGTGAACATTTTTGGTAAGAGGGAGAGGAAAGGAAGTAATGGGAATGAGACTTTTTTATGCTTTGACAGTAGAGAATTTGTATGTTCCATTCCTTTTCTTTCCAGGATACCAAACATGCACTAGGGCTTTACTATATTCAATATTCAATTATAAAATTCTTTTTCAAGATTTTCAAAAGAAATTTGAAATAGACGTATAGTTGATAGAAACCACTCACAGTACTTAGCAATTTACAATCGCGTCTTACTCCAACAATTTTCCTTGGTGAGCTGGAAGTTCCCTGTATAATCGCGTCTTCTTTTTTTCTTTTGTTTTTTCGTTAAGGCTTATCCTTATTTTTCAAAAAATTATCTCTATCTTCTTTTTTTTTAATCAATATATCTGTATCGTTACAAGAATCTCATGTGCAATTTTCAAATATGACATATTACTAAAATTTATTGCAAAATAAAATTCCATAAAATTATTCAAATGGTAATTCTTATATAACAAACTAACATAGATTATAGTTGTAGAAATATGGAGAATATCTAGGAGTAAACCCACATGGCTTCGAAATTCAAAATTATAAACAAAACTAATTTTTAGACTTGCCCACACAAACAATATGATGACCTCACCAAATAGTTGGAAAATCACTTGATTAACCAAAGTAGTTGTTGAGAGGAGGAAACCCTTAATTTGTGAGAATGAGTCAGGGAAATTACACTGTCCTCTGAAATTACACTGTCCTCTGTATCGAATTTTATAATACTTGTGTAATTAATGTACAATAAAAAGGAAATAACGCAATGATCCTATTACATAATTTACATGATTCTAACATGATCCTACATGATTCTAATTGATTCTTTACATATTCTAACATAATCCTAATTGATTCTTTACATATTCTAACACTCCCCCTCAAGCTAGAGCATATAAATTATATGCACCAAGCTTGTTACAAATATAACTAATTCGAGGATCTCTGAGAGACTTTGTGAATACATCTGCTCATTGATCATTTGAATTGACAAAGTTTGTGGTGATGCATCCAGATAAAATCTTTTCTCGGATAAAGTGGCAGTCCACTTATATATGTTTGGTCTTTTCATGAAACACTGGATTTGAGGCAATGTGCAGAGCTGCTTGATTATCACAAATGAGTTGCATTTGCTTAACATATCCAAATTTTAACTCTTGAAGCAATTGTTTCAGCCATATAAGTTCATATGTTGCTAATGCCATAGCTCGATATTCTGCTTCTGCACTTGACCTTGCAACAACATCTTGTTTCTTACTTTTCCAAGATACCAAGTTGCCTCCACTCATCACGCAATAACCTGCGGTGGAACGCCTATCTGAGGGAGAGCCAGCCCAGTCTGTATATGTAAAACCAATGATCTGAGTATGTCCTTTGTCTTCAGAGAGAAAACCTTGACCTGGTGCTCCTTTGATATACTTGAGTATTCTGACTGCAGCATCCCAATGACTATCACAAGGAGCTTGTAGAAATTGACTAACTACACTTACAGTAAAAGAGATGTCTGGTCGAGTGATGGTAAGGTAGTTTAGTTTACCAACAAGTCTTCGATATCTTCTAAGATTCGACAAGGGCTCCCCCTGTCCTAGTAAAAGCTTGATGTTTGGATCCATAGGAGTATCTACAGGTCGACAATCTATCATGTACCAGTCTCCTCTAAAATATCAAGGGCATACTTTCTCTGAGAAATAGCAACACCAGTAGAGGATTGAGCGACCTCAATACCAAGAAAATATTTAAGGCGACCTAAATCCTTAGTATGAAAATGACGAAGGAGGTGTTATTTTAGTTGATTGATACCATCTTCATTGTCACCTTTGATGGCAATATCATCTATATATACCACTAAAAAGATACTCTGATGTTGAGAAGAATGACAGTAGAAAACAGAATGATCTGCCTCACTGCGGATCAAGCCAAATTGCTGAATGACTGTACTGAACCGTCCAAACCATGCCCATTGGAGACTGCTTCAACCCATAATAGAACGACGTAAGCGACAAACTAATTCAGACTCCACCTGAGCAACAAAACTAGGAGGTTGCTCCATGTAAATCTCTTCAGCAAGTTCACCATGTAAGAAGGCATTCTTAATATCAAGCTAGAATAGAGGCCAATGTCGCATGGCAGCCACGGATAGAAGAAGCCAAACAGAAGTAATCTTCGCAATAGATGAGAATGTATAACCGTAGTCTAAACCATATATCTAGTATATCCCTTGGGTACTAGGCAAGCTTTCAAAGAGTCAATCTGTCCATCAGGGCCAACTTTTACAACATACACCCATCGACACCCAACTGTAGACTTACTTTTAGGTAACGGAGCTAACTCCCAAGTGTCACTAGAGTGTAAGGCTTGCATTTCATCTACCATAGCCTGTTGCCACCCCAGATGGGATAGTGCCTTACCTATAGTCTTAGGAATAGAAACAAATGACAAGGAGGTGACAAAAGAAAAATATGGAGAGGACAAACGGTGATAGCTTAAAAAGGTATAAATAGGATGATGATTACGAGTAGAACGAATACCTTTGCGAATGGCAACTAGCAGACTAACGGGAGTGAGAACTACCATCTTACGCTTACCCCAAAATCATAGAGGGACATGATTATGAATAAGTAAAGTTCGTGCTATTTCAATGAGATGATGATTCTTACGCTCAGTAACACCATTTTGTTGTGGGGTGTGAGCATAAAAGGACTGATGAAGAATACCTTGTGAAGTTATAAAAGAGGTAAAAGAAGAAGAAAAATATTCACAGGCATTATCACTACGTAAAATGCGAATAGAAGTATTAAATTGATTGCGAATTTCAGTACAAAAAGATTGAAAAAACAGAAAAGATCTCAGCACGACTCTATTAAAAATAACCAAGTGCATCGGGAAAAGTCATCAATAAAAAGTTACAAAATACTAATATCCCATAGTTGTAGGAACATGACTAGGACCACAAACATCCGTATGTACTAAATCAAAAGGGGACACAGCCTGATTATTGACACTTTTGGGAAACAAAGTGCGAACATGTTTCCCTAGTTGACACGACTCACAATGTAACGATGATAAAGACGACAATGTAGGAACCATTTAGTGAAGCTTGGAGAGACTAGGATGACCAAGGCGACTGTGAAGGAGAGAAGGAGAAACAACAAAAGTAAAGGTAGTAGGTGATGAAGGTATGGTAAGATAGTATTTAGCCCGTGAGACTCACGCCCTTCGCCAATCATTTGTCCCGTATCCCGGTCCTGCACATGAACAGAATTATTTAGTGAAAGTAACAGAATAATGAAGAGGAGCTGGTTAATTTACTAATAGAGATAAGATTGAAAGGACAACCCGAAACATAAAGAACAGAATCAAGAGTTTAGAGAGGGTAGAGGACAAATTTGACCAAGACCTTTAGCCATAGTTTTGGAACTATTGGCTAAGGTAACCATAGGGAGGGAAGTTGAATGACAAAGATGAGAGAAAAGACTAATGTTACCAGATATGTGATCAGAGGCTCCAGAATCCAAAATCCATGGACCAAGGGAAGAATGGGTGAGGCAAGCAACAGAATTACTAGTCTGAGAAGCAGAGGCAGAGGTCGATGACTGAGCAGCCTGATACGCTAGATAACCCTCATAGGCAGTAGCTGGGATAGTGACAGTGGGCACGTCCGAAGAGTCAAATACTGAAACAGAAGAGTCTGACTGAGCAATATTAGCTATACGGGGGGATTTCCCATGGAGTTTAAAGTAACGTTCACAAGTGTGGCCAAACTTGTGCCAATAAGTGTACTGTAGACGTTGACCTTTGCCATGACAATGGACCCAGAACTAGCAGCAGCAATGGTGGACGGAGAAGCTAGAACAGAGGAGTCACCAATAGATGCAGCTGGAGCAGGGATAAACTGAGTAACTCGAAGTAGCCAAGCAAAGACATCCTCCATAGAGGGAATAGAAGCACTAGCCAATAGTTGTTGGCAGACAGAGTAGAGTTGGAGGTAAACTAGCCAATGTGAGAAGCATGAATAACTTGTCATAGTTGGTTTCTTGCGTTACAATATCAGCAATGATAGGGAGAAGTTCACTACTCTTAAGAGATAAGCTAGATTTTGTTAGTGTAATAAGACAAAAGACTAAACTTGTTGAACAAGTTAAGTGTGTTAGTAGAATAAAACAAATTCCTAGGAAGATAAGTGAAGTTAGTTGTTCTAGGAAGATTAGAATATTATCTAGAATAATTCTTCATGTAATTATGAACAAAAAGACAAAGATAAGAAAGAAAACTAATGTGAACATAACATAAACCTACTCATAGTCTAGAAGTTTACATGTAAGTTTCTTAGAAAAGAAAAGTCTTCTATGTTACCTTCATTCAAAGCCTTATCTCACAATTAAAGAATAATTATGATAGGATAAACTCACATGTGTCTCTAAAATGAATCTAGACTAATAATTAACTTAGATACATAAAGAATAAAAGAAGTTAAGGTTTCACACTAGGAAACTAATAGGAAGAAGCCTTAAAAAAGAAAAGTCTTTACAAGAAACCTCTTAGTCAAAGATAAGTTAACATTAAATGATATGTAGTCAACCAAGAAGCAACCTAGAAAGAAGATGAAAGGCTTGCTTTTTAAGCCAAGTTCATGTGAGCCTTAAGAGAGGAAGAAAAGAATCTTTAAAAGTAAGTACGTAATCGAACAAGTTACCTAAACTTAACTAAGATAAGTTAGCTATTAATTAACTAAAAAAAAAATAGTAAAGTCTTGTAATGCAAGCTTAAACACGTGTAGAAACCATGGAGGAAGAAGAAACAAAATAAAACAAGTAAAGAATATTCCTAGGTATAAACTAAGTATATTAATGTATAAAAAACAAAGGCCTATCTCTAAATCAAGAAGTACACGAAATTAGGCTAAAAGAATTTCTAGAATAAAAATATGTGAACTAGTCAAATAAGTTACCTAAGTTAACTAGGTTAAGTTATGCATTAATTAGATGGAAAGGCAAAACAAAAAGACTTGAAAGCACCGAGTACATTTACTTGGAGAACCAAGAAGTAAGTTCTAGTCTTCCAAGCAACCACCAAGCTAAAGAGAGAAGGTTCATTAAAGACATGTAATTATGGCTAGCTTAACTAGGAAGGCTCAAGCAAGGAGATAAAAAGTAGTGTGAACAAAATAATGATGGAAGAAAGGAGAAACCTTGCCTGGAGAGCTAGGGAGAGAGTTCTAGTCCTCTAAGTTAGCCTAAATTCAAAGATAAGACTCATTAAATGAATGTAATCATGGTTGGCTCAACTAGAAAGAAAGGAATCTAGTTGAAATCGAATGAAAAAGTTAAAAAGTAACTAAGACAACTAAGTCAAACATGACTCAAAGAAAGGAAATCTAGTTAGAAACTAACCAAACTAAGCCAACTAAGTTAGAAAAAGCAACTAAGTAAGGATGAACTTAGAGATAACTAAACATGTGTAATCACCCTAAATAAGCCAAGTGTAAAGATAAGCAATTAATGCATATGACCACATGGTCTTAACCAAAAAATTCTTTCCCCTTTCCCAAGCCACTCTCATGGGACACACACACACAAACCCAAAACCCACATCTATAAATACCCCTCCCCCTCCCCCCATGCATAGAGAAACCACACCACATCAAAGCAAGAAAGATCATTTTCCTTCTTCTCATGCCACTTTCACTTATAATAGCCAATCTTCACTCCTTTTATACACACAAGACCAAGTAAAACAAAAATACTTAAAAGTGAGATTATGCAAGTATGATAAAGAGAAAGCTAAGAAAGTAGCTGCATAGGGAAAGAAAGAAGGAGATTTTCATCAAACACAAGGTAGGGAATAATGACCTTCTCTCTTTCACTCTTGTTGAATATGTTTCTACTTGATGTATTTTTAAATATTTGATGGATATGCTATTCTTGCTTCCATGGCTTATGATATGTTTCATTTCTCAAGCTCATGATACTTTCATCGGAAAGATTAAGACCATGGATTATGAAATTTAATAAGAATATGTTCTATTACTAAAAGCTAGAAATGATCCTCAAAGGAGGAGATCTAGATGATTTTTGAGAAATGATCCTTATGGGGGGTCATCTGACAGGTTTGGAAATGACCCTCAAAGGAGGTGATCCCTCATGATCAAGGCCACTTTGGCAGTAAGGTCATTTTAGTGGTAAGGTCACTTCGGTGGCAATAGCGAGGGGATGCTCTTACAAGTAAAAATAGCTCTATTCTTAAGTTAAGTTTATGATCATGGTGTAAGGCTTCGAAAGATAAGAAAAAATTGGTAATAAAATATATCAAGAGTAAAGAACTTATTGAATATGACTAAAGTTAGAAAAAAAAAGCCATTTTATGTACTAAGTATAGCTGAGAATATCATGGTTTTAAAATTAATTGTTATTATCTCCTACTGAGATTTCTATCTCACCCTTTTTCATGATATTTTCAGATTGAGTTAATGTTGATGGATGCACCCAGTATAGGCCCTATTCATTCAGTCCAAGACATATGCATGCCAATGGATGATAGCATCCTATTAATAGAGTTAGATTTACCTTATGTGAAACTTTTTGTAAATATAAAGAATACCATGAGGGGTTATTAATCTAGAACCTTCCCATTTTGTTGCAAAATAGTTAACTACGTGACTTTTTGATGTATCAACTTCTAATTCATGTAGTATAAAAAATATTTCTATGTTTTGTATATGATTGTATGTGAAATTCTCTCAATTTTAATCTTAGTTCTATGTAGTTCATGATAAGTTTAACACTCTTAAAACATAGCCCAATATGTGTGGAACTATGCTTTTTTGAAGTTAGTATGCACCCCCTTAAGTAACCAAATGCAAAGAAAACAAGAAAAAGCATGTGTATGTTGTTACCTGCTGGGCACCTAGGCACCTAGGCGCCAGCTCTGGGTACCTAGGCAATGGCCCTTTGCATTCTGGGCTCCTGAGTGCTAAATCTGAGAGCCTGAGTGATGGTGCCAGGGCTCAAGTGGTGAGCGCCAGCGCTGCACTCAAGCGATGGCTTGTTCGAGAGCAGCACTTGCTTCTGGCTCCTAGGCACTCAAGCGATGAAACCCCGGTGCCCAGGCAATAACTGGGTCAAGAATTTGTGTCATTTTGCCTAGAAAGGAACCAAGTTTAGAAAGTTATATGGATTCAAATATCATCTATAATTTACATCCTCAATCTAATATGATTTTAAGGGTAGATATCAACTAATTATGCATGGGTAATAGCTTGATTCCAAGTTGAGTCTTAATGAACCTTAGGGTTACACATGATTAAGAAGGAATAAAGAAATGGACAATAAGTTAGTTTCTTTTGCCTTAAATAGAACCAACTTTGAGATTTTAAATAAGGTTTTTAATGAAGATAAAGTTTTAGAACCTAGCTCTAATAGGTTTTGCCTTAAGAAAAGCTAACAAGTAATCAACTATGTGAAGTTAAATTTTGAGTTTTTTTTAATTATTTGTAATAGCACCCTTGTGAAGTTGAGATTAGAATAGAGTAACTTAGTTATTTCTTAATAATCTACCACAAGATGATCTAATTATAACTAATTAAAGAAGCAACTAACTAAGTAAGCATGTGACACAATACCTCTAAGGTAGGGTGTTACAGCAAATGGCTTACTATTTTTCCAATGTGAGACTTAAAACTAAAATAAATAGAACTTTTTTTTCTCAAAAGTGGGACTTAAATAACTAGCCTTTTTTCCTCTTTTTTTCATTAAGACATATTCTTATTTTTTAAAAATTATTCCTATCTTCTTTTTTTAAATATATATATCCATATCTTTACAAGAATCTCGTGTAATTTTCAAATATTACATATTTCTAAGATTTATTTCAAAATAAAAATCCATAAAACTATTCAAATGGTAACTAACACATAACAAATTTACATGGATCTTAGTTGTAGAAATATGGAGAACATCTAAGAGTCAACCCACAGGGCTTCCAAATTCAAAATCATAAACAAAACTAATTTTTAAACTTGTCCACACGAATAATGCCATGAGCTCACCAAATAATTGGATACTCACTTGAGAAACCCAAGTAGTTAAACCAGAAGCAATCTTGTAACATCCCCATTTAAGAGAAAATAAAATGTCTTTTTAATTTTCTTTTAAGTAGTTTTATGCATGTTAATATTTAACATTAATAAATATTGTTATTATTTAATATTAATAAATATATTATTTAATTACTAATATTCTATTTTAGTATTAAATAGAAAAAGATAGTGAAAATTATTTAATGGGTACTAAAAAAAATAATTGAAATACTTGAAGCAATAGTGAAAACAATACAGTGGTAATTTGGTACTTATCGGGTTTCACTTGAGGACATTTTTGTCCAGTGAAACATTTAAACACATAAAATTAGTCAAATTTATTTTGTAAATTATTAATAAATTTTTAACCATTTATAAAATTAAATAGGAAAAATTATCATACTTCAACCTAGTTAAAAATTTATATTTGAAAAGATTTATATAAATAAAAATATATTGGTACAAAATGACCAATAAATACTCATATAAGTGCCCAAATTTTAATTAGATAGGAGAAATAATTATTGTTGCACTAGAGAGATTAAGTCTATTATTATTTAATTTTTTCCATTTAGCTTCCATCTAACTAATCAAGTTACAAACTAATTAAAAAACAAAAGAATTATGATTTTTTTTAAATTTAGAAAGCTTCCCTAGCAAGCCAAAAGGAATAAACAATTAATAAAAACAAAATAAAAATCCCCTCCCTATCCCCAAACCTCATGGCCAAGCAACATAAAAAGGGAGAAAAAGAAAAAAAAAGGAAAGGAAGGAGGTAGAGAGAGAGAACCACGGGTAGAGAGAGAGACAGCCACGGCTGGAGGAGAAGGAAGAAAAAAGAGAAGGAGAAAAAAAGAAAGGAAAGAAGGAAAACAAGCTAAGAACCTTCTTGAACAGCAACTTCAAGAGGTAGGGAGCTCAAACCCAACTTTTTCTCTTTCAAACTATGGTTTTCATGGTAGTTTATAACTCAAACCATACTAGTTTCTCTCGCTAGAAGTTTGACAGTATTTATGGATGGTTTTGAGTGTGGTGAGTCATTTAGGTTAAGATTTTAACCCTAGATTCAAGTGGAAACTCATGATCTCCAAGTTGACATATTATAGCTCTTGTTTTAGAAATTGGTTAGGATGTAGTTTTGATGATTTTGTATCGTTAGGAGCATGATTGGATGTTGTGGAGTTGTTATGGCACATGAAACATGGTGGAAATACTTGAAATTGCAAGTTTTAGCACCCCTAGCTCTTGGCCACACTAGGGTTCTTGGGAGATGTTTTGTTCATTTTTATTATAATTGTCTAATCTTGTTGGAATTGTGATATATTTATTTTTATGAGCATTTCTTGCTTGTTGGAATGAAAAATGTCATGTGTGGTTATGTGTGTATGGCCCACGGTTTTGTGTGAGAATTTGGGGAGTTTGGATGAGCAAGTGGTTTGGTTATGTTTCCTTTAGTAGCTAATGAAAGTTTGATGATTTTAGAATGTGATTTCATGATATGATGTTAAATTAAGAATAAATAGCCTATATTTGTGATATTTGTTTCCACTAGGTTTTGATCATGTGAGAAATTCTAGTGAAAGTTATGAGATTTAGGTACTAGATAGTCATTTCAAAGTGTTTCATGAGGAAAGGAATAGATTTTTTGTTAGAAAGGTGGAGTTTAAGACTCTCGTGAATATCTCACATGCCTATGTTAGTAAATTTGAGATGTTTAGACCTTGAAAAGCTCTCTCTCAATATGTTACATGCTTAATTTAATTAAAGAGAAAGAATAAGCAAAGCTTGGATGTGATCCTCTAGAGAAAGAAAATAAATTTTGAGGTGATCCATAAAGATTAGAAAAGAGATTCTAATAAAATGTCATGGAGGAAGTCCATGAGAAGTCCTATATATGTCTAGGTCCATTTTATGGATAGGTCCACCAGAGGTGTGGATAGTGAAGTAGAATCCAATAAGGCACGTGGAATGGCTACTCTAGTTTAGGGGACGCCCTATGCCAAAAGAGAATTCTCAACCTGTTAAAGTTTGGACCATGTAGGCATAAAGGAAATTTAAAGGGAGTTAAGCCCTAATTTAAGCCTCGTGAGCATGTAACATAGAGTAAAGTTTCAGGAAATGGCAAAGGTTAATTGTTATGCATATTTAAGATTATTGACTAACCATGGAACTATGTTTTTTGTACTTGTTACAGCTGGAAATGCTATGGAAAGTATATTTTTTATATTTTTATATATTTGAATACCTACTGAGATTTATTTCTCATCCCTATAAACTATGGTATTTCTAGAGCCCCCTGCAGCTGATTAAGGATGCAGATATACATCTCCTTATTCATTGACATTGGATGGATGTCTTCTTTTAGGGGACCTAGTTTTTTTTTATTACTAAAAGTAATAATTATAAGTAGATTAGGGAGAATCAGTATAAAGTGTAGTATGATTGTGTAAAATACTTAGTCTGATTATCTTTTCCTACCAGGCCAAGTGAGGCCAATGGTTTCTTTTTTATGTACATAATGTAGATAGGATATAAGGAAGGTGAAAATGCCAGGCTAGTCATCCTTTAAATGCATAGTAGTTTATGATTATGTGTAACTTGAAAATCTCACATCCGTAAAATAGTGTACAGTTTTGTTTATGATGTAAAATGATGGGTATAGAATGTGATTGTATAAAGTGACACTAAATAGTTTAGTTTGATATATATCCTTTATAGCAAATAACACGTAATTGAGTATATTTATAGATTAAGGTGGTATTTATATTCTGTGAGTAATATTTTGTGACTCAAATTTAAATTCTGGAGTACGTGACTTATAATTTTTTTCCTTACAAAAAAATTTAATATGGATATGTGATCACTAGAATAATGTATTTAATTAATTTTAAAAAATTTACTCACCTAATATTTACATAATGTTATCTTTAATAAGATTAAACTAAATTTAAGATTAATTTAACTTAATTAAATCTAATAATAAATTTTAACATGTAACACAATGCCTATTCTAGGTAGGGTATTACAATTTTGGTATCAGAGCAGTTCGTCCAGGTTGTATAGTTTATGCAATTAGTCTAGGTGCATTGAGTTAGCTGTGACTCTTAAGGGCCATGTAGTATACATGGGTATTTGAGTGTTTAATATTTTATTTTGCCTATGTTATGCTGTCTTTATGTGGAGGTTCTATATTCCTAGTAATTTGATAAGTGATATTGAGACTGATCAAATCAATATGTATCTTTCTATGTGTACAGGAAAGTATAGCACCACCATGATGTAATCCAGTACCTCTAAGAAATGAGGTAATGATGGTGGCACTAGGAGAAATAGCTAACGCAATGAGAGAACAGGCAACTGCTACTAATAGGATGTTGCAACAACAACAAGAGCACCCAAATAGAAATAATAACCATCAGGAGGGTGGAAGTGGAATTAGAATTGGGAACCGGAATGGAAACAAAGACCCAGATAAGGATGCTCCAGCAGGAAACCCACAATTTTATGGTCTTTCAGAAAATTGGAAGGCTAAACCACCTACTTTTAGGGGAGAGTATGAACTTGTAGTTGCAAAAGGTTAGTTGAGGTAATTAGAGAAAATTTTTGAGATGATGGGTTGTACTGATGCACAGAAGGTAACTTACGCCACATATATGTTAGAAGGAGAGGCAGAGTTTTGGTGGCGTGGGGCTAGAGCTTTGTTTGAGGCACAAGGTACACAGATTTCCTGGGAGGTATTTCAGAATACCTTCCTTGATAAGTATTTCCTTGCCAGTGTGAAAGATGAAAAGGAAGTGAAATTTATTCAGTTGAGACAAAAGAATATGTCAGTAAGTCAATATGTGGCTAAATTTGAGGAATTGTCAAAATTTTCTTCTCACCTTAGGTATAACCCATATGAGAGGTGGAAAACTACAAAATTTGAATGGAGTTTGAAACTCGATATTAAAAAAGATTTTGGAACTTTTGAGATTAGGGATTATGCGATGCTGACGAACAAAAGTCGTATAGTAGAGAAAAATATTATGGATGTGGCAAAGGATAAAGAGAGACATAATTTCCTTAAGAGGAAAAGAGATAGGGGTAAGCCAGGAAGCAGTAACACCAAATTTAGACCTAATCAGGAGAAGGAGAAACAGGTACAAACAGGCCTTGCTTGTAAGAAATGCAGTAGATCCCATGGGAACAAATCGTGTCTGCAAGGTCAGAATGTATGTTATTCCTGTGGTAAGCCGAGTCACATGGCTAGGGAGTGTCCTCAGAGATAGGGAACTAACCCAGTACTACCACTTGGACCCCAAACCAAAGGCAGAGTGTTTACTCTTAGTGGGGAAGAGACGACTCGTTCTCCAAATCTAGTACAGGATAAATGTTTAATTCAAAATAAACTTTTAACTACATTGTTTGATACAGGAGCTACTCTTTCCTTCATATCCATAAATTGTGTGAATCATTTGAAATTATCTATGTCTTTATTACCATATGATTTGTCTGTTTCTACTCCTACCAAAGGAAAAATGTTGACTTCACAAGCTTGTTTGAATTGTTGTATTCAAGTAGAAAATAACATGTCTATTGTTGATCTTGTTTGCCTACCTCTGTCACAAATTGATGTCATTCTTGGAATGCACTAGATGTTTGCCAATAATAATCTTCTGAACTGTCTAGAAAAAATCCATTGTATTTATGCCTAAAACAGAGCCACACATAAACACCTGATGAATCCATATTTTTTACTGCCATACAAGCTAGGAGATGTTTTAAATGCTGGTTCACAAGGATATGTTCTCTTGTCTTCTTTAGATTCTGAGGTCAAACAAGATATAAATAATATCCCTGTAGTGAGAGAATATCCCTCAGTGTTTCCTTCTGAAATAACTAGCTTACCACTTGAGAGAGAAATGGAATTTTCAATAGATTTGATTCCCGAAGGAGGCCCAATATCTATAGCACCCTACAGAATGTGTCCTTGAGAATTAAGTGAGTTAAAGAAATGGATAAAGGATTTATTGGCTAAACAATTCATACGGCCAAGTGTATCACCTTGGGGAGCTCCAGTGTTGTTTGTGAAAAAGAAAGAGAGAGTTTGAGATTATGAGTGGATTACAGGCAATTAAATAAAGTAACCATCAAAAATAAATATTCACTCCCTAGAATAGATGATTTGCTAGATCAACTTAGAGGGGCCACAATTTTTCCAAAGATAGATTCAAGATCGGGTTATCATTAAATTAGGGTTAAGCAAGGAAATATCTCTAAAACTGCTTTTAGAACTAGGTATAGATATTATGAATATCTTGTGATGCATTTGGACTTCCAAATGCCCCAACACTTATATGAACCGAAATTTTAGACGCTATTTAGATCAGTTAGTGGTTGTTTTTATAAATGATATTCTTATTTATTCTAAGACAGCAGAGGAACATAAACAGCATCTCATGATTGTATTGCAAATTTTACAGGAAAGATAGTTACATGCAAAATTAGAAAAGTGTGAGTTTTGGCTGAAGGAGGTGAAATTTTTAGGCCATGTTGTGTCTCAAGGAGGAGTTTCAGTTGACCCTAATAAAATAGAGGCAGTGGTTCACTGGGAGAGACCCACAACTATAACGGAGATTAGGAGTATCCTTGGATTAGCTGGATATTATAGGAGGTTCATAAAAGGATTTTCCCAGTTAGTCATGCCATTGATAAGATTAACCTGTTGAAGATTAAGTTAACCACTACTCCAGTGCTAGTGATTCCTGATCCCTTAGGAAATTTTGTAATTTATAGCGATGCGTCTAAGAAAGGACTTGGTTATGTCTTGATGGAAGATAGGGGAGTAGTAGCCTATGCTTCTAGACAGCTTAGACCTCATGAGAAAAACTACCCTACCTATGACTTGGAATTAGCAGCAGTGGCGTTTGCTTTGAACATATGGAGGCATTATTTGTATAGAGTTAAATTTGAAATTTTGAGTGATCATAAAAGTTTGAAATACCTCTTTGATCAAAAAGAGTTGAATATGAGACAAAGGAGGTGGATGGAATTTTTGAAAGATTATGATTTTGAATTAAAGTATCATATAAGAAAAGCTAATGTGGTGGCAGATACACTTAGTAGAAAATCATTGCATATATCTTTCTTGATGATTCAAGAGTATGAACTGCTCAAAAAATTTAGATATTTGAGGTTGTCTCTAAATGTGCAATTAGGTAATCTGTATATGAATGAGCTTAAAATTAAAAATGAACTTAGAAATCAAATTAAGGAAGCTCAGGAAATAGATGTCTTTTTACAAATGGTGAAAAATCAAATTTCTCAGGGAACACAAAAGGATTTCAAGATAGCAGATGATGGAATAATATTATATCAAAAAAGATTAAGTGTTCCAAATAATCAGGAATTGATGAATAAAATCTTAGAAGAAGCGCATTTTAGTAAAATATACTATTCATCGAGGCACTACTAAGATGTATCATGATCTTAAAAAGAATTTTTGATGGCCAGAAATGAAGAAAGAAATTATAGAATTTGTACCAAAATGTTTGATTTGTCAAAAAGTAAAAATTGAACATCAACGACTAGTAGGTTTGTTACAACCTTTAGACATACCTAAATGGAAATGGGATAGTGTGTCAATAGATTTTGTAATAAGTTTGCCTAGAACTCCTTCAGGATATGATGTTATATGGATTATTGTGGATAGATTGACCAAATCAACTCATTTTCCTTTGATTAGAGCTAACTACCCACTTGATAAACTAGCCCAATTGTATATTAAGGAAATTGTGAGATTACATGAAGCCCCATCTAATATTATTTCAAATAGAGACTCAAGATTCACTTCTAAATTTTAGAAAACTTTGCAGAAAACTTTTGAATCTAAATTAAATTTGAGCACAGCTTACCAACCATAAACGGATGGTCAAACAGAAAGAACAATCTAAACTTTAGAGGATATGCTTAGAGCTTGTGTGTTGGAACATAAGGGAAATCCTATAATCCTATTATTAAAATAATTTAATTATAATAATTTAATTATGAGAAAATATATAATTTGATAATAATATAAAACTTTTTCATACCGATAAAGAATTAAAAGCTAACTTTTAATCTAAATGTTATTCAATTAATTTTAGAGTTTAATATTCATTATATTACATTATTATTTTATTATAGGTTAATACACCATTAAATAATTTAATATCTTAAGTAATTATTGTCATAGTAAAATTCAGTTATTGCAATGCTAAAATTATCATTGAGAGGTTGGAAAACCAATCTAAGGTCAATAACAAAAACAGTGCTAGGTTCCACATAATTAAACAACTATGCAATCATGATTGGGAGATCAACTCTGCTCATACTCTAAGAGAAGGAAATCAATATGCTCATTGACAAGATGGTAGATCAACTCTGCTCATACTCTAAGAGAAGGAAATCAATATGCTAATTGACAAGATGGTTCCACTTAGTCCTTCCACTACGACCAAAGTGCTTGACTTGCATAAACTTGGGTAATATTGTCTTGTCCATTTTATCTTCCCCAGTTGGGGCAGAGAAATCGCCAGCGTAAGTATTATCAGTTCCAATAGTGGCAGCTCGATCGTCAGGATCAGACTGGAAGAAAGCACCCTTGTGATAGTATTTCTGCAGAAATCTCCATTTCCGCTTCGATGGTGCAGCAGGTTTTGGATTCTTCCTTTCCCACTCTCTCCTCTCTTCCTCTGTCATGTTTCTCACCTTCTCAATCTCTTCCTTGTCCTTCAACATTGCTTCACGATCCTCCCTATCCCTTTTGATCCAACCAATCTCTCTCACTTTCCAAGCTTCATACTCCTCTGCCTCATTGACTTCATCATCGGTATCAACATCAGCAAAGTTTGCCTCCATTTCCAGATTTTTCTAGATTTCTTCATCCATCCGGATCTCCTCAACAGCAATCTGCTTTGTCTCAACTTTTCTTTCCTCTAATCTTCTTTTCCTCGCTTCCTCAAGGCCCCGCTCTTCAGCTTCAAGACGCTTACGCTCAGCAATGGTATCTCTCTCTGACTTGGGAACAAATCCAAGTTTCACCGTTGCTACTCCTGTATGATCCTCCTCGGAGTCAGTCTCACACTCAGATTCCTCTCTCCTCCTTCTCTTCTTCTTCTTGAGGAAGCGCTTCTTCCTGCTCTCTCTGAAGCAACTTCTCCCTAATTTTTCTTCCTCTTTCCTCCAAAGCATTCTCATCTTGTTCTTTTAATTCTAACCCTTCCTGCCTCCTCGCTTCCTCCTCAATGGTAGAAACAATTTCAGCTTGTCGAATGCGCCGATGATCTGCTCTCACCTCCTCATGATTATCTATTCGTCTCTCAGCCAAACGATGGAGCCTAGGATCATCATTTTTAACAATAGCTGTATCTTCTTGACGACGAAATGCTTTCTCCAAAGCAGCTTCCCTGGTCAGTCTAATATCACCATCTTCATTTTCATCGTCAGCCCATTCAGGTACTTTACCCGGCCACTACCGCTTAACTTTCGTTTGCCCAACTTTACCTTTGAGCTTATCCCTTATAGCTATTACCGTATCACTAACACCTGCTGTCACCGACATAGTCCTCTTCTTTCAAACCCTATTTTAGAAAACATTTACAGATATATAATAAGTAAAACATTTAAAAATGATAGACTATTTCAGATGCAAGGAAAAGTATAATGAAACAATTGCAAAAACCATTATTGAAGGAAACACCCTAATTTACAACAACACCTTGAAACTACAATTACCAAATACAAGGTGAAATAGCAAATCAATTTTTCCATACATAAGGTGCAGGTATGAACTGCAAAACTATAAGAGGAACGAAGAGAAGTTTCACTATGCAAAACCATCAGCGCTGTTCACAAAACGCGAAAGCGTCCAATAAACAACAAATCAAAGCACTATCTGTGTTTTGTTCTTGAGTCTGTCATCTGTCTTAAATTCCCTAATCCCCTTTACCTTTACCTATCCGCTCCGCTTTGTCTCTACACTTGCTAACTTCGTCGGTGGAGCTTGTGGATCCTCCGTTCCGTTCAGCTCTAAAATCAAATCACAACTCTCTCACCTAACCTTCATCTATCGCCAATTCTCCCCTCTTCTCTCCATCTTCGTTATTTAATTTTATGCTTAAATTATATTATTACGTTCTCCTATAATCCTATTATTAAAATAATTTAATTATAATAATTTAATTATGAGAAAATATATAATTTGATAATAATATAAAACTTTTTCATACTGATAAAGAATTAAAAAAAAACTTTTAATCTAAATGTTATACAATTAATTT
This sequence comes from Castanospermum australe, assembly GCA_019955255.1. Taxonomy (NCBI): domain Eukaryota; kingdom Viridiplantae; phylum Streptophyta; class Magnoliopsida; order Fabales; family Fabaceae; genus Castanospermum; species Castanospermum australe. The sequence continues at coordinate 567,182 of NSJW01000151.1, forward strand.
TAGAGTTTAACATTCATTATTTTACATTATTATTTTATTATGGGTTAATACATCGTTAAATAATTTAATATCTTAAGTAGTTATTGTCACAGTAAAAATCAGTTATTGCAATGCTGAAATTATCATTGAGAGGTTGGAAAACCAATCTAAGGTCAACAACAAAAACAGTGCTTGGTTCCGCAGGCTTATACATTGAATAAGTTTTTAAATACAATTTTGTACCTAAAAATGCAAATTTGATTGTGTGAAAAGGAAAAAAAAAAATATGTTTCTAATTACTACAGCCACTTCAAGACTATATTTCAACTAACAAGATCATACCAGTGCAGCAAAAAGCATATTAGAATATATCCGATGATATTCAGTTAGGAACTAACTTTTAGGATTAAAATTATCCAATTAGCCACCGACAATTAAAAGTAAAAAAATATGCTTCTAATTGCTACAACCTACATTTATAATAAATCCAACTTGAAGAAGTTCTATCAATTTGACAATTCAAATGAAGGTTTTGACTAGTAATATTACTCCATAAAAGTAGCCAATAATCTTCAACAATAACGAGACATGGTAGCTGGAAACTCACCTTTAGAAATTGCAGGATAGCTTTGGAATTTTTGGGTAAGAAATTGCAGTGGAGGCATGGAGCTCACTTTCAGAATTCTGGGTAACCTAACCATTAACCAAAGTCTAAGAAATTAAAGAAATTGAAAATAAAAAGTAACCAAAGAAATTGAAAAAAAAAAAGACCAAGCAGGACGACGACCAGAGCACAGGGGAGAACGATGACAAAGCACGACGGACGGGTATGGACACACGTTAATCAGCACGTTAACCAAATGGTCACAGCAGCTGATCCTACAATTCATGACGACAATGAGTAGCTGACGACGCGTCGATGGCCAAAGCAACACGCACGAACCATGGATGAGACAGTGGTGAAGACTCCTAACTTGGATGGTCATCCAACAGATTTAATCGAGGTCTTTGCACAATTGGGGAAGCAGAACATGCTTGCAAATCTAGAAAAATGCACATTTGGTTTATAAGTAGAGAAGTTATCGAGCAATGTGAAAGAAGTTTCGAAGATAATAAAGAAGGTTGCTGCACTAGCCTGATTTATGATTTTGTTTGTTTGCTTGTATTAGTAGACTTAAGGTTCGGTGTTAATACTCAAGTAGTCAAGTATGTTGATGTTGTCTCATCGTAAACACCATAGTAGGTATGTGAGACAATTAAGTTGTTGGATTTCTCTTATTTAGTCTGTATCAGAACATATTGGAAAGAAACCGAATTTCTCTTACTTATATTGTAACTAAGCACGCTGAAAACAAATTATCAAACCAACAACAAAACAACACATCTTATGGATTAATGTTGGATATTATTTTTCTTGCAACACTACCACACTAAAACTTATGTTGTAATGTTAAATTGTGTTTGTGACCATGTAAAAGTGTTGTGTCTATAAATAATCAATCAATAGCATGATGCTAAATAATTGGCATTATTTGACTGAGTCATATTAAAGGTATTTTCTATAAATTATATGTTTTAAAATTGTGGCCATGTAATAAGTTTTTTCTTGGTTGTTCAACCCTAAAGTTATTTTTAAAATAAAATATTTTCAAGATTAAAATCACAATTAATTGTGCCCAAGTGAGAGAATGTTAGATTTTTCTATGTGAGATACAGTTAATTGTGATATTTTATTTGTAAAAGTTAGGCTAATGACATGATCTGGGTTGTAGACACGGACAGTAAGCCCAATGATATTATAATCTAATTATTGTGAGCTATGCACACCTTATGTTAAGTTAGTGTGGATTAGCAGTAGTACATGCTATACTAACAGTTAGAGTAATGAGTTTTACCGTAATAATAACTCTTGATGAGGAGCTTATTAGGATTATATATATATGGCTAAGTCTCTCTTCTCTACTTCTATGGTATATATACTTCAACTTGTCACATTGATAGTTGTCTATTGTTAGAGGAATTTAGAAAGAAGAACTTAGCACATGATGTTCATTTGAGCATCCTGTCATAATTGTGAAATCCTTGCACATTAAATACACTTCCGCTTTTCCAATTATTATATAGATATAGTATTTTGTAATTCATATAATGTCATTTATTTATTGAGATTTATCTTACAATGTAAAGGTATCCTATGATCATTATGGGATTGCTTGAAACTCTAGTTCTTTTGTGTTTGACTCTATTCAAACAATTAATTCTTCGCACAAGTCAGGTTGAGCTAAACCCAAAGATGCTTTGGAAAAGAAGAAAAGAAATGAGTTTTTCTCTTTTCTTTTTACCATTTCGGTTATGTTTAGTACTCATCAAAACTTTAAGGGTGAAATTATTACTGCAATAATAATTTCAGGCATACATTTTAAGGGGATAAACATTAAGCTCCTTTAAAAGTTATAAGTGTTTGGTTTAAACAAAAATTGTCAATGAGAGATACTAAATATTTTTTCAGCATTCTATCAGTTCCTTTATTAAACATGTGTGCAAGATCAAGGAATGGCGTTATAGTGCCTCTGAATCTTTGCCATGGAAACATTGGGGAAAGGATTCAGCTTGATAGCTTCAGTCTGCACAAACCAATTCAAAATGTTTTACCAAGCTTACATTCTTTATAAGAAGGAACTTGACTTTGTTCAAGTCAATCTATTCAGTAACCCATTCCCTTTGAATCTAAGACTTGGTGATGGTGGATCCCGCATGCAGGCACTTTTCAAAGGCGAAGATTGATACTGATTTCACAAGACAACTGGTGGACTGAACCATTTCTCTGGTGGGTAGCTCCTGCTCCTAAGTGCTTTGACAACATCAGGCGACGAAAGATTTGGAGTGGAAGAGCCATTGTCCTTGCCATCAACGTTGTCTCTGCTTACCGTCGTCAGTATCAATGTATCTTCATTGTTAGGCATTGAGTGACAATATTGAGAGGAGAAACATTTAACATTTAACCCTGAAAGAGGATAAATTTTACTCTCAGGAACTTTTCCTCCCAACTTTTATGGATGACCAAACACAATTTTTTTTCATGGAAGTTTACTTCCTTCAAAATTCACCGTTTGTTACTCCTACCCAAACATATCCTTAGACTGCAATGTACTCAATTACACATATTAAGATGAAAAGTACAATAAGACTTAAATGACAAAAGTTATTTGAACGAAATAAAAGAAAGAAAAAAAAAAAAGACAAGCAGCCTTATCAACACTGGAAAAAGAAACCCAGTAAAATGAACAAGAAAAGGTAAACTGTCGTACGTCTACATTTCAATTAGTCAAAACAATCCACATGAACAAAAACAGACAAATATAAATCATTTCCGCATGCGCCTCTGCTAGTATACTTTTGACTTCAATATACTTTTGGTTCACCATTAACTTTTACTAGTTTCACTCCTGATGTTATAGACAATATCGAACTAGTTGCACATATAAATGATTTTATCTTAAATTCAAAGACATTGGCTCCGGAAGTATCACTATAGACAAACTCCATAAAACCCACATAACAAGCCAGTAATAAGGTCAAAATATCATATTGCCCTCAAAATGAACACAAAAGTGCAGGAGGTTTAAGAAAAATTAGGCTGGCAGGACTCTTAATCAGCTATGACTCAAACTGGGGAAGAACTTCTGGATAATGCCATTCGTAGATACCAATGTGCATCTGCATGAACTGCCTTCAATGATCCAAAAGCGCATTTTTGAGCCATGACGAACTACTTTTCTTTTAGTTTAAGAGAAAATACAAGCATACATAGGATATAAGTAGCAAACCAAAATAGTATTTCTTCTTTGATAAGTCTAATAATTGAAAGGACATGATCTTAATTCATAATTTTGCCACTTCATATTCAACGAGACTCCCAATCCTTCAATTTTCTGCTTCCTTTAGGTTTCGCTATAGGTGCATTCAATGCTGCCATTTTGTCATTATACTTTGCACGAAGTGGATCATTGTAAGTCCACCTGCATTACAATTCAACATTAACAAGAGCATTAGAGAACAATATGACAGCATTTATCTATGTGTAAATCTGCACCTTGCACTACTAAAAAAACCCTATTTTTCTTTCTTTTAGGAGGTGGGGAGGTCTAGGGTTGGATGCATGGTAAGCAAAATGAATTCCTAAAATCAATGCATTAACATGTCCCAAATTCTTGGTAACTGAGATAGATCAGACACAAAAAAAAATACCTAGCAGTATAAAGACCTCAGATACCCATTTTACTTTAATAACAACAAACAAGGCTAGCTACATGGTTCAACTAACAACACCGGATTCTATAATACACCAAAATATTAGTAAAACCATATAGAGTAAGGTATTTTTTAATGGTTTATCCTCAGGTTTTCTTAGGTCTTCCTTTACCCCTCTTATTCAAACTACCTTTCATTTAATTCACTTTTTTCACTGGAGTCTTTATTGGTCTTTTTCTCACATGACCAAACTACCTTAGGTGAGTTTCAATCATCTTCTCTATAGGTGCTACTCCAACTTTCTCTCAGATACTTTCATTCTTAATCTTATCTTTTCTTATATGTCTATTCATCCACCTTAGCATTCTCATCTCTATTACACTTACTTTTCTCTCTTTTTGGCACTACACTGTCCAATATTCACTACCATTGAGCATCACTGGTCTAATAACTATCTGGTAGAATTTTCCATTAAGTTTGTGATAGGCCTCCTACAGTTACTAAGGTATATGCCTGGGGGAATATGAAGGATAATTTGGGAATAGAAGCTCAAGACAGTAAGAACCATGTGAGTCAAGGTCACAAAGGGGATTTGGGGTGTGGCAACCCTGCCTATGTGGCAAGGGAGTGGAAAGCAAGGAGAGACGTTAGAAGCAAAGATAAAAAGGAAGGGAGGGACCAGGAGAAGGGCATCCAGTCATTCTTAGACCCCCCATTAGGAAGGTATACCACAGAAGCAAAGTTAGAGGAAAAAAGGGCGCACTACATGAGGGAGTTACAGGAGGGGAAGCAGCTCAGCAGAAAAGCAGTGCAGGAGAACACAATGAGCTGCATAATGGATCACAGACGTGGCTGGGAGAGAGAGAAGAAGTGGAACAAGCCAGCATGGGGCAGTAATGCAGGCTGCATAAAGGACTGCTGAGTGGGATATAAGAGAGGGAGTGGGAACGAATGGGTAGTGGCAGTTATGAATGGGTAGTGGCAGTTACGGATTCTGGGAGTAGAATATGTAAAGGAAGGAAATTACGGAGAGGGGGGGAGAGAGAAGATTCTGGAGTCAGTTTCTGGCATTGGAGAGATCAAGCCTCTCGAAAGCTTGGGCCATATTTTTCTTTCTATGTAATTTTCCTTTAGTTTCCAATATTGCACTCTATAAATTTTGGGCTCCAATCCCAGTTTCTGGTACTTGAAAAGGAGGTTTCTAACAAATGGGTATCAAAGCTCCCGATTCAGGGGGCCGTGAATGGTGAGGTCTAAAATGGAGAACCATGTTGAGACGTTGGAGAAAGGAGTGGAGCAATTGAGACACGAACTTGACCGGTTGAGAGTGGAGACACAGCACGAAAGGGTGGAGGCGAGGCAGTATAGGGAGGATAAGGGAGCTCAAATGGCCAGGATGGAGCAAGTTCAACAGCAGATTTTGCAATAGATGAAAGGAAAAGATTGGAATGTTATGACCCAATTGCAAGGCATGGGACTTGAGTCCTACATTGGAAGTATGGGATTCTGATGTGGGGTTTATATGGCCTTGGGCTCTCCCACCTCAATAGCTAGCTTTTGGGGTGTGGTTCTCCCTAGGTTCGTATCAGTCATTAAGTGGGATTTTGGGGCCTTAGGGCAGGGAGGAGGCAGGACCCTGGAAGAGCCCGCATCTTTATCTTTCACTTGCAATTTTGTTCTTTATTTCACTTCTGTTTTGAGGTATTACAGAGGTTCTCCTTTGCTGTAAGGGGTTGATTTTCATATTTTTTCTAAAGAAATTTAGGTATCTATCAAGTTGGTATCAGAGTCCTATCGAGGAGCTGTGGGTACTGACTTGAAGATGATTCCAATGTTTGAGGGGGAGGAGCATTATTGGTAGTTGATCAATGTTGTGCAGCACTTTGAAGCAAAGGAAACACCTGACACGCAAAGGTTACAGGAGGCTGTGAAGGCTTTGAAAGGACGAGCCCTCAACCAGTATCAGTGGTGGGATCTCTGCCATCCAAAGGCTACTTGGTTAGCCTTCCAGATTGCATTTATCAAATGCTTCCAGACAGTGTTCAGCCCATATCTGCCAGAATTCGTCTGTGATGAGGAACCCAAGAGTGGAAACAGAATTGTTGATGCTCACAGCTTAGTCAGTCTCCAGCAACCGGGAACAGACCAAGGGAGTCAAGTTGCAGTTGAGCTGCAAAAGCCAGACATTGACATGGGGAAGGTGGTTGCTGAAACAGAAAATGAAAACCAAATGGTAGAAGAATTGAGAAGGGGGAAGCCAAGAAATGGGAAGCGAAACTGAGGGCATGGAAATAGAGGAAGTTGCTGGAAATTTTTCAGAAAACAAAGTTATTATAGTCGAACCATGAGAATGAACAAACTGGTGAGCCATTTTCGAAGTTGCTCCTCTGCAGAGAAGTGCAACTGGATGTTTCAACAAGGGTGGAGATTGAGACAATGGGAAAAATCCTTCCCCAAGGACATGCGATGGTGATGACAAGGCAGGAGTGGCATAGGGAGGCTGTGACGCTTTGGGTCTCATGCAAATCGACGAAACCTCCTCCACCTGAACCGCCTAAGGCACCAGATTTATGCGATGGTGATGTTGAGAGTTGGGTGAGACAGAAACCACTAGAAGAAAATAGGTCATGGGGCGCCAATGGTTGAGAGGTCAATGAACATGGTGGTGAAAAGGAAGATGGTGGAAAAGAGGGATGCCTCATGGGCAATGGCTGTGGGATGCGTGACGAAAAGAAGGAGGAGAATTCACGTACGGGGGTTGGACAAAGGGAGAGATGGCCGGCCAACAACCGGCCAATGACTTCACTAGGATCCTCCGAGTTGCGCTGCTGGATTGCAAGGAGACAGTGTGAAATTGAAAGGGGAGGCTGGAGGGACGGCAAGGGGATTATTGAATTTTTTTTCCAACTTAATGGGCCAAGCCCAAGCTGATAAGGAGGGAAACTTGGAGGAAAACTGGGACCAAGCCCAACTCGCAACTGAAGGGAATTAGGCCTTGAGGAAGAAAGAAGCATGTCTGATCCAGAACAGGTCTGCTTCCAAGGAGATTCAGGTCTCTTGGACCATTTTACTAGACTTTGGGCCACGGCCCAACACTAATTATGGTGAATCAACTAGTAACCATGCTGCAATTGACTTAGGGAAGTAGTGGATGATATTATTGAGGACTAGTGGGCTCGGTACTGATAGAGTGAGTGGACTAGACTCAACTTTTGAGTATGTGGACCAAGCCCAAATCAGTGGAAATTCAGATTTCAAAGAAGAAAATTATTTTTTAGATTTAATGGGCCAAACCCAACTCAGTGAAAAAGAAGAAAGAGGTTTAGAGAAAGAAACAAGAAAGGCCCTATTTGAAAACAAGCAATGCAAACATAAGGAGATAAGAAGCTTCTCCACCAACCTCCATTCCTAATGCTAGCAGAAGAAAGACTGCAACCATGGCTGCTACAGAGAACGGAGTAGGAAGTGATTCTGTTCCAGATGAATTAAGGCTTAGCTTTCTTAATTTGGGTAGCCTCACCACTGGAGGAAGGAGGTCAACAAGAATTGGACAACTTCGTGCCATACTTTGGGCATTCGCAAGTACCCAAACCAGAATTTTTCGGGCATTCGCAAGTACCCAAACCAGAATTTTTCTTCCAACCAGGCCTGGAATTGGAGCAGGTTCAAAAGGGGCTGGTAAGGAGGCTAAATGGGAGAATTTAGTTCCTATCCCAGTTCTGGGTTTACAGAGTCCATCTTCTATTTTTTGCAAAGCCCATAAATTGGACATGCAGGTTCTTCTTTAGCCACCACTGTTGTGCTTCAGCTTCATTGGAGGTTCTGAGGTAGATGAGCTCATTATTTCCCTTGAGATTAACTTCGAAAATGAGGAGGGATAGGGCAATGGTCTGGCAGAAATCAAGGGCCTGTAGTACTTGAACTATTGTGGTAACAGTGAAGATTCATGGGAATGACAAGAGGCTGGTGTTGTCACCTAAAGTGGTGTCATCGGATAACCTCCTAGATTCTCTTCTTCGGTTGCCTCCCATTCCCCCTCCGGTAGCTTTATCTCCTGTGTTATTGTTCAAGGATAGAGCTTTAGACTGGGTTGGCTAGATTCCAATTCCTCTTTTATGTATCTCATTATTATGTCTCCCCCCGAAATCTGCTAACGTTATCTTAGATGGTTGAGCTGGCTTATAGCTCCAGCTTGAGGACTTTCCACCTGTTGAATTAGACTTTCCGCACATCTAATTTTTCTCCTCAATCAGCAAGGCTTGATCCATCAGATCAGTCAGCGAATTCAATCGATACAGCTTTAATTCTGCTCTTATTTCTTCCTTCAACCCATTTAAGAATACTCCTCTCAAGACATCCTCATCTGCGTGCCTCAAAGGCCCCGAGATTAACTCAAAACTCTCTCTGAATTCTCCAACTGTTCCTGTTTGCCGTAGCCCCAGTAGTATCTCAAATGGATTTCCCACCAATGCAGGTTGTAAACGCCTGGCAGCTTCTCTGAATCTTGCCCACGTGACTTCCACCCTACGAGCTTCCCACCATTGGAACCAGTTCAGTGCCCTTCCTTCTATTGATGAAGAAATACCTCTCTACCTGATTAAGCTGAAAAGAGTGGTATCTCCATACTCCTCAACCTATCTTCCTGGTGCAGACCTCTGGGCGTGCCAAAATTCCACTCTGTATCGCCTTCATCATCTAAATTTACTTCTGATCTCCTCAGTGAGGTCTCCGGTGTCTTCCCACGAAGGAACCTCATTAGTTCTTGCTGCATCACGTCGTTTTGTCTCTCTCTAAGCTCCCTAGCCTGTCGTTCTTCGAGTGCCTCCTTCCTCCATTGCGTGAATTCTTCTCTCATACCCTCTATCATACTCAAACCACGCTCTAGAGCTTCAATCCTGGCCTCCATCCTAGTGTTTACCATGGCATAGCTCCCGGATCGGGAGCTCTGATACCAGTTGATAAGACTGGTCCAGAACTCAAGAGAATTATACAGAAAATGGAGCTATTATCTCCTCTACTACTCAATCACCAGTGGGGAAATTGAGTAGAGGGGCAATGACTGATACAATCTGCTATGGAAATGAAAGAAAAAGGAAGAAAATACAGATATCCGAGCAGGTTCGAGAGTGCTCGGCTCTCTCCACAGAAAGCCTTTCTGAATCTTTTCCTCCCCCCTTCCATTTTTCCTGCTTTCCCATTTATAGAGTGGATCAACCCGTCACACCTTCTATCCCTCCTCTAGGCTCACGCGGGAAACCATTCTCTCAGCTGTGTCATGTGAGTTAGTTACCGGCTCCCATGGGTGTTAGTTACCGGATCCCCTGGGCAGGTGAACGGTTATGATTCCGTGCTTCTCTTGAATCTCTTCCTTATATACACCTTAGGGGTCTTATCAGAGTGTCTTTATATTTCACCCATTTTAAAAAGAAAAAAAAAACTGAATAGTATACAATATTAGGCTCTGTCTAACTACGTACAAAACAACCAAAAATTTGTGAACAATATACTAAAGGGTAAAGCATGCAACACAGTCTTGTGTATGAAGATCAAAGAAGATCGCACTCAAGCCTGAAGTAGCATAGGCAGTTTAGACCAAGATGTTGGTTGCAGAAGGAGTTCAACATATTAGATAAAACAAGGTAATAATCAATTAATTGAACTGTGACATGCAACATGATCCATTCTTATTGTTTAACTAAATTCGCAATATAAGAAGTATTAACCAAGTCAAACACAGGAAGAAGAGATATATCTGTCAGAATGAAGTCAAGAAACTAGAAAAGTCGTAGACTTCAAATTGGGTATATATTTTTCTATAAAGTGAACACCAAAAATAAAATAAAATAGGATTTGTAGGAAGGTATAATTCTGCTTACTCAAGTCCAATATGTCCTTTACCTAGATTTCTTCCGATCAACTCCCTCTTTAATCTCAATCTCAGACATAATCAGATTCTTTAGTGAACAGAGTCATCCCTACTAAAAATACTAAATCTCACTCTTCACAACATAAGCAGCACAATTTTCTAATAAAGATCATAAAAGAAAAAACAACCATAAATGAACGTTTCAGTTTTGACCAGAGCTTCTTAATATCATACAAGGCAACTAAAAGTAATGTCCAAGACCATTTTGGATCAGTCTCATAGCAATATGAACTTCAGCAGTCAATGTGAACAGAAAAGCATTATCAATAAATAGAACAGATAAGCTGCCACTATTCTTAAAAGAGAGGGAATAATTAAAGGGAAAGTAAACTTACGGGTTGTTCCAATCAGTAGTGTCCTCATTGACAAGATGGGTCCACTTAGTTCTTCCACTACGACCAAAGTGCTTGACTTGCATAACCTTAGGTAATATTGTCTTGTCCATTTTATCTTCCCCAGTTGGGGCAGAGAAATCGCGAGCGAAAATATTATCAGTTCCAATAGTGGCAGCTCGGATCGTCAGGATTAGACTGGAAGAAAGCACCCTTGTGATAGTATTTCTGCATAAATCTCCATTTCTGCTTCGATGGTGCAGCAGGTTTTGGATTCTTCCTTTCCCACTCTCTCCTCTCTTCCTCTGTCATGTTTCTCACCTTCTCAATCTCTTCCTTGTCCTTCAACATTGCTTCACGATCCTCCCTATCCCTTTTGATCCTACCAATCTCTCTCACTTTCCAAGCTTCATACTCCTCTGCCTCATTGACTTCATCATCAGTATCCACATCAGCAATGTTTGCCTCCATTTCCAGATTTTTCTGGATTTCTTCATCCTTCCGGATCTCCTCAACAACAATCTGCTTTGTCTCAATTTTCCTTTCCTCTAATCTTCTTTTCCTTGCTTCCTCAAGGGCCCGCTCTTCAGCTTCAAGACGCTCACGCTCAGCAATGGTATCTCTCTCTGACTTGGGAACAAATACAGGTTTCACCATTGCTACTCCTGTATGTTCCTCCTCAGAGGTCAAGTCTCATACTCAGATTCCTCTTTCCTCCTCCTCTTCCTCCTCCTCCTCCTCTTCTTCTTGAGGAAGCGCTTCCTTCCTGCTCTCTTTGAAGCAACTTCTCCCTAATTTTTCTTCTTCTTTCCTCCAAAGCATTCTCATCTTGTTCTTGTAATTCTAACCCTTCCTGCCTCCTCGCTTCCTCCTCAATGGTAGAAACAATTTCAGCTTGTCGAATGCGCCGATGATCAGCTCTCACTTCCTCACGATTATCTATTCGGCTCTCAGCCAAACGACGGAGCCTAGGATCATCATTTTTAACAATAGCTGTATCTTCTTGACGAGGAAATGCTTTCTCCAAAGCAACTTCCCTGGTCAGTCTAATATCACCGTCTTCATGTTCATCGTCAGCCCATTCAGGGACTTTACCCGGCCAATACCGCTTAACTTTTGTTTGCCCAATTTTACCTCTGAGCTTATCCCTTATAGCTATTACCGTATCACTAACACCTGCTGTCACCGACATAGTTCTCTTCCTTCAAACCCTATTTTGTAAAACATTTACAGATACATAATAAGTAAAACATTTAAAAAGGATAGACTATTTTCAGATGCAAGGAAAAGTATAATGAAACAATTGCAAAATCCATTACTGAAGGAAACACCCTAATTTACAACAACACCTTGAAACTACAAGTACCAAATACAAGGTGAAATAGCAAATCAGTTTTTCCATACATAAGGTGCAGGTATGAAACTGCAAAACTATAAGAGGAACGAAGAGAAGCTTCACTATGCAAAACCATCAGCGCTATTCGCAAAACGCGAAAGCGTCCAATAAACAACAAATCAAAGCACTATCTGTGTTTTGTTCTTGAGTCTGTCAGCTGTCTTAAATTCCCTAATTCCCTTTACCTTTACCTATCCGCTCCGCTTTGTCTCTACAGTTGCTGACTTCGTCGGGGGAGCTTGTGGATCCTTTGTTCTGTTCAACTCTAAAATCGAATCACAACTCTCTCACCTAACCTTCATCTATCGCCAATTCTCCCCTCTTCTCTCCATCTTCTTTATTTAATTTTATGCTTAAATTATATTATTACGTTCTCCTATAATCTTATTATTAAAATAATTTAATTATAATAATTTAATAATGAGAAAATGTATAATTTCATAATAATATAAAACTTTTTCATACTGATAAAGAATTAAAAGCAAACTTTTTATCTAAATGTTATACAATTAATTTTAGAGTTTAATATTCATTATTTTACATTATTATTTTATTATGGGTTAATAATATAACAATGGAAGCTTGTAAAATCTAAACCGAAGTCACGTTAAATCAAATCACCTCATATTTTACAAATTTAAATGTGTGTTTAGTTATATTTTACAAATTTTATATTGCATACATAAACTTCTTGTTGCAAAGGCAACACAGAAAGAATCACCATTTCAGACTCAAATGTTTGCTATCATAACCAATTCAATGCGTGGAAACCTGCATGATCTGACTTGGTTATTATAGGTTTACACATCATCAATTCATCTGAAATCAAAAGCTTTTTCTCCTTAATTTTCTTTCAACATAAGCAAGAATGATTTAACAGTTAACAGACAAGTAGCCAAAGCACACAAAAAAATAAAAATAAATGGAAGGCATATACCATCCAGATCAGAAAAGAAGAAAATAAAGAAGCCTTTTTGATGTGTTGATACCTCATGAGATTGATTTGCATGATTCAAAGTGTCTTAACCCTCAACTTTGTTTTAACAAACACACTTGAAAAATAATGGTTTTGGTTCGCAATGTGCCACTTGACATGTAAGGTTCAAGCAAGAAGCAAAAAACAACCTCAATAAAGTCTTTACACACTTTACCTACTTCCCAAAGAACTTGAAAATACTACTAATTGTAAGTTATAACAGAAAATTATAGTGGCAGCATTATAGGGGCCAACACTTTGTCACTAACAAATATGTACTCTGGGTCTAATCGATTGGCATAACAGGCGCCATTAAAAGAACTTAAACTTCACTATACAGAAAATTAGAATGATATTCTGAACATAACCCTTTATGCAGTCATTTATTGAAGAAGTAGTGTCAAAACCACCCAAGAGTACTGACAACGAGAATAACGAAAAAAAAAAAATATTTTGGATTTGGAGTTACTACTATTTTTTTTCCTTTTTAGAAAAGGCGAAAAACTTGGAAAACCCTTTTTGTTGAAAAGTTGGCCTGTGAACCAAGTTAGGCCCAAGAGTCTAATTGTGTGTAGGGAAAGGTGAGCACTAAATTGCACTAGCATCATGACACACCAGTTCAATTTTTTTTTTTTATTTAATTAACACGAATAAATATATTGGATGATTGTGAATTATTGAGATATCTTGGGCAGGGTCAAAGACAGCAGAAGGCCATGCTATCGACTCCAAAATTAATATGAAACACTTTATTTAAGAGAGAGTATCTATATTCCCAATGCCACATAAACATAACATGCCGATGATGACTTTAGTTATAACAATGATGGCAAAATATTGAATAGCCTGATTAGTATGTTAATAATCATTACCACAAAACAGAATATTCAGATATGTTAAACCTACTCATCCAATGAAATGACAAGATAGAAATTAAGGAACACAGATAGAATACGGAAGACCCACAGATCCACACCAGAATTTTTCAACAAATGGTAAAATATTAGGGTAAGGTAGATTAAGGGAAGCGCAAGGCTAAAAGAGAAATGGAATCTAGCTTCTTGTTCATGCATGTAAAAACTGAGCAATCACATAATAGAGCAAGTAACGTAGCATGTAAAATCTGAATCTAGGAATTCTGCATCTGATCTATATTATGCCCAGCTTATGAATATTTTCATGTGTGAGTAACAGAGAAACCAGTCACATAGCACCAAATCAGCGCATTTACTTACAAGCAACCAAAACAGGCATAGCCCTGAAGCTTTTGGACTGAAGCAACCCACAGCATCAAGAATCCCAAAGTTGTGAAAATATTTGACGAATAAAATGACAATCACTTTATTTTGACAACTACTACCAGCAATGAAAGCCTGATGACTGAAAGAATCTAAATATTCAAATGTTGCCTAATAATCAATTATGTTCATCACGCACAATTTAAAGAAAAGTCCCAGGTTCAGGACTTACATCAAAAAACATAGGGTGATGGACCAAACAAAACATAATCAAACCAACACAATAACCAAACTCACTAAACCCCTCACAGGGTCCCTGCTTAGCATAATTCAAGCAATTGTAAAAGCAGAAAAAAGCTTTTAATTCTAACATCAGTAAAAGCAAGTGACAGAGAGAAGACCAAAAGGAATTTTCAAACAGAGCAAGACCCAGCACTTTGCATACTGACGCCAAAATATCCATAACACTAAAATTTACCCAGCCACCACCAAAACAACCCTAATCAATCCATGATGGTATATATTAAGAGAAGCATAGATATTAGATACAAGCCTAACCAAAATCCATTATCATGGATAAGGGTATGCAGAAAAAGCTAGTGAAGCAAAGTCCATCTAATTGGAAAGCATAAAATTAATCTGTTCACCATCTCACTATCAGCACATCACGCCATTCAAGCATTTTATCAAACACCATGAGGGCAACCAACCAAAAAAAATAACAAAACACCAGAACTTTACACTATGCAAACGGCACGAACAAATGAAATGAGACCCAGACACAAATCAAAATACGAATGCAAAAAATTTGGGCCTCAATATTCAGCTCAAACCCGAAAACTGGGAAAGGGGATATATGTATTACCAGCTAGCTCCCCTCTCTCTTCGATGCTCTCTTCAGTCTTCTCCCCTTTTCTCTGTTTTCGGTGAAATGAACAGAATCGAGAGCTGGATATGGACACAAGTTGCTCCGCAGAATCCTCTTCAGGTGCGCACTCCTTTGCTCTCTCTCGATTCTCAGAGAGAAGAAAAAGAACCAAATTGCAAGAGAACGTTGCTTCGCTGAGAGAGAAGGTTTTATTTTATTTTATTTTACTTTCATTTTTACTTTGATTATTACTTTTAATTTATTTTATTTTTAGCTTTTATTTTAGAAATAAAATGTATCCGAATAAAATATGACAATGGGTTTTACTCTCTTTTTTTCAAGACACTTGAAAATTATATTCAATAAATATTTTGTTTGTATACTTTCAAAAAAGAGATACAAATAAAAAATTGAGTAAGATCTAATTTATACTTTTAAAATTTATTTTAATATTAAATTATTGTTTGAAATTTTTTTCTTACTAAATTCTTTTAAAAATTATTTTAATTTAAAAACGTTAATTTTATTATTAAATAAAATAAAAGTCATCCTTACATATATATTATGTGACTATTTAGTTAGAAAATTTTATAAAATAAAATATAATTTATACCTTAAAATTTATTCCTGTATCAAGTTATCTTCTAAAATTTTTTTATCTTATTAAACTACTGTAAAATTTGATATAACTTGAAATTAAATAATAACTTATATTTTATTTATCAAAAAAATTAATATTTTTAATAATTTAATATTAAAATAAATTTCAGAATTATAAATTATATTTTAATCTAAAAACTTTTATTTATAAGATTATTATTTTAAAAAAATTAAAAATTTTGAAAAATAAAGATGTTGGCAAATACATAAACTAGAAGTCCAAACATATTCTTCTAACATTGTGCCAAAAAAAAATATTCTTCGAAGAAAAACAAACCCAACACTAATTAGGTGTCCCGATAAGAGGGAGGCTGTTTTTAATATATATATATATATATATATATATATTTCTTAAAATAATAATATTTCAAAAATATATGCCAAAATTTTTTTTCAAAGTAACTTTTTCTAAAAGCAAATCCAATAAGAAATTTTAAATTATTAAAATAATATTTTTGTTTAATTGTTATTATAATTAAAATATTTTAATAATGTTATAATACATAAATAGATGATAGTATAAAAAAGTATTTACATGAATCAGAATTAAATTCTTTTAAAATTAATTTTATTTATATTAATTAGTGAATTTTTGAATTATTTCTTATAATTGCACAATAATTAATTGTTAATTTAACATAAAAGGAATGATTTGGCCACAGATAAATAAATAAATTCCTTTTTCCTACATTGAGAAAAATCTCCACAAGTTCATCCCCAATTTTGAACACAATGGTTTGGTGTGAGCGGTTGCGTGAGTGTTTAGATTAAATTTTATAAACTTAATTTTGGATGATCTAAAAAGTGAGTTTGTAAGAATAAATATTGTTTCGTAGTATTAAAGAAAATTATATTTAGATGTGTAATTATTGAAAGAATATCATTTTTAGGTATAAATAATAATATAATATCAAATTATATGGATATTTCTGTCAATACATGTCCGAACCTACTTCATAACTAAAAAAAGAAAAGAGACAAAACAGGATATGGTAGAAAAATGAGAGAAAGCCATGCATTAATGATGGCATTTAATGCAAAGAAGAAAAAGAAATAGTGGGTGTTCATGAGGAATAAACATAAGAGTTAGAGAATAGGCAAAATTCGCATGTAAAACTTATTATTTTATATGCGTGGAGTTTTTATAAATAGAGAGCTTTGAGGCAACAAAGGTTGAAAAAAAAATAAGAGCTTCTAGGAATTAGAAGTAGATATTTGATAGAATTTATTATTTTAATAATATTAGAAAGAAAAATATTAATTCAGTATAATCTTTGTGTATTTTATGAGTATTTAGAATATTCTTAAGTTATTATCATAGTATACTTTCTTTTAATTTAATTTTCTTAAAAGTTTATGACAACAATCTTACTATGGTTTATATCATAAAATTGCTATATGCAACATAATTTATAAATTTGAGTTACATACTCCAATTTTGAATTACTATATTTTACTATATAATTTTGTCATCTTAAGTTAGATATACTTTTGTGACTTAAGCATATCTGGAGTACTTATATTTTTTTCTATCTATATTTATAATTTCAATATTTTATCCTATGATTATATGTATAACTTATGCTGTTAATATTTTGATAATATATTTGGGAATACCAGAGGTGTTAGAAAGAATCATTGTTATACCATGGTACAATAAATGACTAAACTATTGTGAGAATTAAGCGTGCCTGATGTCCAAGCAAAAATACTTAGGGCTATAAAAATGACTGGTTGATGCCTGGCTGAAAATGTTTGGAAGTAAAGGTTTAAAGGTTAATGCATATGTTAGTTGTTCTTTTAATAAGTCTAATAATATTTCTGTAAGAAAATACTGTTCAATAAGAAAGAATTTATACAAGAGGGATTTCTTATGAATATGAGATTCCTTGAAAAATGATTTCTTGAAAGAAAATATTTCTAATATATCAAAATTTGAATTCATTTTTATTGAATATCAAATAAAAACCTTAGAGTACATTTATGATATTTAATCCTTATTATCAGTATAAAGTATTCTTATATTATTTTTGGTTAGTGACACTTGAGCAATCTTGTGCTCACTAAGTTGTAAAACTCATTTCTTTCTATATTTCTTTTTTAGAGTTTTATCAAGAATTTTTTGTACCTCTATCTTAAAGAATTGTTCACTCCTAAAGTGAGTCAGATTCTTTTTATGAAGATGATTTGAAAACATGGATATTTGAGTTGCGCACAGTCATAGTGTTGGGTCTATTTGTCTTACATATTTAGTGTCTATAATTTAAATAATTGATAAAGAAGTCTAAACTACTCATGTGTAATTAATCTATTTGATATTTGATATAGTGAAACTTAAGTGATTATGGTTTTATGATAAATGATATTGAGATTAACATGTATTAGTGAAGTTTCAGGAATAAGAATATATAATTCCTGATCGGTTATATTTTCTAAAATTGGAATGTGACAATACACATGCCAACGGGTTTTCTTTCACCACAAAAGAAACAAAATGTTGCTTTTGTGTTTAGGGTGTTAGAATGGCATTGGGTTGAAAATGTGAACTTTAGGATACGTTTGGCCAAACATGATTTTAGATCTCCAAACGCTATTCCAAACACACTCCATGCCCCCTTTGACGTAAACATTACCAAATCCTCCATACCATCACCTCAACAAAACCCAAAAATTAGAAACTCCAAATTCAACTTCTTAATCACATTCCCAAAAGTGAACACCTTTGAGAACTTGAAAGGATATGCAAAGTCTATCAAAGCTCTTGAAGTTATAATTAATTATTATCCCCTCTACAGAAAACATAGAAAGATGTCTACTTAACGTGAGTGCTTCTCAGAATGAGAAAATGATCTAGAATGGATAAACATATTAATTCAGAATAATATATGTCATTTTTATTTATGATAATGTTTAGAGAATTTATCTTATCTTTCTTTAGTTGTAAAGTTATAATGTAAATTTTATCTTATGATGTAGAATAAGTTTTGTAAAGCTATAAATATCTATTTAGTTGTTTTGTATTGGTATATCTTTCAAATTATTAAAAAATGGACTATAATTAATTTTCACATAAATTTCTTACAAATTTTGGTTCTTTAATTCATATCACTTTTTTTTTGAAATTTCTCTTATGTCAAGACTAAGTGTATGTTTGAAAATAAATTATTTTTAAAAAAAATTACTTTTTTCTTTAAAGTTCTCTCGATAAGATTTTAATTATAAACTATTTTGATTATAAGATAAGCTAATCTATACATGCAATAAATATTACCATTGGCTGACAGTGGAAAAATCTATTTTCTTTGACTTCTATATCTTTTAGCCTATACCTTCTGTTGGGTATATTATAGTCTCATATTCTAATTAACTTTCAATTTTCTTGCCTAATTTTGTCATATTTTACTTGTTTTCTCTCTTTCTTTCTCCGTCCCTCTCTTTTTATGTTTGTGCATGTTATACTATTAAAAAAGTAAATTACAATTAAAATTAATTTATTTTCACTTCTAATTTATGTTTAATTTTATCTAAATTTTTTTAAAAATATAGATAAATTATATATTATAACATTGGTGGCTTTTATTATTCAAAAATAAAAACAAATAAATTTTTGTAAACACTTACTTAATAAAAATTTTATTTATTTTTAATCATATATTTTTAAAATTATATTGTATGGATTATAAAAGAATAAAAAAAATACATGTATTAAATAATATTAACTATAAAAATAAAAAATTCCGTAAATTTCATAATGGCGTAGGCCAATATAAAATAATAAGCTTTGTTAGTTCATGTGGTGGTGTCACATTCCACATAACATAACTTGTACTATTTAACAAAAAAAAAAAGACATAACTTACTGTATGGCTGTGCCCGGGCTTGTTTGTATTTTTAACTTCAATTTAATTTCTCAAATATCATACAAACAATTTTAGCTTTTGAGTGAAGAATATACTAAAAGCAAAAACATACATCCATATATATACATATAAATTTTCATACATACATACATACATACATACATATATATATATATATATATATATATATATATATATATATATATATGTATGTATGTATGTATATATAAATTTCTTTCTTTAAAATATAAACATTTTACTTTTTTTCTTTATGCATTTCCTATCTATGACGTATCAACCATTTGACATAAGTTGGATTGGCTGTAAATATAAAGTTTTTATAATGAATTTGAATTGATGGTGAACCTTATATATACTGAATTTTATAATTATGTGTACATTAATAAATTTGAAATTATTTAAAATAAATAAATATGTGATCGCATATGACGTATAGAATTCATTATGGACATCAAGACATACTCATAAATATTAAGCATTTTTTATATAGAAGAACAACACATATATCTGTCTCATAAGTAATAAATCAACCATCTCTCGATTACTAAAAGAATTTAGGAGTTTTTTATTTTAAAAAATAAAAGAAAGAAGAATAAAAATGACACCATAAAGTCAGGTCATAACAATGGTAACATATATAACCAAGTCAAGGGTTTCCTTTTCTTTTTTACCAAAATTCGACGGTTTAACAATAAACTAACAAATTTAATAATAATGATAGTACACGGACAATTTTAAAATAAGAGAAATAAGAAGCAAATTGTTATTCTAATAATAGACTGATGCATTAATGGTTTGTGTATTGCTTAATAAATATGTCTTTTGCTTTGACTATTTAGGATCAATAGAATTAATTTTTTTAATATCCATTGATACAAAAATTGACAAAGGAATACTATTATTATATGTAAGTTAATTGTACTTTATAGTTTATATTAATTTTGCATTACCTTAGACTTAAGTTATTTTTGCATTACGAATTAGACTTTGAGCATATTGGAATGATTTAATAATGGCCACAAGCTAAATACTCATACCAACCAACTTAATTGTTTTGATCCTTACCCTCCAAGTTTGAACCATTCCTCTGTTCAACTATTTTAATCTTTAAATAATCTTTAAATAGTAATTCCTTTTCATGAGTAAAAACACTGCATGTCTTGACTTTAGGGACAGGCAAAGGTTAATTAAGAATTAGCATTTTGCAATTAAGACTTTATTTGGTATACCGTATAAGGAATGAATAGTATAATATAAATAATACTATCTATATTTATATAAAATACTGTATAATAATTTATACAAGTGAAATAATTTTATCTAATATTGATTGTATAAGATAAAATATTTTGATATATATCTATTATAGGTTAAGGCTAATAAAATTATTTTGACTGCATATTATGCTATCAAGTATTTTTCTGAAATATTATACAAAGATAAATAATATTATTATATTATCTATCGCTTATACATTATATCAAACGGGACTTAAATTGCTAAAAGTTTCATTATCAATTCTAACTAATATTATATAAAGATGGATAATATTATTATATTATCTATCTATTATACATTGTATCAAATAATGCCTAAATTGATAAAAGCTTTATTATTAATTCTAATTACTATTTTAGAACATTGGGGATAAAAGATACATAGATAATGTAACCCCAAAAAAAAAAAAATACATGAATAAAACTCTCCAACCTACTATAGTGCTTTCTATATAACAGCACATTTAAGTCAGTAAATGATGTCACGCATTCAAGAACAAATTCTACTAATTTTCTATTTCTCAATAAAACCTTCAGAGTTGAAACCACACAACTAAGCAGGATTTGGTTTCAAAATAACTGACCTGCATTATTTGTACTCCTTTATTTTTTTGTACTTACCTCCTATTTGCTACTTACAATCAAATTGCATAAAGACACACCAAAAGAGAAGAGAAAAATTTCATGAAGCGCATAAAGTCCTCAATGAATTCATGGTCACTAAACCCCAACACTGTTTCCCATACCACACCAACTGTTTATTGTTTCTACTTCCTTTTCTCTTTCTTTCTACAATATCTCTCTTGCTCTTTTCTTTTTTTGTTTTCTTAATCATTTTCTCTTATGCTCTTCAACCAAACCATGATGGTGAAGGATTTGATTTCAAAACTGCATAGCAAGATGTCTATGCAGAGTATATATGTTTTCTTGCTATCTTTCTTACTTTGAAACTTGCTGAAATCACATGATGGAGCAATAAGGATCCTGATATTGATTTGTTGCCCTTAACTCATAGACTGGGTAGTGAGGAACACATCCTGCATAAGGCCACACTACTTGTGGCTGTGTAACAGGCTCTTCTTTCTTCTCATCTTTCTTCTCTTCCACAGGGCCAACGCTTACCAGATCTGCGTGGCCAACACTCTTTCTTAGCAGAGTTGTGAGAACAGCTGCATCAAATCCTTCCCCAGTTACCTGTATTTGATCTTTGTCCTGCCCTTGTAAACCTGCTGCTTCCACTCCTAATTAAAATTTTGCACAACACTTTGGTTAAGTTAAGGTTTTGAATATGATTTTAAATTGCAGTTACGATCACTATTATATAAGATTATAAAAATTATAAATAATTATAGAAAAACGTGTTTTATGAGCCACAATTATAGTTGCGAAAACTCTTGCGACAATAATATCCTGACTACAATTTAAAATCATTCATGGTTTTGAATTAAAAAGAAATGGTGAGAATCCAGAATAAATTTCCTTACCAGAAAGGCCAACGGCAATCTTCATAGCTTTAGACCTTGATTTCTGGTCATTCATAGACACTCTGATCACCACCTTTTGCTGCAAATTAAGATTCCAGAATCAGAGGACAATGTTGGTTGAGAAGAACTATCTATTTTGAATGGATGAAGTGAAGCTAGTTGGCTTAGTTAAAGATTCCTTACCTTCACCATAGCGTTGAAGAGAAAGTCTCTATTTAAGGGTAGAAGAAGTTGTGGGAGTGCTTTATGGTTACCTAAAGCAGTTGGAGAAGTGCTTGGAGAAATGCTTTTGCGTCTGGTATTTATAGGCAACATGCTGCGGAATGAGTTTGATTATGAGGGGATACTTTGGCTTCTGCGAACTTGTCTTGGGAAAAAAAATTTAATGTTTTGTTTTGGTCAAAACGTTACCACTTGTAGACGCGTTTTCCTGGAAAATGATCTCTTTTGGAGAGGGAAACAGTAGTTAGACTATCTCTTTTGTCTTTGGTTGGAAAGTTGGACAATCTCTTTTAGTATAACTTTCCATTATCTAAGATATATCCAAAATACTAACTATTAAGTGAAACTCTTCTCATTATTTAAAGGTGGTGGGTGATATGTATACCTTCATTTTTTTTTATTTTCAATTGCAATCTTAATTAATTTTTTTATTTCAGTCAAACGAACAATTTGGTTTTTTTATTTTAAAATAAATTATTTGATTTGTTTATTTTCAAAACATAAGCAATTTCAGTCTCTCTTTAGTAAGTAAGCCGTTTAAAAAATTAACCGAAAAAGAACAATTATCTTCTTCATTAAAGAATGCATGTTACGTGTATTTAAATTGTTTATTTAAATATAAAATTTTTTTAATGACACATTAGCATTTTTGATAAATTTTTAATGGCACATTATGGAAGGATTAAAAACTATTCATTTTGTATAAAAAGAGGAATGAAGTAGTCTAATTTTAAAAAAGAGATGTTAAATCGTTCATTTTATTAAAATAGAATAATCAAAATTACAATGAAGCCATTTTTTACAAAGTCTATAAAGTATTATTAACAAGAATAAATGCTTGACAATTACTCAAACACTAATATCCCAAAGAAAAAAAAAAGAGAGTATAAGTCCAAGAGTAACATTATAAGATATAAGAGTTTACAAAAAATACATATTTTATTTATATTTTAATTAAGTGACATGTAACTAAATATTAATTTTTAATTTTATAAAATATTGGTATCTCGTAACAATAAAAGATTAAAAAAAAATTCAAACAACATATACATTCTCTAACTTAACAAGGAGCACTAGAATAAGTTATGAATTTAATCATGTGTGCTTATTACATTAATTAACTGTACATCTGGAATTGGTGTTATACTTAAGAATTAATTAATTAAGAGTCTTGGATACTATGCTATGTAAATAATGAAAATATATGTTTATATATACTAGTTAATCGGTCAACCAAGTCCAGCCAAACCTCTCTTTATTGCTCCCTTTAATTTATATATACATACAGCATTTTATTTATTTTTTAAAATTTTCTTTGTCGATGCTACTGTGGGATAAGCTAAGCCTTGTTCCTTACCAAGCTAGTCGGAGCCTCACATACTATGAACATAATTGTCATTATTCTCATAAAATGAGATAAATGCTAGCAAACTGAACCTTTCCTAAACTAAACATCTTGATAATTAAAGCCGTTATTATCTTACAATTTAAGATTAAAATATACTTTTTTTACATTATATAGTTTTAGCGGTATTAATGTATCGTATATTAACAAGGGATTACAAAGAATCAATCTAAAACTTTTAAGTTCACACAGCACAATCTTATCAATTAAACAAATTTTCATTAACAGATTAAAATATACTTTAGTAATCTAATTTAGAGCAAAACATATTTCAGTCATTTTCATTCAATTGTTTCAATTTAGTCTTTTCCTTTTGTTTTTTTTTTATGACTCAATTTAGTCATTGTTGTTCTAGAAATAAGTTTGATTTCATCCATTTTCCAGCATTTTTAAATAAATTTTATAGCAATTATTATTCATTAGTATGATGAAAAGATAGATATAATATTCTCCCGCTTTCTCTAATTGTTGTTTTGCATTTTTGCGAACAAAACAGCAAAATTAAATTAAAATCAAACTGCATTCTTGGTTGAAGGAAGACATTGAACTCATTTATTAAACATAAGGAACAAATTGATAATTTGAAATAGAAAAATTAAAATAATTTTAATAGCTTTTTAAACTATATATCTATATTTTTTTAGGGTATCTACTAGATTGCTACTTGTTACTTTTGTCATATTTGGAATTAGCAAAGCTTGTTAGATTGGTTAGTTCATGTCTGTTCATCTTATGCGTTGTTCACAACTCCTAGTTTGGGTCGTGACCCTATTCTTTTTATTTTTTTTTATCTCTTTTCATTAGAGGTGAGAATAAGTTAGGCAGCCAATCAAAAAACTACATCCTAACCTATTTTTAGCTTTAGTAGGCCTGGCTTAGTTTACATACAAAATAGGGATATGCTTTTAAAAAAAGGCCTTTTAGTTAAGTAGGCCAAGTGTAGGCATTTAACAAAGCTTATTTAATTTAATAGACTGACCTATTTATTTATTTTGCATATATACTTAAAAATTTTAAAATATTTTATATAACTTATTTTATTTTATATTTATATAATTTATTAATTTTATACATAATTTAATTATTTTGATTAAAACATTAGGCCTATTTAAGACCTTGGAAGTGTAGGCTTGTTGGTTCATTTGAATGATTTTATGCAATGTAGGCTTTTACATGACTTGCAGGTTAGATTTTGTATTTTCACAAAAAGGTCAGGTCGAGTCTCAAAAATAAAGTCTATGTTAAGTAATAGATTAAAATTAGACCTAATATTTTGTAAAGACCTATTCAAGAAAAATCTAACTTAATTTATTTTCACATTTACCTATCATCATTAAACAGAGGAAACTTATTTTTTTTATTTTTTCAATTTTATGGAGAGTAAAAATTATATTTTATTTAAAATAAAATAGATAAAACATGAAAAAATAAAAATATTTCTATCGTTCTTTTCCATCTCCAACTCATAAATAAACAAACAAATAAATAAATAAATGCATGGTTTTAAATTATATTCATAATTCATAATATAAATCTTTTAAAAGTCACGTTTATCAGCAAGCTTGAGTTCAAATTTCAAAGCTGAAAGTCATGGAAATCTACAGTGTTCAAATCTTAAACAAAACATTCCTGCCGTACAATCTTGCAAGAAAGAACGAAGTTAATTATTGTTCGTATTTAGATAAGTTTTTTTTATGTGAATTAGAAGTATTTTACGCATTTAATTTATTTAAATTATTTTATAAATTTAATTTTTTTATATCAAAAATGATAAAAGTATTAATATTACAGTCCTCATGAAATGTGGCTCTCAAAAATAAAATCATAGTTTTTGTGCCTAAAAACGAAATTTACTTCCTCTTCCTTAATACCAAGTGTATTAAAATAACTTATAATGACTAAAAAAATATTTTTATATAAAAATTAAGCAATATCAAACATTTCCATGTGCTATCATAAATTAATTGCTTCTCTTGCTTGCTCCCAAAGCTCGTCAACAAGTTGGTATTAGAAAGTCAGTAGGGCCATTACTTGAGTCTCCCTTATCAAACGCGTTGATTAAAGATTGTATTGGAAAGTCATAAATTTCACATTCAATTTTATCTCACATATCTCACATATTTAAAATTAATTGATCATTAAACTAATACAATCACTTAATTACCTGTAATTGATCATGATTCATGAATATAGGAGGGATTATGACAAAAAAATTGGAATTTAAATAAGTAATTATATGAAATCAAGTAAATAAATTGGTCTAATAATTAATTTATTTATATGAGTCCAACTTGTGAATGCAACTATAATTTCTTGTGTACAAATCAAAGTGCGTGGAACAGTTTGTGAACGACATGCCCTCACCATAATTTCTTGTATACAAAAAAAGTTGAACATAAAAAATAAAATATGTTAATAATGATCCAGATTCGTAGTTCAATCCTCTTTGAAAACCTCAAGTCGAATCTCTTAGGCCTTCTATGTCTCCATATCCATTAATTTTGATTTTGAACCTAATCCGTTGATATACTCAAATTTGTTCAAGACAAAGCCCAAGTTCAATGAAAAAATAATGATTAATTAAATAATTTGATCTCAGAGGCAAAGTTATTAATTGGTTTGAATTTTAAATTTTAATTTGATTAAATGGTAATGGAAAGAAATCAACTTTAATTGAGATTTAATTGTGGAGATTAAGTCTGATTAAATATTAATGGAAATTTTTTTGCTTTAATTAAGATTTACTTAGGAAATTATAATTGGCCTAAGTAGGGAGATAAAAACCTATAGAGTACTAGAGAGGAGTAGAGCATGGTACACATAGAGAGGAGGCTGGCAATGAAAAAAAGGGGACACTAAAGAAAGAGAACTAGAGAGAGTGACTATGATTAAGAGAATTTTGAAGAGAGGCAAGACTAAAGAGGGAGGCAGAGCACAGCTAACAGAATTTGAGAGAGAAAAGGCACGGCAAAGGACACAAAGAAGAGAGAATCACGGCACGAGGTGATTGAGCGAGAGACTAGATTAGAGTTGATGCCAACAAACACAAAGGAGAGTGTTTAGTGACTAAAAAAAAAGGGAGGAAGCTCGGTATGTGGATTGCCACAATTCTATAAGAATATTTCTCTCTAATCTTCTTCTTGAAGTATGTTCAATATTGGTCTCTTTGGATCTGGATTCATTGATTTTGGATTTTTGTTGATAGCTTGCTGAGTTCTTGTGACTGAATATTCTGGGTTTTAGTTTCATGTTGGTCTCCACACTCTTTTATCTTTTTGTCCTTGAGTCAAAATTTTTGCATTCATATATGTTAAAATATATTTAGAAGATCTTTAGCATATATTGTGGAATCAATTAGTGCTCTAATTGATAAAGCAATTTATGAATCATATCATAATTTTATTATATTTCTTGATTTATTTCCTTATTTGATTAGGGTTACTAGAATATAAATAGAGGTTAATGTTTTGTCTTTTGTAATATACCAACACATCTAATATATTTATCACATTATTCTCTATTCTCTTTGTAAACATAAATTTGTGTCGTCAACCTTAGGGTTCATCATACAAGAACACAATTGGAATCTTGGAAATTCACGGTTTTCACATACATTAAAATCAAATCAATAAATGGTACTAACCTTTGTCCATGATGCAGAACAAACTTTAGATCTGAAACTTTCTTGGCTATTGAATCTTTATCGGTCCCTTTCCCTTTCTTGCTTACGCTTTTCACTTTCTTGATGGAAAAAATAAATCTCAGCATATCCTTATGGGTGGAGACTGAATATATGGAAGTTTAATTTGAAATTCAAAACCATCAGATAGCACCATCAGTTATCGGTATCTTTCAAATTTCAAAACCATCAGTTATCATCAAGATAACTTCCCACAACCATCAGATAATTGCTCCCATCAAGCAATTACTTAATTACCCTTTTCATAACCTCCCTTAACTTACAACTAAATTTACCTTTTAGCCCTTTAACATGTTTTAATTAAATCATGCTTAATTCCCATTAAACATGAGACACATTTCTAACATTCTCTCACTTGGTTCATATGGTAAATGTCATTCCATGATTTAATAAAACATCAACTTTTAATGCGCATAAATTCGGCTAAAGGTTTCATACATTAGCTGCACCATAATTCATAATTAGGAATAAAACCAACAAAAGTCATGGCGGTTCTACACTATCAAATCGGCATAGTTCCTTCCATGTACCACTATATTAGCTTTTCTCCTAAACATGATACTTTAATAGGAAGTACACATTATGTTCAACAATAATGTCTCTATTAGAGATAAATCCTGTATTTCAACATCATCATTCATACATGCATGTATACATAAATTTGAAAACAGAAAAATTTCATAAACTTATATATTAATGAGCTTAGAGTGTCAATAACCAATAATAACAATAATGTTTAACATTCGCTAGCAGACATAATACCCATACTATACATATGACCAATAAATATTTTGGGCGGTAATCCCTTCGTCAAGGGATCAGCTATCATAAGATCGGTGCTAACATGCTCTATTGACACTCTATGTTTCTGAACCTGTTCTTTAACGGCAAAGTATTTCAACTCCATATGCTTAGCACCTTTGGAATACTTGTCGTTTTTAGAAAAGAAAACTGCTGCGAAATTGTCACAATAAATTTTTCAACGGCCTATCAATACTGTCGATCAATCCAAGCCCTGAAATAAAATTATGTAGCCATTTAGCCTGAACCATGGCCTCAAAGCATGCCACAAATTTAGCTTCTATAGTGGATGCAGCAATTACAGACTACTTCGCACTTTTTCATGATATAGCTCCTCCAGCTAAAAGATATAAGTAGCCAAAAGTAGATTTTATTGTATCCACACATCCGGCAAAGTCTGAATCTGAATATCCAATTACCTCAAGGTTGTTGGATTTCCTATAAGTAAGCATGTGATTCTTTGTTCCTTGCAAATATCTCATAACTTTCTTTGCAGTTTTCCAATGATCCATACCAGGATTACTCTAGTATCTTCCTAACATTCCAACTGCAAAACTGATATCTGGTCTCGTACAAGTCTGAGCATACATTAAGATCCCAACAAGTGATGCATATGGAATTGCTTCCATTTCTTTCCGTTCCAACTCATTCTTAGGACATTGCATGAGACTAAATTTGTCTCCTTTCTGAATTGGAACCGGAGATGATGAGCACGTTTCCTATTCTAAATCTCTCTAAAACTTTATTAATATATGCTTTCTGAGACAACCCTAACAATCTTTGTGATCTGTTACGGAATATCTCTATCCCAATCATATAGGTTGCCTCACCCATATCTTTCATTTCAAAGTTACTAGAGAGAAATATCTTAGTCTCACTCAGAAGATCAAGATTATTAGTTGTAAGCAAGATTTTATCAACATACAGAATAAAAAATATAAACTTGTTCCCACTGACCTTTAGATATATACACTGATCAACGGTGTTTTCTTTAAATCCAAAGGAAATAACGGTATCGTTAAACTTAAGGTACCATTGTCGTGAAGCTTGTTTAAGTCCGTATATTGATTTTTTTAAGTTTGCACATCATGTGCTCTTTTCCTTTTTCTATGAACCCCATTGGTTGGTCCATGTACACATCTTCCTCTAAATTCCCATTTAGAAAGGCAGGTTTTCGCATCTATTTAGTGTAATTCTAAATCATAATGAGCCACCAATGCCATAATGATTCTTAAAGAATCTTTATTGGAGACTGGTGAAAAGGTTTCCTTATAGTCAATGCCATCTTTCTGAGTGAATCCTTTTGCAACCAGTCTAGTCTTGTAACATTCTAAATTACCATGAGAGTCACGTTTGGTCTTAAAGACCTATTTACATCCAACTCTCTTACAACCTTCTGGTAACTCAACAAGGTCCCAAACTTCATTCTGTTCCATAGATTTCAACTCTTCTTTCATAGCATCTAACCATTTTTTCACCACTATTACTATTCATGGCTTGTGAAAACGCAACTGGATCATCTTCCATTCCCAAGTCAAATCCTGACTCTTGTAGATATACCACATAGTCATTAGAAATAGAAGATCTCCTTTCTCTTTGAGATCTTCTTAATGCTATTTGTTGTGATTCTTCTATTATGGGCTCATTCGATTCAGTTACTGTAATTTCATTGTGAGTAGTGGGATCATTTATTTGTTATTCTTCATTATTATTAAACGGTACAATAATATGAGGAACAACAACCTTATTAGAGACACAAGTCAAGGGAACTTGTACTTTTAATTCTTGAATCTCCACTTTACGTGGTGTTTCACTCCCACTAACTTCACCATTCTCAATGAACCTAGCATTTTCAGTTTCAATAATCCTTGTAGTATGATTAGGACAATAAAATCTATACCCTTTCGATTTTTCTGGATAACCAATGAAATAACCACTGATTGTTCTTGCATCCAGTTTCCTTTCATTGGGATTATAGTATCTAATTTCTGCCTGTCAACCCCAAACATGCTGGTGCCTAGATTAGGTTTCCTTCCAGTCCATAGTTCAAAAGGAGTCTTTGGAACTGCCTTACTAGGAACCTTATTTAACACATACATAGCAGTTTTTAGAGCATAAGTCCACAACGAAATGGGTAGAGAAGAATTACTTTAACATACTCCCAACCATATCTAACAAAGTTCTATTACGCCTTTCTGACACACCATTTTGTTGTGGTGTACTTGGCATTGTGTATTAAGCACATATGCCTATCTTTTGAAGGAATTTAGCAAATGGACCCGGATGTTATCCACTTTCATAATACCTTACATAATACTCTCCACCCCTATCAGATCTGACAATTTTCACCTTTCTGTTTAATTGTCTTTCAACTTCATCAATGTAAAATCTCTAAAAGCATTTACAGCCTGAGATTTATCATGTAGCAAATAGACATAATCATAACATGAATAATCATCAATGAAGGTGATAAAGTATCTTTCTTTATTGAAAGCGTTAACATCAAAAGGCCCACATATATCAGTGTGTGTAATTTCAAGAAGCTGAGTGCTTCTTGTGGCTCCTTTCTTTGTGTGTTTTGTTTGTTTACCTTTAATACAATCCACATATACATTCAGATCAGTAAAATCTAAATCTGAAAGGATTTCATTCTTTACCAATCTTTCCATTCTTTCTTTGGAAATATGTCCCAAACTTTTATGTCACAAGTAAGCAGAACGTTCATTCATTAAACTATGTTTAATACCAACATTATGATGCAAGGTCATAAGTGTTTCAGCATAAAGATTATCAAGACTCAACTTATATAATCCATCACATAATGTACCATTACCAATCAAATGATTATGTTTGTACAAACTGAAACTACCACTATCAAATTTAAAAGAGTATCCAGCTTTATCAAGTTTGGATATTGAAACTAAACTCCTAGATATAATAGGTACATAAAGAGTTTCATATAAGTCTAAATGATATCCACTGTCAAGAATCAAACGGTACGTCCTAACAGCTTCTACTGGAGCTTTCACTCTATTGCCCATAAAGACAAACTTTTCATTTGGCCTTGTGGTTTGGGTTGTAAGGAATCCATGCAATCATATTAGAAACATGAGTTGTACATCCAGAATCAATCCACCAAGTATTATAAGGAACTTCAACTAAGTTTGATTCAAAACATACATAAGCACTAGGCTTACCTTTCTTTTCAAACCAAGCCTTACGTTTTGGGCAATCTTTTCGGGAATGCCCAGTCTTTCTACATAAATGACATTTGTTTCCATAAGTTTCCTTCTTGTGGATTTGAGAAGAGGAGGCCTCATT
The DNA here is from genome assembly GCA_019955255.1 of Castanospermum australe. NCBI lineage: Eukaryota > Viridiplantae > Streptophyta > Magnoliopsida > Fabales > Fabaceae > Castanospermum > Castanospermum australe. The sequence goes on from NSJW01000151.1 coordinate 598,899, forward strand.
GATCTTTAGGTGTCCTCTTCCCTTCTTCTCAAGTTTCTTACCGCTTTTCTTTTCAGCTCCTTGATGCTTAACATAATTAATGGAATGAATTCCCTGGTTCTTGAGTCTGGTTTCCTCCTGAACTAGCATACTGTGCAATTCATGCACATTATATTTGTCTTTCATGATGTTATAGTTCATTTGGAAAGGACCATACTCAGCCGGTAATGAGTTCAGGATGAACTACATCAGGAAATTTTCATGTACATCCATTCCCTAATGACTTTAGTCTTGCTGCAATGTTTGTCATATCAATAACATGCTTATGCATAGAACGTAAACCATCAAATTTCATAGTGGTCAGTGTACTCATTAGTGTCCCAGCAAGAGACTTATCAGCAGTTTGGGAGCGCTCTTCCACAAGCTTCATCATTTCTTTGACATTTTCAGTCTATGGGAGAGCTGACTTAATGTTGCTGGCAATGCTCATTCGTATGTACATCAGACTCAACCTGTTGGATCTTTTCCAGTTTCTATAATGGACTTTTTCCTCTTTAGTGCTTGCAGCAGTAATAGCACCAGGTTTCTCTTATCTAAGAGCCAAATCCAGATTCATTACCCCAAGGTAAAATTAGATTTGCTCACTAAATTTAGATAAGTCGAGTCCATTAAAAACTGCAACAGTTGAGAACAACGAATGTGTAGCAACTGGTACTGCATGGAATAAAATTTAAAAATATTAATACTTTAAGTTATACATACATGCACATCAACATGCTTCACAGATTCAGATACATTTCATACAATCCATATTGATGTTCACCTTTGGGCAATCCATCAGTACACAACATTCAACATAATGATGCTAATAGAAATTTTACATAATTTGGCAATGATGTATACACTAACTAGAAATATTTATTATCTCTGGATACATAAATATAACTAATAGCATATTTTACATCACCAACATTTATGCTCATTTATTATAAAGACAAGCAATCAACCCTTGGGTTGACCCTTAACTGTCTTATAATAATGAACTTCAATTCACCCATAATAAAAACAATAATTTTCATTTATTTATAGCATCAAAATTATGGGGTAATTGAAATATCATCATACTATTTGGAATTAAATTAACTCATAAAGATTTGACCACTTTGGTGGTTAACAAATCCATCATACTTTAATTCGAAAATTTAATATTTTACAAACCAATTATAAGATTTAAGATTTCACATATTCAATCTTAATCTCATCAACACCACAAAATCATTGAACCCGAATCTGTGGACTGCGTAATCTGTCTACCGTCCTCACGTTGCCGTCTCTGTGGAGGAAGGGGACACTGAGGCAGACAGGCCAATCTCTTCGGCGGGACTGGGAAGAGACTCCACACGCATCTCAGCCCCTCGCAACACAGATCCCGGATTGGCAGATCTCTCATTTCCGAGGCTGCATAGATCTCTCGTTTCCGAGTTGTTAAAGATCCGTCACTTTCATCTCAGCCCAGCCTCACGGTCTTCGCGAGCACCGAAGAGTACCGGTCGCCGGCCATGTAATCCTCCACGAACCGCACGCACCTCGCCAGAATTCGGTCTCAAGTTCCGGCGTTCGTCTCCGCGAAGGGTCACACAGAGTCATAGTACAGACCGTCGTCCAGTCGAATCTTCTGGTTTCGGTCGGAGATCTCATTTTTCGATAAGAGTTTGATGGTGGATCCGGAGGAGACGTGACCGATTGTTGAGAGGAAGAGCAGGAATAAGCCGCCGGAGCTCGTCGCTGGAAAATAGAGGAACGCCAGAACCTTTGACAGAAAGCAGAGTGGATTTCGAAGGAAACTGCTTTCTGGCAAATTTTTCCTTTTTTTTTTGAACAATTTCTCAGATTTGGAGTTCTCATATTTTTTGTCTTTCATGTTTATTTTGTGAGAACAATTTAAAAATTGTCATACATCGAAAATCATGAATTCCCAAACCATGCTCTGATACCACATGTAAACGTAAATTTGTGTCCTCAACCTTAAGGTTCATCATACAATAACACAATTGGGATCTTGGAAATTCATGGTTTTCACATACATTAAAATCAAATCAATAAATGGTACTAACTTTTGTCCATGATGCGGAACAAACTTCTGATCTAAAACTTTTTTGGCTGTTGAATCTTTATTGGTCCCTTCCCTTTTCTTGCTTACGTTTTTCACTTTCTTGATGGAAAAAATAAATCTCAGCGTATCCTTATGGGTAGAGACTGAATATATGGGGGTTTAATTTGAAATTCAAAACCATCAGATAGCACCATCAGTTATCGGTTTCTTTCAAATTTTAAAATCATTAGTTATCACCAGAATAACTTCCCACAATCATCAGATAACTGCTATCATCAAGAAATTACTTAATTACCCTTTTCATAACATCCCTTAACTTACAACTAAAATTTAACTTTTATCCCTTTAACATATTTTAATTAAATCATGCTTAATTCTCATTAAACATGAGACACATTTCTAACACTCATTTCTTCTTTTCTCTCTACCTAAACCCTATAATTCTAACATGGTATCAGAGCGGTACCATCCGCCTTGAGGGTGTCCATGCTTTTCGCTGTGTAGAGTTCTATAAAATTTCTTTGTAAATTCTCTGTTATTGTTTTCTCAACCCATTTTCTCATCTATTTTCTCTACTTTTTTACTGTTTATCTCTTTTTCAATGCTAACATAGCATTGAGGGGGAGTGATAATGATAGTAGTGACTTTTCAATACTAGTGTTCGTGATATTATCTTCTCATCGACGATCATTCAGATGGTGATTTCTTTCTCACTGATGAGTCATATCAGTGGTGTCTGTTCAATACTAGTAGTCGTGATGTTATTTTCCCATCGACGATCATTCCGATGGTGATTCTTTCCCATTGATGAATCATACCAGTGGTGACATCTCTTCACTACTAGTATTTGTCATGTTATTCTCTTCCCATCGACGATCATTTCGATGATAATTTTTTTCCCACTGATGAGTCATATCAGTAATGACTTTTCAATACTAGTGTTTGTGATGTTATCTTCCTATCGACGATCATTCTGATGGTGATTTCTTTCCAGTAATGTTCATCTCTCCGACGTCTCCAGCATCCTGAGTTATGTTTCAGCCATGGAGTCCATTTTATATTTATGTTATTTAATTAAAGTATTTATTTGTAACAAGCTTAAAGCTTAATAAGCTTTAGCTTGAGGGGGAGTGTTAGAATATATTTAGAAGATCTTTACAATATATTGTTGAATCAATTAGTGCTCTAATTGATAAAACAATTTATGAATCATATCATAATTTTATTATATTTCTTGATTTATTTCCTTATTTGATTAGGGTTACTAGAATATAAATAGAGGTTAATGTTTTGTTTTTTGTAATATACCAACACATCTAATATATTTATCACATTGTTCTCTATTCTCCTTTCTTCTTTCTCTCTACCTAAACCCTATAATTCCAACAATATACTGATTGTGTATGGTATTGTTTGCGTTGATAGCATTATGTAAAGTTCTAGCATTACACTCTGTGATTATTTGATTGCTTGCATAATGTTTGCTGAAATTTTAATTTCGATTTATTGGTGACTTTCTCGATAGAACTTCCATCATGAAACTTTGTTTTTCAAATTTATTTTATACTTAAGTTCACCGAAATCACCCATGTCACACCCAAGAAGAATAGGAATTATTTTGTGAATTATAAGAATTGCACATTACTTTTCCTTTTGATGGAAATCCGTGTTATCTCAAAGTGGGATTTTTCTTTCTTCTAATTTTATTGAAAATATATCATCAATTTATGTTGGACGTTCCTTGGTTGATGCATTAATTTTGACACCTAGTGTAGGTTCTTATCCATTCAAGCTCTAGAAACTCTACCTAAATCTCATCCAGCATTCTCTTCAATTTTTAATTAAGTGCTTTTGTTTTATTTTTTTCTTTTCTTTTATTTCACAGTTTCAATAATTATGATTAAAGACCATATAAATATTCCGTGTATGTATTATGTTTGTGCCCTTTGATTTTTTCATTGGACAATAATATACAATTGGACATCAGGAAGGAGGCACGGTGATTTTGATTCTAGCAAAACATTACTAGGAACTGCTTCATATCCTCGACAAATTGGTCACACTTCATGTCAACCAAGCCTTGTCCAATCATGTCAAGTTGCCATTCTACGCATCATTTGATTTAAGAAAAAAGAACCATTGGAAGAGAAAGATTGGGATGCTTGAAAATATTGATGCTACCATCCTGACTAGATCTTAATAGGCAAGGTTGTTGAAAAAATCATCAAAAATGTGCTCATTCAGTTTGTATTGGTTCAGTCATGCTTATCATTGTTAGAGTTTTCTTACTGCTAAATGCTTGTAAAAACAAAGATAAAAAAAAGAGAGGCCTCTATCAGGATAAGATCCAAACTTCAATGAAAATTTTAATGAAATGTTCATGTAATTCATTAGTTCATTCACATTCCACTCATTCATGTTCCATTTTGTTTGATTTGTCAACCATTCATTTGTTTCTTCCTTTAATGGTTTCCAAAAAATAAAGACAGATTCCTAGAAAATACTAGTGTCATTTCTTTTCAAGATCAATAATGGACTTTAGTAAAGATGGAATTGAGAATGATGCAAATATAAGACCCCAACGCTTTCAAAATTTGAGTCAAGCCCTCTACAAGCAAGTTTTTCTAATGATGCGAGGCATGTTTTGATTTTCCAAACACAAAGGAGTTTTATCCCTTGATACCCCATTTGAGCTTGAAGATGTGTTTCTTTCATTCATATGCAATTCAAGATTAACCTGGGAAAGGGTAGTATTTCCACAAGTTTTGATAGGCATTCAAGTGTCAAAAGAGGATTCTTTTTATTCAGCTATTCAAACACTTCATATCCCTTGTTAAGCCATTTGAGCTAAAAAAAAAAGTTCCTTTTCATGCCCATACATATCATACCTAAGGATCAATGAGAATATAATGCACAAGAGTGGTCATTCCTCATCAAGATTCAATATAGCATATTTTGAAGAAAATAAAAAGAAAACAAAAAGCAAAAGTCATAAAGCAAAAATAATAATAATAATAATAAAAAGAAGATGGAAGATCCCATGGAAAAGATGTCTTGAAAAGAAAAATCAATCAGTGCTAAGTCATAACTACTTGAAATATGACCACAAATAATCAAAAGAGATTCTCATTCCATTCCAACATTAATCTTTGAGCCTTTTTATGCTTTTCTTTGTACCCCTTTACAACGCATAATATCCTCTTGATAAATAAATACGGTGCAAAACTAGTTGAAAATTGGGAAGAGTTGAATTAGAGAAAGGAAGTTAAGGGATCACAAATGAATTTTGAGCCTTACATCCTTTTGTTTTGGAAAACCTCTTACTTGAGCGACATTACAAGCTTTGAAAGTCCTTGCTGAAGTTTAGTCTACTTGGGTATAGACTTGGGCAAATTTTTAATGTTCAACAAGAAAAATAGTGACTAGGGCAAAAAAAAAAAAGCTAATTCAAAAGAAATCCTGCTAAGTCCTATGAAAGAATCTTGAAAAGGAATATTTGAAGTCTAAATGAGCCCTAATTGACAAATTCTTGATACCATTGACAAATCTTTCTTGTTCTTTCCACTTGTTGATACACTAGAATCTATTCTCTTGTTTCACTAAGATGTCCATTCATTGACCATTTGTCTCATATATGCACTTCATTTCTCTATTTGAACTCATCATGTCGTTCGTATGAGGTACCCTTTTTCAATTCTGTAGTTGCATGATCATTACATTAATATTTTCATTTGAAGGAGTGAAAAAAAAAATTAAGAAGAAGACAAGCATTTGACTGCAAGGAAAGCAAAAATAAAAAGGAAATTCAAAGCAGTAAAAGTATTGTGCCACTGATATAAACAAAGAAACATAGTTAGAGTTGTCAGTTAGAGCTTCAGTCAACTAGGATTTTGCAAGTGTAGGCTGCCTTCATAGCTCTCAAATCATGAATGGAGAAACCAAAGTAAAATAATGGAATAATCAAATTGAGGAAAATTTTCACAGTTT